>CM061749.1:211242110-211725928 GCA_030979885.1 Lolium multiflorum
ATGAGTGACAATATAAGTAATTGTATGCTTAAAAGTCTCAGTATAAAGTATAAAATTTCGAGCTATCAATGTTGTGCTCCTTATGGTTCATCTATTGTTCAGTTGTACTTAATACTTATTTTATAAGTATGACTAAGAATAAAATTTGGAAAAGTAAAAGAGAAAGATGAGCAATGAAGAAGTTGGGGTCGACCTTGAGCATGTGTTGTCATGCCAATGGAACCATTGCAAAATATATATGATTAAAAAAATCACACAATAAAACAAAATAAAAAGTGTGTTTTATTTTTTATATATTTGCTTCTTGAATACCATGGTTTTCCAATTATTACTAAAGTTTGCATCTTGGTAGAAACTATTATCTGTTTTGGAGAGCTAACCATTTTATAGACATTGGAGTATCATGGAGATGAAAATATTACTTTATTTGAGATATGAGAGCATCTCCAGCCGCGTCCCCCAAACGGCATCGGATCGAGAGTTTGGGGGACGTGTTTTGTTCGTGCCGCGTTTGGGGGACGTCGCTCCCCAGCCACGTCCCCCAAACGGCGCCCCCAAATTTTTTTATAGGGTTTTCGAAAACACAACCATTAAATATAGCATACAAATAAATATGTTTTCTGATTGTTTTCAAATTAAAATACAACAAATAATAAAACAACTAAACAAATGTAATAAATGGGGCTAGATCAAGGTGCCACGGTATTTGCTGATAATCCTTTGATCCTCCACATATGCTCAACAAGATCATGTTGAAGTTGTTCGTGAACATTGCTGTCACGAATATGTGCGTGCATGGAGAGAAAATCAGCAAAATCTGCAGGCAAATTGATACGTCCATTTTGCATCACTATTTTATATCATAATTTACTGTTATTCATTGATATATTTCATATTTAGAGATGATACTTATGTTATTTCACCTATTTTGCATGCTTCATGATTATTGGAGAATCATTCACCTGAGTCGGATTCTGCTGGAAAAGCACCGTCGAATGCAATATTTCGAGATCAACAATTGACGGAAATTAGAAGATCTTATTTTTCCAAGAATGAGCCAGCCAAAAGGAGGAGCCGAGGAGGGCCGCCATGGGCCCCCATAGGCCGGCGCGGTGCCCTGGCAGCGCCGCCTTGTGGGGAGGGGCCCACACCCTCCCTCGGCCTCCTTTTCGTACTTCATCTACCCGAAAACCTAAGGCACGGGGGATAAGCGAGAATAGACACAGCCGCCTCTGGGACGGAGAAACACCAGAGAGAAAAGAGCTCTCCATGGGGAATCCGCGGGGAAATTCCCTCCCGAGGGGGAAATCGTCGCCATCGTCATCGTCATCGAGCTGAACTTCACTGGGATCATCATCATCATCTCCACCATCGACACCGCCATCTCCACCGCTGCACCTCATCTCCGCTGTAACATCTTGGGTTGAATCTTGGTTATTTCATAGGGGAAACTCTCCCGTGTTGATTACTCCTTGTTATTGATGCTATTGAGTGAACCCATTGGATCAAGGTTTATGTTCAGATTGTTATCCATCATTATATCACCTCTGATCATGTTCCATATGATGTCTCGTGAGTAGTTCGTTTAGTTCTTGAGGACATGGGTGAAGTCTAAATGTTAGTAGTGAACTATGTTGAGTAATATTTAATGGTTTGATATTTAAGTTGTGGTGTTATTCTTCTAGTGGTGTCATGTTGAAAGAACATCTCTCATATTATGTTTTGAGTGTTTGATGTCAATGTATGTGATACACTAATGATTGTTTAAGTGGTACAGGGATTACATAGATATTTATTCATGTATGTTGGATTTGATCATCTGCCAAATATAAAAATGTTGGGTAGGCCGGATAATCCGGGCCGGATATTGTTGAAATATCCCGCCCCTGTTTTTGGCTAAGTCTTCGAGGAAAAGCAGCGATATGGACATTTGCCCGGATATTGTCCCGTATTGTACTGGCCGGAATATCCGGGGATATTTTGGAAATATCCCCCCCTTTTGGCTAAGGACTGGAAAAAAGTGGCTCTGGCATAGGGCCGGATATTTGACCGGACAATGTCTAAGTTTTGTACCCGGCCGGATTATCCGGGGGATTATCCGCCCCAACTTAGGCCGGATTATCCGGCCCCCGGAAGACTCAACGGTTGGATTTTGGGAGGGGTATTTATACCCCTCTTCTTCTTCCTTACCTCTTTGCTCAATCATTGCTCAAGAATTCTGCCAAGCTACACCACCATTAGAGCCACCTCAAGAAACACAAGATTTGCAAGATCTCCTTCCTCCCCAACCAAAGCTCTTGATCTTTGGGGATTCGAAGGAGAAGCCACCGATCTACATCCTCACCGAAGCGTTCTTCATTTCCCCTCACTTGTTTGAGGGATCTCATGCTAGTGTTCCTATTTGGTCCCCTAGTTGATTTGTTGTTGATGTGTTGTTGTTGATTGTTGTATTGTTACAGATTTGGGAGCCTCCAATTCAGTTGTGGATGTGTGCCCCAAGAACCTTGTAAAGGCCGGGTTCCCCTCGAGGAAATCCCTTAGTGAAAGTGGGCTAGGCCTTCGTGGCGTTCACAGAGATCTGAGTGAAGCCTTCGTGGCTGTTGGTTTGGCTTGAGCAACCACACTCCTCCAAACGTAGACGTACCTTCTTGCAAAGGAAGGGAACTACGGAATCATCTCCGTGTCAACGCGTGCTACACTCTCGGTTACCTCTATCCCACTCTATCTCCTATATATTGCGTAGCTATCTTGCTTAGTTGATAACCTTGTCATATAGGTAAATTCACTTAGTTGCATATCTAGAGAATTTACCTTTGTGTCAAACCTAAATTGAAAAAGAACTAAAAATTGGTTAGCACCTATTCACCCCCTCTAGGTGCGGCATACGATCCTTTCAATTGGTATCAGCTCCTCTTATTTCGGGCTTAACCGCCTAAGAGTATGCCGGACGATGTGCCCCCGGAGAGGGTGAGTCACATGGAGGACATCAATTCGTTGAGATCCTCCATGGACGCTCAAATGGAAAGCATGAGAAAATTGATTTCCGAGCTTTTGACTCCGGTCCCTCCTATGGCTCCCGTCTTAGAGGTAAGGACGCGGTGTGTCGAAGAGGGAGGTGCTTCACTACCCTCCTCTACCAAACCCGTGGAAGGTGATAACTTAAACACTAACAAATCTCCCATTACATCTCCTAGTGGAACTAGTGGAGGTGAGAGCTACAATCGAGTAGCTCCATCTTTTCTATCTCCCGATATACCGGTTCCACATCCCCATTTGAACATTCGAGGCGACCCACCTAAGTTTTCCGTTGAGAATTACGATACTTGGCGATTTGAGTTTCGCTCTCATGTTTGCAGTGCCTCCAATGAACTTTGGAGAATCATCCAGGAAGGCTTCAACCCTTACAACCCCGACAAGTTGACTAGAAGAGAAGCGGTTGATAGTCAACTCAACAACACCGCCTTGCACATGATTCAAACTAGTGTGGGGACAAAGGATTTGCCTCGTGTTCGGAACTACACCACCGCCAAGGAAGCTTGGGAAGGTTTGGCCGCTAGTTGCATTGGAAGTGAGAGCACGAGAAGGAACAAGTATAATGCTCTTCGGAATCAAGCCGAAGGATTCATGAGGCTACCGGATGAAGATCATCAAGACATGTATTCAAGACTCCTCATTGTTGCCGATTCCTTCCGGCTTATTGGTGCCACCCACATCAATGACTCTTGGATCAAGGAGAAGTACATTGAATGCATGATGCCATATGTACCCATTGATGTCAAGACCCTTGTTGGGAGAGAATGCTATTCCTCTCTCTCTTCTCAAGATGTCGTGCACGAGATGCAAGCCCTCAAGGTGCTCGAGCAAACTCTCATGATTCTCTCAATCGTGCCATTGGTATGTCAAAAGGGAACAATCTTGCCTTGGTGGTCAACCCCGTAGAAGAAGTGTACCCTCAAGAGCAATATAGGGCATCTTGGAGTATGTCCTATCCGGAAGATTTGGAATGCCACTATCATGATCACATGGCCTTCCATGCAAAGTCTTTTTGGGTTGATCCCTCCAAGGCCAAGGAAGACAACATCAAGAGAAACCACAAGAGTGGGTTCACTAGCTTTGGTCCAAAGACAAGATCATGCTACAATTGTGATGACAAGCGCCACTTCATTGCCGAATGCCCCTATGAGAATAGAGAGCTTCATAATGGAAGGCTCATTCCCAAGGACAAGAGCAAAGAATCAAAGGGCAAATATTCAAAAGCCCCCAACAAGAAGTTCTACAACAACAAGACCAAGAAGGGCAAGAAGACCCCAAGAGTTGTGCTAGTGACTAGGGAAGAATATTCTTCCGATGAAGTTGTAAGCTCTAGTGATGATGAAGAAGGAAGCTCAAAAGAAGTGGCCGCCATTGTCACTACCAACATTCCCTCTTCATCTCTCTTTGAATCCCCCAATGAGAATCCTCATATCAAGAATGCACATTGCTTCATGGCAACGTCCTCCTTGGACACATCTATTGTGCTATCAACTCAAGAAGAATATTCCTCCGGAGATGATGATGGTGATGATGAAGAAGATGCAACCTCTAATGGATTGGTCGCTCTTGCCTCCCTCTCCACTAACTCTTCATCACCAAGTGAATCCCCCAATGAGATCATTCATGTGGAGGAAGAAAGTTGTCTCATGGCCAAAACCTCCGAGGTATCATCTCCTAGCCCCTCTATGCCTAACATATCAAGTGATCTAGGGGTTGATGATGCTAGTCTAAAAGTGAAACAAGAAATGCTAGAATTTGATGAATTCATGTTTAACCTACAAGGTATCAACAAAAAGCATGTTTCAAATCTCATGGCTCGTTTAGCTCAACAAAATGATATGCTTGAGAAAAAGGGTCAAATAGAGAGAGACTCTCTTGAAATCCATGCTCTTAAAAATGCCCTTGAGGAAAGTCAAGAAACTATATCCTCTCTTGAGGAGAGGCTAGAAAATCTTGAAGAGCCTCAAGATGAAATTAACAAGCTCACTAAAGCTAGAGATCATGCTAGGGCTAAGACTAAATTGCTTAAAAAGGAAAAGGCCCAATTTGGTGTTGATCATGAGAAACTTGTGAAGGATCTAGATGAACTAGACAAAGCTCACAAAGCTTTGAAGAGTGAATACTCTCTCCTATCCAAGTCAAATGAGCAACTTCAAATTAGGCTTGCTTCATATGATGTGCCTAGTTCCTCTACTCCTTCTTGTGATCATGCAAATATTATTGAGGAAAAAGCTAGGTTGAAGGATGAACTTGCTAACCAAAATAAACTTTCTTTGGATGATCTTTTGAGTAAGCAAAGATCAAACAATGGGAAGGAGGGCCTAGGTTACAATGCCAAGGCGAAGAAGGCTAACAAGCAAAAGGCCAAGCCCGCACAAGAGAAAAAGAAAGATATCACCAATGGTGAAGCCCCTAAGGGCAACACCACTAATGATGATAATGCGGGAAATGCTAACCCTCACTATGTTCTATTTAAAGATTATTATGGTGATGTTTATGCTAAATATGTTGGCCCATATGATGGTTATGTTGCTTGGTCTATTTGGGTCCCAAAGACCCTTGTTGCTAACAAAAGATGACCCATTGAGAAATGGGTACCTAAATCCAAGAATTGATCTCATGTAGGACTATGCCGCCGGAGGTTCAAAATGGGTACTTGATAGTGGATGTACAAGTCATATGACCGGCGGTTCAAGGAGTTGAGGCCCAACATAAACAATATCACCGTCTCCTTTGGCGATAATTCTACATCCGAGGTATTGGGTTTTGGCAAGGTTGTGGTTGCACACAACATAACACTTGTGGATGTCATGCTTGTCAAAACCCTTGGTTACAATTTGCTTTCCGTTTCCCCCTTGGCAAGATGGGTTTCGCCGTCTTTATTGATAATGATATTGTGGTCCTCTTGTGGAGCAAGACTCTAAAAGTCGCTTTCGTTGGGTATCGCGAACATAACTTGTATGTGGTGGACTTTTCGGGGACCACCACTTCAAGTGCGATGTGCCTATTCGGAAAGGCGGATGTGGGTTGGTTGTGGCATTGCCGCCTAGCCCATGTCAACATGAGAACTTTCCAAAGTCTTCACAAGGGGAACCATATTGTGGGACTAATGGAAAGTGTTTCTTTTGCCAAAGATCGTGTTTGTAGGGCTTGTGTTGAAGGCAAAATGCATGACTCTCCGCATCCAAGCAAGACTATCATCTCTTCCAAGAGGATCTTGGAGCTCCTTCATGTGGATCTCTTTGGTCCCGTTACTCATGCAAGTCTTGGTGCGAAGAAACATTGCTTGGTGATTGTTGATGATTACTCAAGATACACTTGGGTCTACTTTCTCAAGACGAAAGATGAGACTCAACAAATATTCATTGACTTTGCCACCGAGGTGCAACGCCAACACAACCTCCTCATTATGGCAATAAGAAGTGACAACGGCTCCGAGTTCAAGAACTACACACTCAATGATTTTCTTAGTGATGAGGGGATTCGTCATCAATATTCCGCTGCTTACACCCCTCAACAAAATGGTGTTGCGGAGAGGAAGAACCGGACTCTTATGGATATGGCAAGATCTATGATGGCGGAGTATAAATCCGCTATAACTTTTGGGCGAAGCCATCTCCACCGCTTGTCACTCTTCTAACCGGCCTACCTCAGGATTGAACAAGACTCCATATGAAATACTCACCGGCAACAAGCCTAATATCTCATACTTCAAGGTGTTCGGTTGTAAGTGTTTCTACAAAATCAAAGGAGTTCGTTTGTCTAAATTTGCTCCTAAAGATTTGGAGGGTATATTTGTTGGTTACGGTGCCGAATCTCACACTTATAGAATCTTTGATATAGCCTCCGGGATTATCATTGAATCTTGTAGTGTGAGGTTCGAAGAAAATGATAGCTCCCAAGTGGGGCAAGTTGATGTATGTGCAGGTGATGAAATACCTCAAGATGCCATAGTAAGAATGGGTGTGGGATTTTTCCGCCCCATTGAGGGACACGATGTGGCGTCTCGGGAAGAACTATGCTCTACCACGGTGGAGCCCTCATCCTCTCAACATCAACAAACCCCATCTCTTGAAGCTAATGATGCACCAACCCAAGAACAAGAAGAAAACCCTCCCTCTCATGAACAAGATCAAGGACAAGATCAACCAAGCATTCAAGATCAACCAAGCATTCAAGATCAACCATTTGATATTTGCACTTCACCAAACATTGTCCAAGATCAAGCACATGAGGTTGAGCATTCTCAAGAAATTGAGGAAGCTCAAATTGAAGGTCAAGACGGGGACCCAAATGATCAAGTTGATCAAGTGACACCTCCAAGGCCTACCAAGGAGGAGATCGAGGCCCGTCGTCTAGCTAGAAGAGAAAGGCAACTTGAACGTCTTGAACACACACATGACAAGGTTCTTGGTGATGTAAGGGCAAAGGTATCCACAAGAAGGCAATTGGCTAACTTTAGCAATCATCATGCTTATATCTCCGTTGTGGAACCCAAGAAAGTATTTGAAGCCCTTGAAGATTCGGATTGGGTGGAAGCCATGCATGAGGAACTCAACAACTTCAAGCGCAACAAAGTGTGGACCTTAGTAGAGAAGCCAAAGGAGTGCCGCAATGTTATAGGCACTAAGTGGATATTCAAGAACAAGCAAGATGAGTTTGGAAATATTGTGAGGAACAAGGCAAGATTGGTAGCTCAAGGTTTCTCTCAAGTTGAAGGAATTGACTTTGGAGAGACCTATGCTCCCGTGGCTCGTCTTGAGTCCATCCGTATCCTTCTTGCTTATGCATCGCATCATAACTTTAAGTTGCAACAAATGGATGTTAAAAGTGCATTTCTTAATGGTCCTTTGCATGAAGAGGTTTATGTTAAGCAACCCCGGGGTTCGAGGATCTCAACTTTCCTAACCATGTCTACAAGCTTGATAAAGCACTTTATGGTCTCAAACAAGCTCCTAGAGCTTGGTACGAGCACCTTAAAGAATTGTTGGTAGACCGTGGGTTTGATGTTGGGTTAATCGATCCCACTCTTTTTACTAAGAGGGTCAATGGGGAGCTTTTCGTTTGCCAATTATATGTTGATGATATTATCTTTGGCTCTACTAACAAAGCTTTCAATGATGAATTTTCAAAGCTTATGACCGATAGGTTTGAGATGTCTATGATGGGAGAGATGAAGTTCTTCCTTGGTTTTGAGATCAAGCAATTGAGAGAGGGAACCTTCATCAATCAAGCAAAATATCTCCAAGACATGCTCAAGAGGTTCAAGATGACCGAGTTGAAGGGTGTGGCCACTCCTATGGTCACCAAATGTCATCTTGCACTTGATCCCAATGGTAAAGAGGTGGATCAAAGGTATACCGCTCCATGATTGGATCCTTGCTTTACCTTTGTGCATCTAGACCGGACATAGTGTTGAGTGTTGGTGTGTGTGCAAGGTATCAAGCTTCTCCTAAGGAGAGCCACATGATGGCTCTCAAAAGAATCTTTTGATATTTGGTTGATACCCCAAGATATGGTATTTGGTACCCCAAAGGCTCAAGCTTTATTCTCAATGGATATACCGATGCGGATTGGGAGGGTGACAAGGATGATAGGAAATCAACTTCCGGGGCTTGCCAATTCCTTGGTAGGTCCTTGGTGTGTTGGTCTTCTAAGAAGCAAAATTGTATATCTCTCTCCACCGCCGAAGCCGAATATGTTGCCGCCGCAAGTGGATGCACTCAATTGTTATGGATGAGGCAAACTTTAAAGGAATATGGTGTCATTTGTGACAAAGTGCCTCTATTATGTGACAATGAAAGTGCCATCAAGATTGCCTATAATCCGGTGCAACATTCAAGAACGAAGCATATTGAGATCCGGAATCATTTCATTAGGGATCATGTTGCCCGTGGTGATATTGAGCTTATCTATGTTCCTACCAAAGATCAACTTGCCGATATATTCACGAAGCCTCTTGATGAAGCAAGGTTCTCTTATTTGAGGAATGAGCTAAATATCATTGATTCAAGGAGTATAGCTTGACCATCTTGCAAACACACCTTTGTCTCAAAACTTTATTTGGTTTAGATGTGGGCATGGAAATAGGGGGAGTGCGGTTTAAACTATTGAGCTATCCCTCCCCCATAATGCCAACATTAAATAAAATCATTCTCTTTATATCATATAATGATATGTGAGCTTCAATGATGAGTAGTGGTTTTGGGCCCAAGATACATCTTCGCGGTGCCATGCCATAACACTCATATATGGCGGCCTAGGCCACCACACTCTTCTTTGTGAAGAGTTGGAGTTATTTGGGTCTTATCGCCTTTTATTTGACAACTCCATGTTCTTATGGGAAATCACTCTAGTTTGGCCTTATATGCTCATATCTTGCAAACTTGAGTGATCATGTACCATTAACAGTTTGTATCTTCTACAACCTAAGCCTACTCTCTACCATAAGCCATTTCCATCTTGCTCATTTGTCATGTTTGGTAAAAAACTTGGAGTTTGAGGTGTTTCGGTCGGATGATCTAGGTTGCTCCATCTTATTGGTAAATTTGCACCTTATATGTGACGTGATACTTTATTGCATCACACATGAGTCTTGCAAATAACCAACGAAAGATGGGACGGATTCCCCGTGATTCTGGAATTTTTCAGAACCCCGGATTATCCGGCCCCAGAGACACCGGATTATCCGGCCCGGCCGGATTATCCGCCTTAAACTAGGGCCGGATTTCCTGGGCAGATCTTGAAAGGGTTGAGGACGAGGCCGCGGGGGGGCAAACGGTTCACACCACCCCCACGCGCCTCTCTCTCCTCTTTCTCCTCTCAAGTTCGCCGGACCTCCTCCTCCTCCCGGAGACGCTCCGTCCGCCCCCTCTCGGAGTTCTTGGGTGGATCGGGTGCATCTCCTCCCTAGCTACCTTCTCCTCCAAGCGGTTTCCACAATGGATGTGGGTATGATTCACAATCTCTAACCCTAGATGTTGTGTTTTATATGTGCTCTTTTCTTGGTGGAATTGGTGTCTAGTTGTTCCAAATCTTGTGTAATGTACTCCTCTTGCATGCTATGAGGCCGATCTAGTCTTAGACATGCTTTTGATTGGAAAATTGCAAATCTCGCAGGGCCGGATTATCCGCCCCCCGAGCTGGCCGGATTATCCGGCCCGGCCGGATTATCCGCCCCCAGGGGACACCGGATTATCCGGCCTGGAGCTTCATCGCCGCTGCAGTTTGGCTTCAATCTATCATGTCTAGATTTGTACCGACTTATAGCATGTTTCTCGAGTATATTACTGTATCTTACATGACTTATGAGCATTACCTTTCCTTTGCTACCCGCCTTTGCTTCTCACAGGTGGTGCTTCTCGGGGTGGTCGGAGACGCTCAAGGCATGATCGATCTAGTGATGAGTTTGCCTCCAATGCACCTCGCAAGTCCGTCACTTCAAGGCGGAAGAACAAGGAAGTGAGGGAGAACTACAAGACCATGGACCCAGTTTCTTACTCCGCTATCCGCTTGAAGAACTGGTATGATGATGTCCCAAGGGATGAAGACATAGCGGGCAGGAGATACTGGTGCATGAGCAGGAGTTCATCTACAAGGACATCTATGAGCCCATGAAGAATCTGAGACCCATGCAAGCTATCGATGTGGACATTCTGGCAATCAACGATCACTTTGAAGATGCAATCTGGGTAGCTGGAAAGATGGGCTTGCTTGATATCATGAAGATTCAGTGTGACTTCAGCCCAGATTTGGTGAAGCAATTCTTTGCCACTTTGGCTATCAGGAAAGATGAGGAACACACCATGGAATGGATGACTGGCTCCACTCACTGCAGTGCCACTCTGCGCCAGTTTGCTGGTTATCTTGGAGTTCCTGTTGATGGGGGTCGTCGCCTTCATGGACCACAACAGACAGATAAGAATGCTCTTGTGCATCTCTATACCTCAGCGGGAAAAATTGGTCAAGCTAAGGGGCTGCTTCCCATATACAGTCAGTTGCTTCGGTTCTTTCGGGCAACCATTTGCCCAAGTGGTGGCAACAATGATGCTCTTCGGGGAGCCCTTGTGGACCTTATGCACCTCAGCTATAAGTGTGCTCGTGATGTGAATGAAGAACGGGACTACACTCTTGATGTCATGGACTTTATCTTCCATGAGATCCATGATGCCATGGTCTCCCGGACCACCATACCCTATGCACCCTACATTCAGCTTCTCATCAACAACTCTGTGGCTGGGGTTGATGTAGACTTGAGTGGGTATCCTTTGGTGAAGCACCATGTCAAGAAGCCCTACAAGCTTAAGCCAGTCTCTTCAGCCGTACCTGCTCCTGACACTTTCATGCGTGATGCTCGCTCTAGTGGCTTTGCTCCTGCTCGTCACCCTGATGTCCCGGCTATGAGGAAGCAAGTGAGCCGGCTTAGTTGGTTTCAGCGTCACATCCTGTGCATGAACATTGAGATACATAAGGAAAACTATGCGCTAGCCGAGAGCGTTCTGAGATTAAGCACACTCAGGCGGTTATTCTTCACAAGCTCAGTGGTGATCAAGGACCCCGCCTCAGCCTCCAGCTCACCAGGGTTACAGTGGATGGCACTCTGCACAGTTCCATGGAGTGAACTTGATGACTGCCTTCAAAGGTCCAACACCTCTCGCCGCTCCCCGGATGCACCTGACACTGATGAGGATGAAGAGAAGCGGCAGACGAGTCCGATGATGATTATGCCTCCGAGTGATTCCCATGGGACGAGTAGCATCGCGCTTGTCCCCTTTTTGGCGTTTCGATGCCAAAGGGGGAGAAGTGTTCTATTAGGAACTATCTCGGGGATTTGCATGGTTTGGGCACAAGCATTTGCGTTTACCATTCCTTTATTGCTTGTGTTCCCTCGTATTTGCACTATTTGCTTTGGTTGTGTCCCGTTTAAAACTATGTGCTATGTGGTGTGAGACATTGTTAAGTGTGAGACATTGTTATGGTTTTCGGATTTCTATATGTTGAGATCAAGGATGCTATATTATGTGTGATGTTATATCTCCGTATCTTATATCTACACATGGGTATGATTTCTTGCATCCTATCTCAACTTCATATTTGTTTATGTCTCGTGTTAGAGGTCATGATGGATATCTCTAGTGTTGAGGCACCTCAATCCTATGTGTTGTGTATTTGTATTCAAATGCAAATTACTTATATGCACACATGTAGGGGGAGTGCCTCTATGTTTTTGCCATCATGTTTGTCTCTATAGTTATTCTCTTGCAAATCCGTATATTGTCATCAAACACCAAAAAGGGGGAGATTGAAAGAACATCTCTCATATTATGTTTTGAGTGTTTGATGTCAATGTATGTGATACACTAATGATTGTTTAAGTGGTACAGGGATTACATAGATATTTATTCATGTATGTTGGATTTGATCATCTGCCAAAAGATATCAGAAAATGTTGGGTAGGCCGGATAATCCGGGCCGGATATTGTTGAAATATCCGGCCCCCTGTTGGCTAAGTCTTCGAGGAAAAGCAGCTCAGTATGGGGGCCGGACATTTGCCCGGATATTGTCCCGGTATTGTACCAGGGCCGGAATATCCGGGCCGGATATTTTGGAAATATCCGCCCCGTTTTTAAGGACTGGAATAAAAGTGGCTCGGCATAGGGCCGGATATTTGACCGGACAATGTCATAGTTTTGTACCTGCGGCCGGATTATCCGGGGATTATCCGGCCCCAACTTAGGCCGGATTATCCGGCCCCCCGGAAGACTCAACGGTTGGATTTTGGGGAGGGGTATTTATACCCCTCTTCTTCTTCCTTACCTCTTTGCTCAATCATTGCTCAAGAATTCTGCCAAGCTACACCACCATTAGAGCCACCTCAAGAAACACAAGATTTGCAAGATCTCCTTCCTCCCCCAACCAAAGCTCTTGATCTTTGGGGATTCGAAGGAGAAGCCACCGATCTACATCCTCACCGAAGCGTTCTTCATTTCCCCCTCACTTGTTTGAGGGATCTCATGCTAGTGTTCCTATTTGGTCCCCTAGTTGATTTGTTGTTGATGTGTTGTTGTTGATTGTTGTATTGTTACAGATTTGGGAGCCTCCAATTCAGTTGTGGATGTGTGCCCCAAGAACCTTGTAAAGGCCCGGTTTCCGCCTCGAGGAAATCCCTTAGTGAAAGTGGGCTAGGCCTTCGTGGCGTTGCTCACAGGAGATCTGAGTGAAGCCTTCGTGGCTGTTGGTTTGGCTTGCGTAGCAACCACACTCCTCCAAACGTAGACGTACCTTCTTGCAAAGGAAGGGAACTACGGGAATCATCTCCGTGTCAACGCGTGCTACACTCTCGATTACCTCTATCCCACTCTATCTCCTATATATTGCGTAGCTATATCTTGCTTAGTTGATAACCTTGTCATATAGGTAAATTCACTTAGTTGCATATCTAGAGAATTTACCTTTGTGTCAAACCTAAATTGAAAAAGAACTAAAAATTGGTTAGCACCTATTCACCCCCCCCCCCTCTAGGTGCGGCATACGATCCTTTCACATGTGAACGTCGACTACATGATACTTCACCTTTATGGGTCAATGAGAGTACATCTTGTATTCGTTTGCTAATTGTGGGGTTGCCGGAGTGACAGCAACCTGAACCCCCGTTGGTATATCGATGCAGGAGGGATAGCAGGATCTCAGAGTTTAAGGCTGTGGTTAGATTTATCTTAATTACTTTCTTGTATTTGCGGATGCTTGCAAGGGTTATAATCACAAGTATGTATTAGTCCTAGGAAGGGCGGTGCATTAGCATAGGTTCACCCACACAACACTTATCAAAACAATGAAGATTAATCAAATATATGAAGCGAAAGCACTAGACCAAATCCCCGTGTGTCCTCAAGAACGTTTGGTCTTTATAAGTAAACAAACCGGCTTGTCCTTTGTGCTAAAAAGGATTGGGCCATGATAACGCGTGAAGCACACGTCCGTTGGGAACCCCAAGAGGAAGGTGTGATGCGTACAGCAGCAAGTTTTCCCTCAGTAAAAACCAAGGTTATCGAACCAGTAGGAGTCAAGGGCCACGTGAAGGTTGTTGGTGGAGGAGTGTAGTGCGGCGCAACACCGTGATTCCGGCGTGGAACCTGCACAACACAATCAAGATACTTTGCCCCAACGTAACAGTGAGGTTGTCAATCTCACCGGCTTGCTGAAAACAAAGGATTAAACGTACGGTATGGAAGATGATGTTTGTTTGCAAAGAACAGTAAGAACAATGATTGCAGTAGATTGTATTCAGATGTAAAAGAATGGATCGGGGTCCACAGTTCACTAGTGGTGTCTCTCCAATAAGATAAATAACATGCTGGGTGAACAAATTACAGGCGGACAATTGACAAATAAAGATTCAATACATATCATGATGATCACTATGAGATTTAATCAGGGCATTACGACAAAGAACATAGACCGCCATCCAACATGCATCTATGCCTAAATAGTCCACCTTCAGGTTAGCATCCGCACCCCTTCCAGTATTAAGTTGCAAACAAAAGACAATTGCATTAAGTATGGTGCGTAATGTAATCAACACAAATATCCTTAGACAAAGCATCGATGTTTTATCCCTAGTAGCAACAGCACATCCACAACCTTAGAACTTTCTGTCACTGTCCCAGATTCAATGGAGGCATGAACCCACTATCGAGCATAAATACCCCCTCTTGGAGTTACAAGTATCAACTTGGCCAGAGCCTCTACTAGCAACGGAGAGCATGCAAGAACATAAACAACACATATATGATAGATTGATAATCAACTTGACATAATATTCTATATTCATCGGATCCCGCCAAACACAACATGTAGCATTACAAATAGATGATCTTGATCATGTTAGGCAGCTCACAAGATCTAAACATGATAGCACAAGAGGAGAAGACAACCAACTAGCTACTGCTATGGACCCATAGTCCAAGGATGAACTACTCACGCATCAATCCGGAGGCGGGCATGATGATGTAGAGCCCTCCGGTGATGATTCCCCTCTCCGGCAGGGTGCCGGAGGCGATCTCCTGAATCCCGAGATGGGATTGGCGCGGCGTCTGGAAGTATTTCGTATCGTGGCTATCGGTACAGGGGTTTTTGCGACGAAGGCTATAAGTAGGCGGAAGGGTAGGGTTGGAGGGCACAGGGGCCCCACACCATAGGCCGGCGCGGCCAAGGGCCAGGCCGCGCCGCCCTATGGTCTCGGCCCCTCATGGCTCCACTTCGTATCCCCTCCGGTCTTCTGGAAGCTTCGTGCAAAAATAAGACCCTGGGCGTTGATTTCGTCCAATTCCGAGAATATTTCCTTTGTAGGATTTCTGAAACCAAAAACAGCAGAAAACAACTGGCGCTTCGGCATCTTGTTAATAGGTTAGTGCCGGAAAATGCATAATAATGATGTAAAGTATGTATAAAACATGTGAGTATTGTCATAAAAGTAGCATGGAACATAAGAAATTATAGATACGTTGGAGACGTATCAAGCATCCCTTCCTAGTTCCTACTAGGTAAACGATAACATACAAATAATTTGAAGTGACATGCTACCAACATAATCTTGATCAACATTATTGTAAAGCATATGAGATGAACGGTGTGATTCAAAGCAATAGATTGCTAACAAAAGATAATGACTAAACAACTGAATCATATAGAAAAACTTTTCATGAATAGTACTTTCAAGACAAGTATCAAAAAGACTTGCATAAGAGCTAACTCATAAAGCAATAGATTCAAAGTAGAAGGCATTGAAGCAACACAAAGGATGATTAAGTTTCAGCAGTTGCTTTCAACTTGTAACATGTATATCTCATGGATATTTGTCAACATAGAGTAATATAACAAGTGCAATAAGTAAACATGTAAGAATCAATGCACACAGTTAACACAAGTGTTTGCTTCTAAGATAGAAAGAAGTAGGTAAACTGACTCAACATAAAATAAAAGAATGTCCCTTCGCAGAGGGAAGCATGGATTACTATTTTTTTGCTAGAGCTTTCATTTTGAAAACATAGAAACAATTTTGTCAACGGTAGTAATAATTCATATGTGTTATGCATAATACTTCCTACAAGTTGCAATCCTCATGCATAGAATACCAATAGTGCCCGAACCTTGTCCTAATTAGCTTGGATTTACATGGATTATCATTGCATAACATATGTTTCAACCAAGTGTCACAAATGGGTACCTCTATGCCACCTGTACAAAGGTCCAAGGAGATCAATCGCATTTGATTTGTCGTTTTTAATAGATCTCAACTTAGGACATCCATACCGGGACAACATAGAAAACAGATAATGGACTCCTCTTTAATGCATAAGCATTCAACAACAAATAATATTCTCATAAGAGATTGAGGATGAATGTCCAAACTGAAAACTTCCACCATGATACATGGCTTTGGTTAGCGGCCCAATGTTCTTCTCTAACATATGCATACTCAAACCATTTGATCATGATAAATCACCCTTACTTCAGACAAGACGAACATGCATAACATCTCACATGATATCCAACAAAGGTAAGAAGTTGATGGCGTCCCCAGAAACATAGTTACCGCTCAACAAGCAACTTATAAGAACTAAGACACATAGCTACATATTCATCACCACAATAGTTTTTAAGCTATTTTCCCATGAGCTATATATTGCAAAGACAAAGGAATGAAATTTTAAAGGTAGCCCTCAAGTAATTTACTTTGGAATGGCAGAAAAATACCACATAGTAGGTAGATATGGTGGACACAAATGGCATGGGTTTTGGCTCAAGGTGTTTGGATGCACGAGAAGCATTTCCTCTCAGTACAAGGCTTTGGGCTAGCAAGGTTGTTTGAAGCAAACACAAGTATGAACAGTACAGCAAAACTTACACAAGAACATATTGCAAGCATTATAAGACTCTACACTCTTCCTTGTTGTTCAAACACTTTACAGAAAATATCTAGACCTTAGAGAGACCAATCATGCAAACTAAATTTCAACAGGCTCTACGGTAGTTCTCCACTAATAGATTAAACTACATGATGCAAGAGCTTAAACATGATCTAATGAGAGCTCAAAACAATTGCCAAGTATCAAGTTATTCAAAACCATATGAAGTATTTTCTGATTCCAACCAAATAGCAATCAACGAAACAATTTTCAGCCTTCACCATGAACATTAAAGCATAACTAAGAACACAAGTGTTCAAATGAAAAAGCGGAGCGTAATATCTCCAATACAAGGATGGTGGGATCCAACTTTATTCAAACCAAAAATAAAAATAAAAGCAAACAGACGCTCCAAGTAAAGAACATAAAATGTGATGGAATAAAAATATAGTTTCACTAGAAGTGACCTGATAAGTTGTCGATGAAGAAGGGATGCCTTGGGCATCTCCAAGCTTAGATGCTTGAGTATTCTTAAAATATGCAGGGATGAACACCGGGGTATCCCCAAGCTTAGACTTTTCACTCTTCTTGATCATATTGTATCATCCTCTTCTCTTGACCCTTGAAAACTTCCTCCACACCAAACTTAAAGCAAACTCATTAGAGGGTTAGTGCATAATAAAAAATTCATACATTCAGAGGTGACATAATCATTCTTAACACTTCTGGACATTGCACAAAGCTACTGAAAGTTTATGGAACAAAGAAATCCATTCAACATAGCAAAAGAGGCAATGCGAAATACAAGGCAGAATCTGTCAAAACAGAACAGTCCGTAAAGACGAATTTTCAGAGGCACTTAACTTGCTCAAACGGAAAAACTCAAAACTAATGAAAGTTGCGTACATATCTGAGGATCACGTAAGTAAATTGGCAGATTTTTTGATTTTTCTACAGAGAGATCTACGCAAATTCGTGACAGACAGCAAATCTGTTTCTGCGCAGCAATCCAAATCTAGCATCAACTTTACCATAGAGACTTTACTTGGCACAAAAACATGATAAGGAGAGGTTGCTACAGTAGTAACAACTTCCGAGACTCAACAATATAGTAGTAAAATAAAACCATGGGTTATCTTCCAAGAAGTGCTTTTCTTTAACGCCTTTCAGCTAGGCGCAGAAAGTGCAAATCAAGTAACATCAAGAGATGAAGCATCAACATCATAATTTGTTCTAATAATAGAATCAAAGGCAACTTCATTCTCTTTCTAGGGAAGTGTTTCATACCTTTCTTGAGAGGAAATTGATACTTAATATTTCCTTCTTTCATATCAATAACAGCACCAACAGTTCGAAGAAAGGGTCTTCCCAAGACAATAGGACAAGATGCATTGCATTCAATATCCAAGACAACAAAATCAACGGGGACAAGGTTATTGTTAACCGTAATGCGAACATTATCAATCCTCCCCAAAGGTTTCTTTAGAGAATTATCAGCAAGATTAACATCCAAATAACAATTTTTCAATGGTGGCAAGTCAAGCATATCATAAACTTTCTTAGGCATAACATAAATACTTGCACCAAGATCACATAAAGCATTACATTCAAAATCATTGAATTTCATCTTAATGATGGGCTCCCAACCATCTTCCAACTTCCTAGGAATAGAAGCTTCAAGTTTTAATTTCTCTTCCCTAGCTTTAATGAGAGCATTTGTAATATGTTTTGTAAAGGCTAAATTTGTAGCACTAGCATTAGGACTTCTAGCAAGTTTTTGTAAGAACTTAATAACTTCAGTAATATGACAATCATCAAAATCTAAACCATTATGATCTACAACATTCTGAAAAATTTCAGCACTATTATCACAAACAGTTTCAGCAGTTTCAGGCAATTTTGCACGCTTTGCACTAGGGGTAGAAACATTGCCAACAACAATTATTTTACCATTGATAGTGGGAGGTGTAGCAACATGTGAAGAATCAACATTACTAGTGGTGGTAATATTCCAAACTTTAGCTACATTATTCTCTTTAGCAAGTTTTTCTTTTTCTTCTCTATCCCACCTAGCATGCAACTCAGCCAACATTCTTATATTATCATTAATTTGAACTTGGATGGAATTTGTTTTAGCAAACCTAGCATCTTTAACTTCCTCAGGCATAACTTTCAGTTTTAAAAGATCAACATCAAGAGCAAGACTATCAACCTTAGAAGCAAGAACATCAATTTTACCAAGCTTTTCTTCAACAGTTTTATTAAAAGCAGTTTGTGTACTAATAAATTCTTTAAGCATGACTTCAAGACCAGAGGGTATACTCTTATTATTGTTGTAAGAATTACCATAAGAATTACCATAACCACTACCATTATTAGAAGGATATGGCCTATAGTTGTTGTTACCATAATTATTCCTATAAGCATTGTTGTTGAAATTATTATTCTTAATGAAATTCACATCAACATTTTCTTCTTGAGCAACCAATGAAGCTAAAGGAACATTATTAGGATCAATATGAGATCTACCATTTGCAAGCATAGACATAATAGCATCAATCTTATCACCCAAAGAAGAGGTTTCTTCAACATAATTTACCTTCTTACCTTGAGGAGTTCTTTCAGTATGCCATTCAGAGTAATTGATCATCATATCATCAAGAAGCTTTGTTGCGGCGCCCAAGGTGATGGACATAAAAGTACCTCCAGCAGCTGAATCCAATAGGTTCCTCGAGGAAAAATTCAATCCTGCATAAAAGGTTTGGATGATCATCCAAGTAGTTAGTCCATGGGTAGGGCAATTCTTTACCAAATATTTCATTCTCTCCCATGCTTGAGCAACATGTTCATTATCAAATTGCTTAAAATTCATAATGCTACTTCTCAAAGATATAATCTTAGCAGGAGGATAATATTTACCAATAAAAGCATCTTTACATTTAGTCCATGAATCAATACTATTCTTAGGCAAAGAAAGCAACCAATCTTTAGCTCTTCCTCTTAAGGAGAAAGGAAACAATTTCAGTTTTATAATATCACCATTGATACGTCTCCAACGTATCCATAATTTCTGATGTTCCATGCTTGTTTTATGACAATACCTACATGTTTTGTTCACACTTTATATCGTTTTGATGCGTTTTCCGGAACTAACCTATTGACGAGATGCCGAAGTGCCGTTCTGTTTTCTGCTGTTTTTGGTTTCGAAATCCTAGTAAGGAAATATTCTCGGAATTGGACGAAATCAACGCCCAACATCTTAGAAATCCACGAAGCTTCCAACACCCGAGAGGGACCGGAGGGGGCCACAGGGCCCCACACACTAAGGCGCGGCGAGAGGGGGTGCCGGCCTGTTGTGTGGCCCCGTAGCCTCGACTCGCCTCTTCGCCTATAGAAGCCCCGACCTAAAACCCCGAGACGAATAAGCCACGCGAGAAAAGTTCTAGAGCCGCCGCCATCGCGAAGCCAAGATCTGGGGGACAGGAGTCTCTGTTCCGGCACGCCGCCGGGACGGGGAAGTGCCCTCGGAAGGCTTCTCAATCGACACCGCTGCCATCACCACCGCCATCTTCATCACCGCTGCTGTCTCCCATGAGGAGGGAGTAGTTCTCCATCGAGGCTCGGGGCTGTACCGGTAGCTATGTGGTTAATCTCTCTCCTATGTACTTCAATACAATAATCTCATGAGCTGCCTTACATGATTGAGATTCATATGATGATGCTTGTAATCTAGATGTCATTATGCTAGTCAAGTGGATTTTACTTATGTGATCTCCGGAGACTCCTTGTCCCACGTGTGTAAAGGTGACAGTGTGTGCACCGTGTGGGTCTCTTAGGCTATATTTCACGAATACTTATTCACTGTTATGAATGGCATAGTGAAGTGCTTATTTATATCCCTTTATGATTGCAATGTGCTTTGTATCGCTACTAGTCTATGTGCTACTCATGTGATGTTATTCAAGTAGTCTATTCCTCCTGCATGGTGTAATGGTGACAGTGTGTGCATCGTGTGGTTCTTGTCGTAGATTATGATCATAATCTCTTGTAGGTTATGGAGTTGATTATCGCTATGATAGTATTGATGTGATTTATTCCCCCTTCATAGTGTAAAGGTGACAGTGTGTATGCTATGTTAGTACTCGGTTTATTTTGCAAAGATCTATTATGCTCTAAGGTTACTTAAACATGAATATCGAATGTTGTGGAGCTTGTTAACTCCGGCATTGAGGGTTCGTGTAATCCTACGCAACGAATGGTGTTCATTATCAAACAAGAGTGTATGTAGCACAAATGAGAGAAGTTATTATTTATTATGCGATCAATGTTGAGAGTGTCCACTAGTGAAAGTATGATCCCTAGGCCTTGTTTCCAATACTGCAAACACCGCTTACTTACTGTTCTGTTGCATGTTTACTCGCTGCCATATTTTATTCAGATTGCTATTACCACTCATATACATCCATACTACTTTTATTTCACTATCTCTTCGCCGAACTAGTGCACCTATACATCTGACAAGTGTATTAGGTGTGTTGGGGACACAAGAGACTTCTTGTATCGTGATTGCAGGTTGCTTGAGAGGGATATCTTTGACCTCTTCCTCCCTGAGTTCGATAAACCTTGGGTGATCCACTTAAGGGAAAACTTGCTGCTGTTCTACAAACCTCTGCTCTTGGAGGCCCAACACTGTCTACAAGAATAGAAGCACCGTAGACATCAAGCTATTTTAAGCTTGCGGGGAGGAAAGGTAAAAGGTACTCACACTCCGGATCTCGGCTACTAAGCTATTTTCCGGCGCCGTTGTAAGTACTCGAAGTTATTTCCTTTAGATCCTGCAATTGCATCTTTTGGTTTCTTGTTTACACTAGTTAGGCATAATGGAAAGCAATAGTGAGCTTTTATTTCTATTTCCTGAGTTAAGACATGGATTGTTTGCTGCGAAAATTAAAAAACCTATGGAATCTTATTTGCATGCTAGTAGCAATGATATTATTATGAACGCTTTGAACACCATTGTTGCTAATGATATGGAAAATTCTAAGCTTGGGGAAGCTGGTTTTGATGAGCATGATATTTTTAGTCCCCCAAGCATTGAGGAGAAAATTTTCTTGGGATTTCTATTTTCGTGCCCTCGGGTCGTTAGTTGTACTCAGTTTTCCCCAGCCCCTTAGTTTTTCCTCAGTTTTCCCCAAGCCTATGTCTGAAACCCGCAGAAGGAGCTCAGACGGAAGGAATCCTTTTTTGGATGTTCTGTACTGGCGTGTTGCGCCGCGTCATCTGCGGGGCCGCGTCGCGTGGGGCCGCGTCGCGTGGGGCTGGTAGAAAGGGACCGCGTGGGACAGGACGAGAAGCGTTTGGTTGCACGTGAGCAGGAGCTGGGTTTTGTCTCTCTCGGCCCAAATTGGCATTTTAAGAGCACCTTTTCCCCTCTTTCTCTCTCTGTCTTTTTCACCAAATTAGTATCAAATCTAGAGAAGCTTCTATTTCTGTCTTTCTTCAATATGGCAGCAAATCTAGTAGCAAATCTAGTAGCAAATCTCTGGGGTTATTTATGCCTTTTGGCCCTCGTTTTTTGCCCAATATGGCAGCAAATCTAGTAGCAAATCTAGAAGCTAGTATATGATAAATTGACAACTGCATAATCAGAAAACTAAGTATAATACATAGGGAAACTGCATACAGCAGCCAAAAGCAGCCAATAACGTTGTAATATACAAGACGCACGCAATGTATGGACAACAAGAAGATTAGGATGAATGAATTTGTTCTTCATTCCTCCTCATATATTTCGTCGTTGCTCCAATCGTGCATTACCCGAAGGAAATATTCATTGAACTCCCTCCGTCTGCAGTGTGCGGCCAATACATCCTCCAAACGGTATGGCTTGTGTTCATTTCTCATACCGTAGCTTCCTATTCTATCCACACGTACTGCCCACTCATCCCAGGCCTTTGTATCATGAGAGTACTCTCTGATATAACCCAAATCCGTGTAGTAGATGCAGCCAGGTCGAAGTGTCGGGTACACTCTGGTGTCGACGGAGATACACCGGATATAATGCACGAAGAAGGCATTACTGCCAATGTTACTGACCGGATGGAGAGAGCGGCTCTGAGTGTCCACACGGTACACCAATGGTCTGCCCGCCAAAGCCACGCTGACCAACAACACAAGCAGCAGATCACCATCCGACTTCACAAGGTAGAACTTCTGATGTCCAAGTTCTGGAAATGAAATTAGTGTCTCCATCTTGACAGTGCTCGCGCGCTGCTGCAACTGTACATTGGTGCACACTATTCTTCCGTTCTCAAAATTGTCCACAGCTAGTGCATACAGTTCACCATTGAACGGGGTAATGCAACGCAGACAATGGTTCTTGATCGAAAATCTTTTTTCCCAATCTTCATCTATATCCTTAGTTGGAGTGCTCTCATCGACCCAACCAATTTCCGACGGGTAATGTGCGGCAACGAAGACCATAGTCGGGGATTTGATCACAGCGACTGATTTCAGGAAAACAGATGGCATCTGCGCCTCAAACATAGTGTTCGATTTCTTTGTGAGTGGGTTCAGAAGCCGTATCTTGTGCGGCGGGTTCTTCTGGGCAAGCACGATGACGCCACGGCAAAATCCGACGAAGTAGTATCTGGGCAAGCACGATAACATTCAGCACTAAGATGTTTAAGATTGAAAATAAAGAGGTAGATATGGAGGAAGTTGAACCTTGTATGAACTTCCGATAGATCTATGGTGACGTAGCGTGATGTGCCGAGTTGGAGGAAGGTGAACTCAGCGACGTGTGGAAGGGCGTGGTCTAGCATGATCCATTCGTCCAGGTGCACGTCGGGCTCAGGCAAACCTGAGCGCCAATTTCTACAGACTTGCCTCATGGCAGAGTAGGTGTCGGCGTACTCCTCGTTCGCCAGCAAGCATTCGCCGATCTTGTGAAGTGGTCCATCAGCCGAGAGAGAGGCCCAGTTCACGGAGGAGCCGCGCTTGGATGCGCCGCCCTCGGAGGCGACGCGCTCGGCGGCGACTGGCTCGGCGGCGACGGGCTCGGCGGCGACTCGGCGGCGACGGGCTCGGCGGCGACTGGCTCGGCGGCGACGGGCGCGGAGGCGACGGGCTCGGAGGCGACGGCCGCCGGCGCATTCTTCTTCTCCATCGCCGGCAGGGTAGCGTGCGTACGGCGGTTGGGGTTTTTTCGATTTGGAGAAGTTGATGGGACGTGAGAGGGGTGGTTTCGTGCGTGAGCGAGAATGAGACGACTGTGTGCAGAGGGAGGGAGGGAGGGGCTTACGCGTCCTAAATGTGACCCGCGTCCTACGCGTCCACTATTTGCACGTCTGCACCGCGACACGCGTCAACAATGGCACGTCTTCCACTTCTGCACCGCAACACGCGTCCTCGAGTCTAACCCTGGAAATTTAGATATACTCAGGTATACCCTCGAGTCATATACTAGCATTTTTTGTGTGCTCAGTTTTCTCCTTGAGTGCTAATACTGGCTAGTGCAATATACTCAGTTTTACCCTCAAGTGGTTGGTCAACAGAGAGTCAACAAATGGGATTAACTAGTTAAATGAGTTATTTAATGTGCAAAAAAATCCGAAAAAGAGTGGCACTTACTCATGGAGTCTTTAACACAAATTGCCACTTCTCAAATCATAGATAAATCATAGATAAATCAAGTTTCACCACAAATTGCCACTTCTCAAATCACCTAGTAGCTATGAAGGTGCATGGTTTTCCATAATAAGCCCTACCCAAAACAGCTTTCCCCAAAACATACTTTGTCTGAATGAGGCCATAATTTTCACACTCGTGTAGATTTGTATTGCAAATAGTTTGAGGTAGGCCAAGATGAGTTTCATTGTACAAAACACGCATTTTCCAATTTTTAAATCTCATATTTCAATCCCTTAGTCTGTTTACTACTCACTTGCCCTTGGTTTCTTGATACTACTCAGTTTTGCCCTCTCCCTTCACACACTCTCAGACGCCCAACATTGCCCTGATTGGTCTAGCCCATGTCACGCGGATCGTGCCCGACGACCGTTGATCGTATGATCTAACGGGCAGGATAATCCCTATCTCTCTCTCTGGTCGGGGCCACCACCCTCTCTCTCTCTGTCGTCGGTTAGCTTCCACCCTCTATGTATGCGAAAGGGCGGTTACCCAGTACGCTAAAGTTTGGTTTTCTGCATTATTTTTCACGAGCTAAATTATAAACTCTTTTTAGGCATTACTTTTCACGCAAAAAATGATAAACCATCACCGATTTGTTGTAGCCATTACTTTCCACGCAAAAAACGATAAACCATCACCGATTTGTTGTAGCCATTACTTTCCACGCAAAAAAATGATAAACCATCACCGATTTGTTGTAGCCAATACTTTTCACGCAAAAAAATGATAAACCATCACCGATTTGTTGTAGCCATTACTTTTCACGCAAAAAAATGATACACCATCACCCATTTCTTGTAGCCATTACTTTCCACGCAAAAAATGATAAACCATCACCGATTTTGTTGTAGCCATTACTTTTCACGCAAAAAAATGATACACCATCACCCATTTCTTGTACCCATTACTTTCAACGCAAAAAACGATAAACCATCACCGATTTTGTTGTAGCCATTACTTTTCACGCAAAAATATGATACACCATCACCCATTTCTTGTACCCATTACTTTCAACGCAAAAAACGATAAACCATCACCGATTTTGTTGTAGCCATTACTTTTCACGCAAAAATATGATACACCATCACCCATTTCTTGTACCCATTACTTTCCACGCAAAAAACGATAAACCATCACCGATTTTGTTGTAGCCATTACTTTTCACGCAAAAAATGATAAACTATATCACGAAGTTCCATTTCCGTCAACATAGTCCGCATTAGTTTTTTTGTTGAGATATATACCCCCACAACGGTCGTCTCCTCCTTAATTTATTGTGTATAAACCCCCACAACGGTCATCTCCTCCTTATTTTATTGTGTAAACCCCTACAACGGTCATCTCTCCCTTATAAACACCCACACGGCCATCCCTTGTGTCAATAGGTTCTGCCTCTCTCTTCTTCGTTCACATACACTTTATCCATTGCCATGGCTTCCACGTCTCGGACGCGGACCGGAAGGGGAAGGGGAAGGGGAAGTGGATCATCATCATTGCCACCACCACCGTCAACACTGCCATTGATCATAGAGGAGTTCTTCATCGTCGTCTATGAAGACCCTTTGGTCAAGAAGGTACGTACGCGTTCCCACATATATGATGCATGTGATTAATTATGGGCATGTTCTAAAAAACCTTTAATTTCAAGGGTTCCCTAATTTCAAACGATCGGCGCTCGATCTCTTTGCAGGAACTCCCAAAAAAATTGCGGACTATCTTGACGGCAAGGAGCCAGCTAAGGTGTATCTGCGAGCAGCTGACTGCGGTCCTCGTCTCTGGACCGTGGAGGTCCTATTTGACGGACAAGGCCGGATGTACCTCGACAAGGGCTGGGAGAAATTCGCCATCGCGCACGGTGTGGATTTCGGCTGGTTCGTACACTTCAAATATGAAGGCGATGATGTGCTCACAGTGAAGGTGTTCGACGGAACAATGTGCAGGAGGTACTACTACTCAGACGACGAAGATACTGACGATGAAAGCGACGACGACGTGAAGCCATGCATCCATCCCCTTTAGATAATTAAGGGGATTATGACCAAGAATATATATGTAGCTTCATATGCATCGATTTAGAGATCTAGCTATTTTCTATATATTATGCATGTAAAAAATAATATCGCATTTCCACTATTATTCGAGCACCACATCCTCCAAACGATGCCGATGCCGATGCCGATATCGGCATGGTCAGAACGGCTATGCTCGCCGCCACTGCTAGGTCAACGTCGGGATGCACAATGTTTAGCATAAGAGTCACTTTAGATTAAGCTGCGAAAATAGTCACCTGCCATGGGCTGAGGCGGCCCCTACAGAGCGGCTCTATATTATATTCTCTAAATAAAATAGACGACCACAGCGGTCATTGGCTGCGGAGGCCCCACAGAGCGGCAATATATAATTTTCTATAAATAAATAGACGACCCACTGGTCATTGGCTGCGGCAGCCCCATAGAGCGGCCCCATTTGTCATTGGCAGCACCGCGTATACAATCAGGAAATAAAACGGCCCACGCGTCAGCGGTAGATGGATCCACCCGTCAGCACGAGACGGTCAGCGAGGAACTGACCTCACGGTAACGGTAAGGCCTCTGACCTGACGGCAACCCGCGTCTTCGAGGGGTTTCAAACTAGAGGGAGGGGAAAACTGAGGAAAAACTAACGAGCTGGGGAAAACTGAGTACAACTAACGAAGCAGGGGCATGAAAATAGAAATCCCAATTTTCTTTGATGATACTTTGCCTCCTATTTATGATGATTATAATGATAGTGGTCTTTTGGTGCCGCCTACTATGGAGAGTAAATTTTATTATGATTATACTATGCCTCCTACACTTGATGAGAATAATAATGATAGCTACTTTGTTGAATTTGCTCCCACTACAACTAATAAAATTGATTATGCTTATGTGGAGAGTAATAATTTTATGCATGTGGCTCATGACAAGAATGTTTTATGTGATAGTTATATTGTTGAGTTTGTTCATGATGCTACTGAAAGTTATTATGAGAGAGGGAAACATGGTTATATGCATCTTAATAATATTAAGTTTCCCCTCTTTATGTTGAGAAGCTTGAAATTGCGCTTATGTTGCTTTTCTATGCTTGCCACTTTGTCCTTCATGAATTTATTTGTGTACAAGATTCCTTTTCATATGAAGTGGGTTAGGCTTAAATGCGTTTTGAATTTGCTTCTTGATGCCCTCTTTTGCTTCAACTCTTATTTCTTGCGAGAGTATCTTTGAAATTAGAGCCCATCTTAATGGCTATAAAGAAAGAACTTCTTGGGAGATAACCCATGTGTTTATTTTACTACAGCACTTTTGTTTTATATTTGAGTCTTGGAAGTTGTTTACTACTGTAGCAACCTCTCCTTATCATCTTTTTGTGCCAAGTAAAGTCTCTATGGTAAAGTTGATGCTAGATTTGGATTGCTGCGCAGAAACAGATTTGCTGTCTGTCACGAATTTGCGCAGAAGTCTCGTAGGTAACTCAGAAAAATCTGCAAATTTACGTGTGTGATCCTCGGATATGTACGCAACTTTCATTAGTTTTGAGTTTTCCATTTGAGCAAGTTAAGTGCCCCTGCAAAATTCTTCTTTACGGACTGTTCTGTTTTTGACAGATTCTGCCTTTTATTTCGCATTGCCGCTTTTGCTATGTTAAATGAGTTTATTTGTTCCATTAACTTTCAGAAGCTTTGTGCAATGTCCAGAAGTGTTAAGAATGATTGTGTCACCTCTGAACATGTGAATTTTGATTATGCACTAACCTCTAATGAGTTTGCTTGAAGTTTGGTGTGGAGGAAGTTTTCAAGGGTCAATAGAAGAGGATGATATACTATGATCAAGAAGAGTGAAAGGTCTAAGCTTGGGGATGCCCCGTGGTTCATCCCTGCATATTTCAAGAAGACTCAAGCGTCTAAGCTTGGGGATGCCCAAGGCATCCCCTTCTTCATCGACAACTTATCAGGTCACTTCTATTGAAACTATATTTTTATTCGGTCACATCTTATGTACTTTACTTGGAGCGTCTGTGTGCTTTTATTTTCGTTTTGTTATTTTCATTCTCTGAATAAATTCATGCTCATGTGTGGGAGAGATACACGCTCCGCTTTTTTCATATGAACACATGTGTTCTTAGCTTTACTTTTAATGTTCAAGGGCGAAAGTTGATCGCTTCACTTGTTTCTATTTGGTTGGAACCATAAAATGCTTCATATGGTCTTGAATAATTTGATACTTGGAAATTTTTTGAGCTCTCATAGATCATGTTTAAGCTCTTGCATCATGTAGTTTAATCTATTAGTGGAGAACTACCGTAGAGCTTGTTAAAATTTGGTTTGCATGATTGGTCTCTCTAAGTCTAGATATTTTCTGGTAAGATTGTTTGAGCAACAAGGAAGACAGTGTAGAGTCTTATAATGCTTGCAATATGTTCTTATGTAAGTTTTGCTGTACCAGTTTATACTTGTGTTTGCTTCAAACAACCTTTCTAGCCAAAGCCTTGTACTGAGAGGAAATGCTTCTCGTGCATCCAAACACCTTGAGCCAAAACCCATGCCATTTGTGTCCACCATATCTACCTACTATGTTGTATTTCCTGCCATTCCAAGTAAATACTTCATGTGCTACCTTTAAACAATTCAAAAGCTATTATCTCTTATTTGTGACAATGTTTTATAGCTCATGAGGAAGTATGTGGTGTTTTATCTTTCGATCTTGTCATTTACTTGACAGACTTTCACAATGGACTAGTGGCTCATCCGCTTATCCAATAATTTTGCAAAAAGAGCTGGCAATGGGGTTCCCAGTCCCAATTAATTAACTTGCATTAATAATTCTCTTCACATGTTTTGCTCTGATCTATCAGTAAGCAACTTAAATTTGCAAATAGACACTCCTCCATGGTATGTGAAATGTTGGAAGGCACCCGAGGATTCGGTTAGCCATGGCTTGTGTAAGCAAAAGGTTGGGGGAGTGTCATCTAATAAATAAAACTAAAGTACATGTGTAAACAAAAGAGAAGAGGGATGATCTACCTTGCTGGTAGAGATAACGTCCTTCATGGGAGCCGCTCTTGAAAGTCTGGTTGATAAGGTAGTTAGAGTACCCATTACCATTCGTTGACAACAACAAACACCTCTCAAAACTTTACTTTTATGCTCTCTATATGATTTCAAAACTTGAAAATCTCTAGCACATGATTTAATCCCTGCTTCCCTCTGCGAAGGTCCTATCTTTTACTTTATGTTGAGTCAGTTTACCTACTTCCTTCCATCTTAGAAGCAAACACTTGTGTCAACTGTGCATTGATTCTTACATATATACTTGCTTATTTGCATTCATCATATTACTCTGTGTTGACAATTATCCATGAGATATGCATGTTGAAAGTTGAAAGCAACTGCTGAAACTTATATCTTCCTTTGTGTTGCTTCGATGCCTTTACTTTGAATTTATTGCTTAAGAGTTAGCTTTTATGCAAGTCTTTTTGATGCTTGTCTTGAAAGTACTATTCATGAAAAGTTTTGCTATATGTTATCTATTTGTTAGCAAACTATAGATCATTGCTTTGAATCACTCCATTCATGTCATATGCTTTACAATATTGTTGATCAAGATTATGTTAGTAGCATGTCACCTCAGAAATTATTCTTGTTATCGTTTACCTACTCGAGGACGAGTAGGAACTAAGCTTGGGGATGCTGATACGTCTCCAACGTATCCATAATTTCTGATGTTCCATGCTTGTTTTATGACAATACCTACATGTTTTGTTCACACTTTATATCGTTTTGATGCGTTTTCCGGAACTAACCTACGACGAGATGCCGAAGTGCCGGTTCCTGTTTTCTGCTATTTTTGGTTTTGAAATCCTAGTAAGGAATATTCTCGGAATTGGACGAAATCAACGCCCGGCATCTTAGAAATCCACGAAGCTTCAGAACACCCGAGAGGGACCAGAGGGGGGCCACGGGGGCCCCACACACTAAGGCGGCGCGGCCGGAGGCGCGCCGTTTGTGTGGGCCCCCGTAGCCCTTCCGACTCCGCCTCTTCGCCTATAAGAAGCCCCCCTAAAAACCCGAGACGAATAAGCCACGGTACGAGAAAAGTTCCAGAGCCGCCGCCATCGCGAGCCAAGATCCGGGGGACAGAGTCTCGTTCCGGCACGCCGCCGGGACGGGGAAGTGCCCCGGAAGGCTTCTCCATCGACACCGCTGCCATCACCACCGCCATCTTCATCACCGCTGCTGTCTCCCATGAGGAGGGAGTAGTTCTCCATCGAGGCTCGGGGCTGTACCGGTAGCTATGTGGTTAATTTCTCTCCTATGTACTTCAATACAATAATCTCATGAGCTGCCTTACATGATTGAGATTCATATGATGATGCTTGTAATCTAGTTGTCATTATGCTAGTCAAGTGGATTTTACTTATGTGATCTCCGGAGACTCCTTGTCCCACGTGTGTAAAGGTGACAGTGTGTGCACCGTGTGGGTCTCTTAGGCTATATTTCACAGAATACTTATTCACTGTTATGAATGGCATAGTGAAGTGCTTATTTATATCCCTTTATGATTGCAATGTGCTTTGTATCGCTACTAGTCTATGTGCTACTCATGTGATGTTATTAAAGTAGTCTATTCCTCCTGCATGGTGTAATGGTGACAGTGTGTGCATCGTGTGGTTCTTGTCGTAGATTATGATCATAATCTCTTGTAGGTTATGGAGTTGATTATCGCTATGATAGTATTGATGTGATTTATTCCCCTTCATAGTGTAAAGGTGACAGTGTGTATGCTATGTTAGTACTCGGTTTATTTTGCAAAGATCTATTATGCTCTAAGGTTACTTAAACATGAATATCGAATGTTGTGGAGCTTGTTAACTCCGGCATTGAGGGTTCGTGTAATCCTACGCAACGAATGGTGTTCATTATCAAACAAGAGTGTATGTAGCACAAATGAGAGAAGTTATTATTTATTATGCGATCAATGTTGAGAGTGTCCACTAGTGAAAGTATGATCCCTAGGCCTTGTTTCCAATACTGCAAACACCACTTACTTACTGTTCTGTTGCATGTTTACTCGCTGCCATATTTTATTCAGATTGCTATTACCACTCATATACATCCATACTACTTTTATTTCACTATCTCTTCGCGAACTAGTGCACCTATACATCTGACAAGTGTATTAGGTGTGTTGGGACACAAAGAGACTTCTTGTATCGTGATTGCAGGGTTGCTTGAGAGGGATATCTTTGATCTCTTCCTCCCTGAGTTCGATAAACCTTGGGTGATCCACTTAAGGGAAAACTTGCTGCTGTTCTACAAACCTCTGCTCTTGGAGGCCCAACACTGTCTACAAGAATAGAAGCACCCGTAGACATCACCATCTATATCTTTATACTTTTGCATTTCACAAAGTTCAACAAAATTATTAAGATGGGCAGCAACATCATCAGTACTAACACCAGAAAATTGCTCTCTCATAACAAGATTCAGTAAAGCAGGTTTAATCTCATAGAATTCTGCTGTAGTAGCAGGTGGAGCAATAGGAGTACTTATAAAATCATTATTATTTGTGCTAGTGAAATCACACAACTTAGTATTTTCAGGAGTACCCATTGTAGCAGTAATAAAAGTAAACTAAGCAAATAGAATAAAGTAAAGACAAGTAACTAAATTTTTTGTGTTTTGATATAGAACAAGTAAACAAGACAGAAAGTAAAGCAACTAATTTTTTGTGTTTTTGATATAAAGAAAACAAGACAGTAAATAAAATAAAGTAAATCAAGACAATAAACAAAGTAAAGAGATTGGATGTGGAAGACTCCCCTTGCAGCGTGTCTTGATCTCCCCGGCAACGGCGCCAGAAAAAGAACTTGATAACGCGTGAAGCACACGTCCGTTGGGAACCCCAAGAGGAAGGTGTGATGCGTACAGCAGCAAGTTTTCCCTCAGTAAGAAACCAAGGTTATCGAACTAGTAGGAGTCAAGGGCCACGTGAAGGTTGTTGGTGGAGGAGTGTAGTGCGGCGCAACACCAGTGATTCCGGCGCCAACGTGGAACCTGCACAACACAATCAAGATACTTTGCCCCAACGTAACAGTGAGGTTGTCAATCTCACCGGCTTGCTGAAAACAAAGGATTAAACGTATAGTGTGGAAGATGATGTTTGTTTGCAAAGAACAGTAGAGAACAATGATTGCAGTAGATTGTATTTCAGATGTAAAAGAATTGACCGGGGTCCATAGTTCACTAGTGGTGTCTCTCCAATAAGATAAATAACATGCTGGGTGAACAAATTACAGGTGGGCAATTGTCAAATAAAGATTCAATACATATCATGATGATCATTATGAGATTTAATCAGGGCATTACGACAAAGAACATAGACCGCCATCCAACATGCATCTATGCCTAAATAGTCCACCTTCAGGTTAGCATCCGCACCCCTTCCAGTATTAAGTTGCAAACAACAGACAATTGCATTAAGTATGGTGCGTAATGTAATCAACACAAATATCCTTAGGCAAAGCATTGATGTTTTATCCCTAGTAGCAACAACACATCCACAACCTTAGAATTTTCTGTCACTGTCCCAGATTCAATGGAGGCATGAACCCACTATCGAGCATAAATACTCCCTCTTGGAGTTACAAGTATCAACTTGGCCAGAGCCTCTACTAGCAACAGAGAGCATGCAAGAACATAAACAACACATATATGATAGATTGATAATCAACTTGACATAGTATTCTATATTCATCGGATCCCACCAAACACAACATGTAGCATTACAAATAGATGATCTTGATCATGTTAGTCAGCTCACAAGATCTAAATATGATAGCACAAGAGGAGAAGACAACCAACTAGCTACTGCTATGGACCCATAGTCAAAGGATGAACTACTCACGCATCAATCCGGAGGCGGGCATGGTGATATAGAGCCCTCCGGTGATGATTCCCCTCTCCAGCAGGGTGCCGGAGGCGATCTCCTGAATCCCCCGAGATGGGATTGGTGGCGGCGGCGTCTCTGGAAGTATTCCGTATCGTGGCTCTCTGTAATAGGGTTTTCGCGACGAAGAGTATAAGTAGGCGGAAGGGCAGCGCAGGGGGCGGCACGAGGGCCCCACACCATAGGGCGGCGCGGGGCCCACCCTGCCGCACGGCCTGTGGTGTTGGCGCGTCGCCCCACCGTCTCCTCCGGTCTTGGAAGCTCTGGAAAAATAAGACCCTGGCGTTGATTTCGTCAATTACGAGAATATTTTCTTTGTAGGATTTCTGAAACCAAAAACAGAAAACACAATGGCGCTTCGGCATCTTGTTAATAGGTTAGTGCCGGAAAATGCATAATAATGATGTAAAGTATGTATAAAACATGTGAGTATTGTCATAAAATTAGCATGGAACATAAGAAATTATAGATACGTTGGAGACGTATCAGCGGGGCCGGAGCCGGCGCCTTCCGCCGCCGCAGGGACGAGCCCGCCCCGTCGGGTCACCACCACGAGCGGAAGAGATGGAGGCCGCCGCCGCTAGCATTGCCCGGGCTTTGCTGGGCGGCGGCAACGGGAGAAGGAGGGAGGAGAGGACCGCCTGGGCTTGGAGGCGAAGGCGCCCCGGCCGGCCTCGGGGGTGACGGGAGCGGGGTGCTTAGATATATTTAAACATAATTTTTTAACATGTTTCATAAGACGAAGATACTACTATATTTGCTTCTACCCAAATTAATTAATGCAGCCCATATAAACAATTAGTCTCACTACAAAAAGATCTTGACTTCGCCGTGGTGTTGGGGTCGATGAATACGATGTTTCGAAGAAACCGGCCACAAGACTAACAAGTCACATCCATGGTCTCCTCGACGACTCACGTAACCCTAACTTAGTTGCACTCAGGGCATCTCCTTTGGATGTTTAAATTGTCTGCACGCGTCTGTTTGCGTCGGCCCAAGGAAGCTGAAATGGTCGCTAGGTGCAAATTATTCGTTTGGGTCACGGGGCAATCCAACGGCCCGACGCATTTCTAAAGTAAAATTTGATATTTTGGAGATACTTTTTTGGTTAAAGTTTGCATGAACCCCTTCCTAAATTGCTTCTACGGTTGCCTATGCGAAGTATCTCCAACGAGTATTTGAGCACGCCATGCGAAGTATAAATCGTTGTCCTCACATTTCTAAGTAGATCCATATTTTGAAATTAGTGCAAGAAGTTTAAACAAATTAAACATACAAATTGCAAAAACATACAAATTTTTAAACTAGCTACTTCTTGTTTGAAGGCCTTGGACACGCTTCCTGCTCGTCACCTCCTCCGAAGAGGTACTGGCGGTTGACGCGTCCGACGAGCTTGAGTCCCCGTCCGACGAGTGGTCATTGGGGTCTTCCTCGTCGTCGGTGAACGGATGATGAGCCTCCGTCTGCGCCCTCGCCCATGCCCTTTCCTTCTTCCTTGCCAACGCCGCCTCCTCGGCCGACTCCTCCACCTCCAGCCGTGTCCACCTTGCATCTGAATCCTCTTCCTTTTCCTCCTCCTCGTCTTGACCATCGTGGCCAACGACGTCCCCTCCTCATACTGGCCGTCGTTGGCGACGGCCTTCCCCTCCTCCTCACCCTTCGTCGGCGGGGAGCTAGAGCTGCTCGGCGTGGCAGCTCTATCCCACCAATGCTGCCATCCCAGCGGCTTCCCCTCGTTGTCAGTGTATGATGGCAACGACAGATTTCTCATGGCTTCACGCAGGTGGCACGCCGGTGTTGGAGATGAACATGAATGGAAGGCCGGTTGGAGATGAATTAGCGCAGGCGCAGGGATCTTATTGAGCGAGAATTAATGGCGGTGCGTATAACGAAAAGGGATGCGGTTGCTCTTCCACGGTGGTTCAGCGCTTCATTCCGGCGGTTCGCGCGTCGATCGGCACGGTTGGCACTCCGGCGGTTGCCCTCCCAGCAGTTGTTGTGCTTAATTCGCGCCGACGTGAGCCAGGGTCGCTGCCAGGTGAACCCGTGGGACAAGCGAGCGGAAGCTCGGCACGACCGTGCAGCGTCTGAGAAAACCCAAATGTGCTGCATTTTCTTCCTGCGTTTGCTTCTCCGTGAGGCGTATTTTTGATCCGCGCAACGCCGTTTGTGTCGCTCCGTTGGAGATGGCCTGAACTCAGAAAGCTAACGAGTCAAGGCGCACTAAAATGGCCTTTTCGAAGCAAAGTTTGATCCAAACTACTGCAAAGAAATACAATTGCATACACTGATCGCACCGAATGATGAACCGCCAATTGCCATTGGAACCGACCTTGCATTTCTTATCACTCCGACCAAGAACCGCCCTCAGTAGTCAGTACTAGAGTACATGGTTAGAAGATCGAAGTGTTAAGCAACCCACCCGCTTCCACAGAGCTACACCGTCAGTCGGATCCGGCCATGGCCATGGCATCTCCGAACAACAAGGCGCTGGAGCGGTACAAGAGCGCCGTAACGGTGGCCACCTCCGTGGTGGGCGCGGCCATGCTGCTGCGCCGGCTGATAGCCGACATCCTCCCAGGCACGGCCCTGGGCGGGCTGCTCCTCCTGCGGCCCGCCTCCGCCCGTCGCCACGTGGTGCTCATCGAGGAGTTCGACGGCGCCCTGTACAACCGGGTCTTCCTGGCGGCCAGGGCGTACGTCTCCACGCTCCTCGCCGCGGCGCCGTCCGTGCCGCTGATGAAGGCGAGCCTGCCGCGCGGTGCCGGCGCGGAGCACGTCCTGCTCGCCATGCGCCCCGGTACGGCGGTGGTCGACGTGTTCGGCGGGGCGGATCTCACGTGGCGCCTGAGCAGGAAGCACGACGGCAGCAGGCGGCGGGCCGCGGCGGAGGACGCGCGCGAGGTGTTCAAGCTGAGCTTCGAGGCGCGGCACAAGGACATGGTGCTCGGCTCCTACCTGCCGGCCGTCATGGCCCGGGTCGAGGCCATGTCCCAGGAGCAGAGGCAGACCAAGCTGTACAGCAACGAGTGGGGCAAGTGGCGGACCGTGAGGCTGCGCAACGCGTCCACGCTCGCGACGGTGGCCATGGACGGCGGGCTGCGGGAGGCCGTGGTGGAGGACCTGGACAGGTTCTTGACCCGCAAGGAGTATTACCGGCAGACGGGGAGGGCGTGGAAGAGGGGGTACCTGATCCACGGGCCGCCAGGCACCGGCAAGTCCAGCCTGGTCGCCGCCATCTCCAACCACCTCCATTTCGACGTGTATGACCTCGACATCGGCGGCGTCAGGTCCAACACCGAGCTGAGGAAACTGCTGATCCGGATGAAGAACAGGTCCATTCTATTGGTCGAGGATGTCGATTGCGCGCTTACCACGGCGCCGCGGAGGGACGTGAACGGAGAAGGCCCCGATGGGAGCAGCCCGGCGTCCAAGAATCACAAGGTTAGTCAGCACTCATCACTACTTGTTCTAAACTGCTATTCCAATTCATGTCGCGAGTTGCATACTTACTTCTCATCTTAGAAATTTTAAGTAGCACTACCTACAAGTATCTCAATCTTAGCACGCGTTGCTTCTCGGAGAAGGTAAAGATTTTCACGAACACGAAGGTAAAGCTATGTCTGAAGAAAACAATCACGATAAGACACTGCACAAAAACAAAGGAACCCTCTGAAGCGAAGCTTTCCAAAATCTGGTGAGGCGCACATGCAGTGCAGTCTTACAGATCATCATGCAGCTTACAGATCAGAACACACTGCAAAATCACTTTATACAGCTCTTTGCATTAGTCCTTTAGAACTATTAACATTTTAAACAGAGCTTTGGGTCACTGTCTCGCAGCCCCACTGAACACTAAAACGACAGACCAGCACTGCATTGCTTCAACTAGAAGCAAGTCACTTCTGACTAAGCAGCTCCAAATTCGCCGTACTGTACGTCTGTACTATTACTGCTGTTTGTCCAACAATAGCAGTTGGCCACATCATTTCCTGTGGTTCCTGCATATTGTAAAACCTGCGCGATTGCCTTTTCTTATTTGATCAGATGCTAACTTGTCATCCGTTGCCACACTAACCAACCTGCACGTTGCCTTGCCATGTGCCGCGCGATGCAGGTCACTCTGTCGGGGCTGCTCAACATGGTGGACGGCCTCTGGTCCAGCAGCGGTCAGGAGCGCATCCTCATCTTCACCACGAACCACAAGGACCGGCTGGACCCGGCGCTGCTCCGGCCCGGCCGGATGGACATGCACGTCCACATGGGCTACTGCGGCTTCGTCGCCTTCAGGGAGCTCGCGGCCAACTACCACGGCGTCCACGACCACCCGCTCTTCGCCGAGATTGAGAACCTGCTGGGGGAGGTGGAGGTGGCGCCGGCGGAGGTCGCCGAGAAGCTGCTCGCGACCGACGACACCGATGCCGCTGTCGAGATGGCCGTCAAGCTGCTGAGGGACAGGAGGGCGGGAACCGGGGAAGATGCCGGAGGGTACATCAAGCAGAAGCTGCACGTAGGGCCTAGGCGCCCGCGTCGGCAGCCGGCGCCGGCGCCTCGCCGTGGCGTCGTGGGTGCTGCAAGACGAGTGGTGCTCGACGAGGAAATCGGTGGCTCCTCACGACGAGGCCAGGGGCGTGGATCAGGGACAGCGCGGCGTGGCCGAGGTGGAGTGCGCGGACGTGGACGGCGGTAAACAAATAGTACTGTACCAAACGCCAGCTGCCGTGACAATCAGCACATGCCACTGCAGACGGATGGATCTTTTGTAAATCTTGTGCACACTCAGTACCACTACAATGTTGTAACATCCTAGCACTTTGGATGATCATACGGGGGTAGAATTTGCTAGAAATAGGATTTGTGTATTTTCAAACATGTATTTGAATTTGAGGGGAAAATTGTCCGCGCCAAAAACTAAAACCTTGCATAATACATTATCTTTAAAACATTCAATATTACAACTTCTAACATAAAGAAAAAAATATAGGAAATAAAAAGGAATTATAACCCTAATCTAAAACCTAGCTGAACTCTTTCATCTTCTTTTCTTCTCTGTTATCGTTTTTCCTTTTCCATTTCGTTGCTCTTGGACAACCTGCAAACATAAAAATAGAAAAAACAAATAGAAAAGCCAAGTGGCGTTCAAGTTAAGTTCAAACAGGGATAATGCTCATAGTGTCGAGCCTATTCAACATCGCTTAGGTTCACAGCAAACCAACAAGCACACATGTAGCTCACACAAAAGCTACATGAGGAGTCACAGGGTACATGTCGATCAAGCATAGCAGTAAGAACTACCATAAATAGATTTTGTGAACCATCGACAAGCATAACCAACAGCTCATCACCATAAATAGTAGAGCATCACTAGTTCATCCACATAACAACTAGTTCATCCACCGAACCAGTAGTTCATCGCAGATCACCAGCCAGGAAAGCAAATCAACAGGAACATCCAGTTCATCAACCAGCCAAACAACCACCAGAACCAAGATGATCGCTTAGAGCATTAGGAAACATATCAAGAGGCTAGGAGGTGCAGGCTGTCCACAAGAAGAAGGAAACCACCACCAGAAGCTCTACAGCAGCAGGTATAACCTGGCCACAAAGGAGCAAGCGGGGTAACACTTACGTGTTTGGGTCATAATAAACACTTGGAACTAGTACTCTACAAGGAAACCCGTTCGCCTCGAGCGCTCCCGCGGGCGCTAGGGCGAACCCTAATCTCTCCCCCGCCTAGGTCCTCCCCTCCTGCCCCCACCGCCGCCGCCGCCGGCTGGAGCCGCCGGGCAAAGCCCGGCCGGTGCTGGTGGCGGCGGGCCTTCCTCTCCTCGCTTCGGGTCATAGGCGCGGGCGGCGTGGCCGGAGGTGATGTTTCCGCGCGGATCTCGGCGCATCCGGGGCAGGCTGGCCGGCGGCCTGCGGCCGGCGAGGCTCGCGCGTCTCGAGGCGGCCTGGGGGTGTGATGCGGATGCCGTCTCCGTGGGGAGCGGAGGCCGGCGGCTCGTGTGCCTCCCCCGACGTGGTCTGACCCGGCGGCGGTCGGCCCTCCCGGCGACGGAGACTGGAGAAGACGACGCGGTCGCCTTGGCGCAGCATGCTGTCAGGGTGGGGCGCGAGGGTGCGGATGGGCGGCCGCGCCGGCCGGATCTGGGCCAGGGGGCCCGATCTGGATCTGGCTGCCATGCCATGCACCTGCCCGGAGGTTGCCATGCCATCCCAGGGGGGATCTGCTGGCACGCTGGGCCGGCAGCACGGAGGGCTGTGTCTGTCGGAGTGCCGTTCCCCGCGTCTCTAGCCTCGGCCATCTGCGGGGGTGTCTCAGGTCCTGTCAAGGTGGTGCCTTTCTCTGCGCGGTGGCAAGATCATGGATGCGGGGCGGCCCCTGGAAGGTGGGAACCTTTGGGTTGGCGGGCGAGCCCGAGGTTCTGGTGCTGGCTGGGGCCATGGACAGGGGGCTGTCATGGTGCTTAGCGAGCTGCGGTTTGTGGGGGCGTGGTGGCGGCCACCTCGGTGGCGTCCCTTGCCATGTTTGGGAGGTGGAGAGATCATGCCGAGAGGAAACTCTTGCCCTGGACCTTCTAGGGCCACGACGGCGGCGTCCATGGACGTCGCTTCCTTCTTGAAGGCGTCGTTCTGGCTTCTCCCTGCCCCCTTGCGTGCTCCGGGTGAAAACCCAAGATCCCCGGATCGGGCGGTGGCGGCACTCCGGTGTCGTGCTCTTCTTGAAGACACCGTCTTGTAGTCCACAACTCGAGGCTCTCCGATGGTTGTGACGGAGGTGATTCTTCGGCGATCTTCGGCAAGGCTTGCTCCGTGCCCCTTCCCTTGTCGAGCTACCCTGGCGCTGCTGTTCGGTCTGTGGGCTTCGAGGGTTGGCCCCCGGTGGTGGTAGGCTTCCGGTGGCGTTTCTGCGACGGAGGAGTTCTGTTGAGGCGCGCGTGAAAATGGCTCGCTCTCGAGTGAGCTCCGGCCCGACACTGTAGACTCCAGCTCTTCTCCGAGTCTCGTAGGCGCTTTGGCTGAGCTCGTTGATCACGCTTCCGGTTGTAGCTTCTTCGGTAGTTCGTGTGGGTGTGTGGTGTCGTTCTGTAAGCTGGGTTCAACACTTTGTATCGTTTTCGCCGTTGGTGGCTTTGTTAATTCAAAGTTGGGCACTTGAGTGCCTTTTATCTAAAAAACAAAGGAGCAAGCTATGCACTGGTCCCTATACAAACAAATTGTTCAAGTCAACTATTGCACACACACATCAACACGCAGGTTGTTTTTATGGTGTGCGTCATCATTCGGCCTACTAAAACATGTTAACATAGATTGTTAACCTAGCCATCTATAACACCTGCCTAACTAGAAGAGGTTTGGATTGTGCAGGGCATCATACTCCTAACCACCACATCTAGCTAGTGGCACATGAGTTACCAGGCTAACAAAAATCCTAGAAGCTTGTCTATATCAACAAAGCAAGCTTTGTGACATTTCATTCCATACATTTCCTCACAAATGAAGAGCAACAATTAGTAGATTTAAATCTACTACTTACCACTCAATTCATTAGTTATAGGGCAAGAATTTAACATATATGCAAATTCAACAAAGTCACCATAGTGACTATATCATTTCCAAGATTAGAAATCCCACAGAGAGCATCTCAGTTGAGTAATCTAACTCAATCAAATCTTAGCATCAGCACTGTCAACATGGCGCGCAACAGCAGGAAGCACTAGGTTCCTGGATCATTTCACACGTAGCCTAAGGCTAACCATCAGCATAGAAAGTTAAAGACAACTTGTAGAACCCTAGAAGGTCAGAAGATAAAACCAAATCATGCATACAGATAGATAGCCATGAAGTTATTTAACCTAAGCTAGGACGAACTAGAACCAGAGGGCCAAGCCAGCAACTAATAGAATAGCAGGAGAACAAGTAATAGGAGGGAACAAGAAAGAGGGGCATCTGGTAGCAGGAAAGGGCACCGACGGCACGGCGACACGACGACACATGAGGGGCACAGCGGTGTGGCCTGCGCCAAGCCGCGACCCAGCACGTCTACTGACGTGTAGCACCGCCACCGCCAAGAAGTAGCAACAACACGCTCTCCAGCGAAGCGCCGCCATCACCAAACCCTAGCCATGTTTAGAGTTGTCGACGCATAGGTGAGGACAAGAAGCCCGGATCGACGCAGACCAATCGACGCGATGGAGGGAGGCATGTCGAACTGTTGGATATAGTGCCCTAGAGGCAAATAATAAAGAGTGATTATGATTATATATAAATAGTTCATAATAGTTTTGTGTCTTGCTATAACTATATTAATCAGAAACATTGATACACGTGCGGTATTGTAAACAAACCAGGGGCCCTAGTGAGCATTCTTAAACAAGTTCATTTTGATTCGATGATTGAGGTTCATGGATACACACGTTATTTACATTTGAGTCATATCATCGAGTGAATGATAATATGATATGATGGACAGTCCCCAATATAAGTATTGTAACACGATCAGAAGTCATATCAAGTTCAACGTTACAATGTTTATGAAAGTGTAGTAACCCAATCCTTAGACCGTGAGACCATATTATAATCATTGTCCAATCTTTAGATCGTGAGACCATATTATAATCATTTTCACCGGAGGCTGGTTTAATTGCATAAATGGTCAAGCCGTAACAAGGTGATCATAAAGGTGTAGTTGGGTACTCCAATGGGACGGCTAGGGTTTCGTGGAGGGGATGCATGGGCCTTCCCTAGGGCCCAGTCAGCCACCCCTTCCCCATTAGGGTTTTGGGGCGCCCCACCTCCCCTTCCCCTCCCCCTATATAATATAAGGTGGAGGGATTTAGAGAAGAGGAGCACACAATTCCCTCTCTTGGGAAAAGGAGAGCCTCTTTGAACGCCTCTTCTCCTCTTTCTAGTTCTCTTTCCACATGTGGTTCCTCGAAAAGCTGCGCATGAAGGGAGTACTCCACGCTATACTCGAGAGCGCAACCCTGCTCCAGCGGGACGACGCAAAGTAACCGGGCCGTCCACGGCGACGCAAACCTGGCCCAAATATGCGCCAGGTTTGCGTCTCCACAGACGCTCGCGGTCGCGCCGAGTGTCCGCCGAAAATGATGTAGGACCCACGCGTCAGTGGCAGTTAGGTCGATAACATTCCCGCCAGTGGTCATTCCCCGCGCGAAAAATCAAAGTAGACTGGCGCGAGCAGTCCAGAAGCGATGGACGTCCTCGCTGCCGCAGCCACCACCATGGATTCCGAGGTAACCCTCGCACCCGCCGCCGCCCCACACCCCCCATAGCCACGACCATAGTCAGAATGGAGGATGCAGCTCCGACGGAAGCAAAGCGGGGCGCCACCAACGGCCGGGACGCTAAGCAGAAGGTGGCAAAGAAGGTGTTGTCCAAGGAGGAGAAAGGCCTCGAGGCCGCGAAGCGTCGCGGCCGGCGCAAGAGCCTGAAGGAGAGGAATACAGCGGCCGCAGCCCTGGACGCCAGCCAGCAGGTGTGGCATATGTAGATGAAAGCCGGCGTCGCGCAAGTAGGCCTCCATCCGAGCTTAGCGGAGGCCTACATGCTCGTCAAGCGAGAGGGGATCGCCGGCGTCGCTCCTCCGGCCTCGTCGGTGAGCTCGGTAAGTTCCCAGCTGCGTCCTGGAACTCCCGCTCCCTTGCAGGTCCACCCGGTGTCACGGTTCGCCTCCGGTGTGGCGCCGGTGCAGTTCAACGGGGCGCCTGTTCCCGACCTCAACCGGACGCCTAGAAGCGGTGACTCGTGCCCAGGCGCGAGAAACAAGATGCGCCAGCTGCCGAAGGAGAGCATGTCGGTGCCCCGCATCTTGTTTGACAAAATGGCACCGACTGCCCCGACGATGGACGACCCGGTACGTGAGCTCTCTCAATGTGTTCGACTGCCGTGTATCATGCGTCTGACGTCCGGTCATTCTTAGGCCTACTGGAAGGACCGGAATGACAAAGACATCGAGGCCATGATCTTCGGCGGCGGCTTCGTTGGTGTCGTCGGGGTCAGGACAGGCCCGCATAATGAGTGGGCACCGACGCAAGATGCGGAAGACATCGATGGCGCACGGCTGTTCTCCACCCAACCCACACAGCCAACACCCGTGTGCGTCGAAGAATTTGAGGACGCGCCAACAGGGCCTGTCCTCACCGCGGACAATGCTACCAAGAAGAAGGGCGAGAGCCACATGACACAACGATTCATCGACGACGAGGACACGTGTTTGTGCGACGCGTGGCTGGCAACAAGCCATGACTGTATTAATGGCGCCCAACAAAAGGGCAAGGTGTACTGGGCCAAGGTCATGCAGGAGTACAACGAGAAGAAGATGCACCCGCCCTACCACATCCCAAGCCCTCGCACGCAAGAGTCCATCAGAAAAAGATGGAACTACATCAAACAAGAGACAAGCAAGTTCTGCTCGGCCGTCGAACATACTAAGAGCCACCCCGTTAGCGGCGCTGGCCAGTGGTAAACAAGAGACAACCATCATCATTATATTCTATTTACATCATTGTATGCACATCATTAGCGGCGTTGGCGTGATTGCAGGTATCTCGGGCCTTGGAGAGGTTCAAGGCAGTGCATAAGAAGGGCTACCATATGGTCCATTGCTGGGAGAAGCTCAATGACGCGCAAAAGTGGCAGACAAGCTTTGCGGCCTAGATGAAGCTGTAAAGAATGGGACAGGTGTTAACCTCGACGGCGAAGACGACGATCATGGCCGTCAAGCCCTTCCACCTCGTCCCCGAGTCCATAAGGCTACCAAGGCCGATCTAGCCCGGAAGGCACATGTCATTGCCTTCACCCAGAGCCTGGAGAAGATGATGGCCGAGAATCATGCCGCCATGGCTGCTAGGGACGAGAAGAGGCGTCTGGAAAAAGAGGCCGCAGCTGCCATCTACCTCAACCTCACGAAAGAGGTCATTGAGGTCCAAAGGATGGACGTCGAGGCCAAAAAGGCAGACGCCGAGGCCAAATTGCGTGACGCCGAGGCCAAGCCCCATGCAGAGGACACAAGGATCATGCTAGCCGACTTGAGCAACGTCGACGATGACACCAGGGTCTGGTTCATGAAGAGGCGCGCCGAAATCCGCGCGTGAGACGCCTAATCACCGGCGCCATGCACCCAACACCATGGCCTCCTTTTGGACTTTTTCTGTTGTTCAGTCCTTGTTGTGCTCCTTTTGGACTCCACTTTGCGCTGTACCATGTGCAAAGTGTGATAAACTTATTTCAGACCTTAATTTGAGGTAATTTGAGGCTATAATTTCGTGCAAATTTGAGCTAATTTGAGGCTACAACCTTTTTTCTGAATTTTCTGAAACTAAACTGGTTTGCGCCGATAATCCGTCGGCCCGCTCGAGCAACCCCAACGCAAACGGACGCACGACCATTTCTGCGTCCGCCAGACGACGCAAACAGACGCCCGTGAATAATTTGGACGTCCCTTTAGAAATTTAACATTAAACAGAGCTTTGGGTCACTGTCTCGCAGCCTCAGTAAACGCTAAAACGCGTAGCACTACATTGCTTCAACTACAAGCAAGTCACTTCTCGCTAAGCAAGCAGCTCCGAATTCGCACTAGTGTACGTCACGTCTGTACTACTACTATTACTGTTGCTTGTCCAACAATAGCAGTTGGACACATCATTTTCTGTGGTTCCTGCATATTGTAAAACCTGCACGGTTCCCTTTTCTTATTTGATCAGATATGCTAGCTTGTAATCACTTGGCACTTACTGCATCTCCAGCTGGTCGATCTAAATCAGCGACCCAAACAGTTTGTTTTTTATCTATTTGAGTTGGCCCGCGGACTGAATGCTTCGCGCTGTTCAGCTTGCCCAAACATAGCGCCCCATTCGATCCGCTAGCTAGTTGGCCACGTACAGGAAACAAATATAAACGCACGAATTTAAAAAAGCACGCGAAATTTGAATAGACATTTTATTAATTCGAACATAATTTACATAGTTCAAAAGTAAAATCTAAACCCTAATTCAATCGTCGCCGTCTTCTTCGCTGTCGGAGATGAGGTCGACGAAGGGCAGCGACACCCACAACTTCTGCGCCCAAGCAGGCACCTCTGGCGGCGGCTGCTGCGGCGAGTACTCCGGCGGCAGTGGCACCATCTGTCCGTCCCACGCAGCCCGCGGTGGCGCGCGCGGTGGCAGTGATGGTGGCGGTGGCGGATTGGCGACGTGCTCCACCACCATTGCCGAGAGGTGGACGACGTCCTCCAGCCTTGACCACGACCACTTGGCCTCCTCCTCTGCTTTTGACTGTTCCATGGCAGCGGCAATGGCCGCCTCCTCGTCATAGTCCTCGGGGACGATGTCGTCCAGCTTGACAGCGGCGGGAGGCGCCGCGTCCTCCATCTCCTCGTCCATGTCTTCCTCGTCGCTCTCTTCCTCCTCGTCCTCGTCCTCGCTGTCCGGAGGGCCCTCGCCGGGTAGGAAGTCCCGCTTGCCACGGATCATGCGCCGCGCCTCATGCTCCCAGGCGACGAAGATACGCCATAAGTTCGGCCGCTGGTACACGGGATCGTACCGCTGCGATGGAGGAAGCAGGACGATGCGGCGGCACATCTCCTCGCGCAGAGGACGACCGTCCGTCGTAGGAGGTGGCACGGGGAGCCTCCCCCTGTTTAGGTGCCACCCGTGTGGCAGGGAGACGTCCTTGTGGCGGCAGGGGATGGCCTCCGACCACCGTCACTACGCCTCGTGCACCGGCATGTAGCGCCGGTTGCGTCCTGGATGGTGTGGAGGAGGCTGTGCGGTCGATGCCACTGCAGCTTGTGGGCCAACGAGGAGCGCAGGGTTTGGCGTGGAGGAAGACGGCGAGGCCCCGCAGGGTTCCGCCGAGGCGGAGAATCCTGGTGGCGGCGGCAGCGGTTGCTGGAAGAGGACCCGGCCTTGTGGTCGTCGGCGCCCTTCTTCATCCAGCTCGGTAGCTTCATCTCCGGCGGCGGGCTGCGGATAGCGATCTGGCGAGACAAGTGGTGCAGCCGCCGGGCGCAGGGCCAGCTTAAGTAGCCCTAGCCACGAGCATCGATGCTGGCGTCATCGGGCCAACATCAATGCACACCCAAAAGCTTAAGCGCCCGCGGTATCAATGCACGCGGGCAAAAGCTTAGGCGGCGGCGACGCTTAGCCTTCTGCCATCGGGTCGCTTCCAGCTGGGCCGCGGCACGCGTGACCGGACGCGCGCTATCCGCGCAATGTCCGGCCTGACTCATCGGTTTTCTAAATTGGGGCACGGATGGGTTGGAACGGACAAATCGATCTGTTTGCGTTTGCCCCCGCTGAAGCATGCGCGGGCTGTCAGACAGCCCGCGCACACCAAAACGAACAACCCACCGAATAGGTCGGCCCTCGAGATACCCATGTGCCGCGTGATGCAGGTCACTCTGTCCGGGCTGCTCAACATGGTGGACGGCCTCTGGTCCAGCAGCGGCCACGAGCGCATCCTCATCTTCACGCCATCTCCAACGGGGCGAGTAAATCGGACGCTAAAATCGATCGGCTGCGTCCGTTTACATCGGTCTGCAGACATTGAAATGGTTATAGTGCCAAGATTGTCGGTTTGGGTCGAGGGCAGCCCCAGCGGCATGACACATTTTGTCCGACTCGGCCGGCATGTGCTTTATTTTGAAAGTAGAGGAAAAAGTCTTCATCATGGTAGACGCGATTGAGCTATTCACAATTCTAATTACAATCGGGATTTTGAAAGTAGTCCAACATGTTGAAACAAACAAACATAGAAAATGCGAAAAAATATGTTTAAACTAATTTTTAAACTAAGTTACTTTTTCTTTGAAGGCCCGCCTCGTCATCCTCACGGAGACGCTTCCTGCTCGTCACCTCTTCGAAAGAGCTAGTGGCATTCGACGCTTCCGAGGAGCTTGTGTCCTCCTCCGACAATTAGTCTTTGGTGTCTTCGTCGTCATCGGTGCACGCCGGCTATGCCTTCGCCCAGGTCCTTGCCTCCTTCTTTGCCGCCGCCTCCAGCCGTGTCCACCTGGCCTCTTCATCCTCTCCTCTTCCTCCTCCTTGTCCTGGCCATCGTCGGCGACAGCCTCCCCCTCCTCCTCCGGGTCGTCCGTCCGCGGGGAGCTAGAGCTGCTCGGCGTGGCAGTTATATCCCACCAATAGCGCCATCCTGGTGGCTTTCCCTCGCTATCGGAGTCCGATGGCAAAGAGAGTTTGTCATGGCGCCGTCATTCGTATAGATGAATGGCGCCGACCGATTGGAGACCCGAATGCGGAGACTTAGGGTCTTATTGAGCGGGGATGAATGGCTGGTTCGCGCGTCGATCGACGCGGTTACCACTCTGGCGGTTGCTCTTTCAGGTAGTTGCCCTTCCCGGCAGTTGCGGTTGAAAGAACATCTCTCATAATATGTTTTGTGTGTTTGATGTCAATGTATGTGATACACTAATGTTTGACTAAGTGGTACAGGGATTATATAGATACATATATATATGTGTGATGGATGTGGTGAGACGTGTCAAAAAGAAGCTGTAACAGGATCACCAGGCCGGATATTTCCAGAATATCCGGCCCCCATTTTTCGGCTAAGGACTTGAGGATTTGTGGCTCAGTACTCCCTGGACATGGGCCGGATAATTGCCCGGACATTTGCCCGGATTTGCCCCAAGGCCGGATAATCCGGGCCGGATATTTCCAAAATATCCGCCCCCAAATCGGCTAAGGACCCGAGGATGCAGCTCTGGATAGGGGGCGGATATTTGGCCGGATTTTCCCAGAGGCCGGACTTTTGGTTGGGCCGGATTATTGATACGTCCAAAACGTATCTACTTTCCCGAACACTTTTGCTATTGTTTTGCCTCTAATTTGTGTATTTTGGATACAACTAACACGGACTAACGCTGTTTTCAGCAGAATTGCTCTGGTGTCTCGTTTTTGTGCAGAAATCCAACTTTTAGGAAAATCCTCGGAATTTATGCGAAAGGTCCTATTTTCCCAGAATATTGACGGAGCCAGAAGGGCAAGCCAGGTGGGGGCCCGAGGCCCCCACACACTAGGCCGGCGCGGCCCAGGAGGGGGGCGCGCCGCCCTACTGTGTGGCCGCCTCGGCTGGCCCCCGACGCCCTCCTTTGGACTACTTAAGGGTTTCGATCTAAAAACGCGAGACGGGAAGTCGAAGTCGCCAGAAACCATCCAGTACACCGCCACCGTCGCGAACCTCCGTATCGGGACTAGAAACTCCGTTCTGGCACTCCGCCGGGACGGGGAATTGGAGGGGATCATCGCCGCCATCACCACCGACGCCTCTCCATCGACCAGCCATGTTTCCCCCATCCATGTGTGAGTAATTCCCCCGCTGTAGGCTGAAGGGGATGGTAGGGATTGGATGAGATTGATCATGTAATAGTCATAAGATTGTTAGGGCATGGTGCCTAGTATCCGTAGATGTTACTTTTATGATATTGTTGCAACTTGTTATGCTTAATGCTTGTCACTAGGGCCCGAGTGCCATGATCTCAGATCTGAACATGTTATTGTTTCATCATGATATGCATTGTTTTATCTTACCTGCAAGTTGTATACACACGTTGTTGTGCGGAACCCGAGGCCCCAAAGTGACAAGAACTGGGACAACTAGAGGGGAAGGCAGTGATGTGAGGATCACATGTGTTCACGGAGTGTTAATGCTTTGCTCCGGTACTCAAAAAATACCTTAATTTCCAGTAGTTTCCTAGAGGCCCGGCTGCCACCGGGCTGGTAGGACAAAAGATGTTGTGCAAGTTTATCATTGCGAGCACGTACGACTATATACGGAACACATGCCTATGGATTGATTAGTACTTGGATACAACTTTATTATTATCTGCAAATGCCCTACCATGATCGTTATATGAATTGTCTCATCCATGCAACGCCCGTTCATCCATCCTTGTGCCTACAGTATTTTAATCCTGCTATTTTTTATAATCACTAATGTTGTCTTTATTTCACCGCTGCTGTTATTTCACTATTCCTACTGCTATAAAACTATTGGTACTGATAAACTCTTGCGAGGAAGTCTGTTTCCAGGTGCAGCTGAATTGACAACTCCGCTGTTAAGGATTACAAGTATTCTTTGTCTCCCCTTGTGTCGAATCAATAAATTGGGTAATACTTCCCTCGAAGACTGTTGCGATCCCCTATACTTGTGGGTCATCAAGACTATTTTCTGGCGCCGTTGCCGGGGAGGCATAGTGATGGCGTGTAACTCACACGTTCGTTGGGAACCCCAAGAGGAAGGTATGATGCGCACAGTAGCAAGTTTTCCCTCAGAAAGAAACCAAGGTTTAATCGAACCAGGAGGAGCCAAGAAGCACGTTGAAGGTTGATGGTCGCGAAATGTGATGCGGCGCAACACCAGGGATTCCGGCGCCAACTAGGAACCTGCACAACACAACCAAAGTACTTTGTCCCAACGAAACAGGTGAGGTTGTCAATCTCACCGGCTTGCTGTAACAAAGGATTAAACGTATCGAGTGGAAGATGTTTGCAAAAAACAGTAAAACAAGTAGATTGTATGCTATGGAAAGAATAGGACCGGGGTCCACAGTTCACTAGAGGTGTCTCTCCCATAAGATAAAAGCATGTTGGGTGAACAAATTACAGTCGGGCAATTGACAAATAGAGAAAAGCATAACAATGCATATACATGACATGGTAAATATAGTGAGATTTAATTGGGCATTACGACAAAGTACATAGACCGCCATCCAACTGCATCTATGCCTAAAAAGTCCACCTTCAGGTTATCGTCCGAACCCCCTCCAGTATTAAGTTGCAAAGCAACAGACAATTGCATTAAGTATTGTGCGTAATGTAATCAATAACTACATCCTTAGACATAGCATCAATGTTTTATCCCTAGTGGCAACAGCACATCACAACCTTAGAACTTTCACTGTCCCAGGTATCAATGAAGGCATGAACCCACTATCGAGCATAATTACTCCCTCTTGGAGTTAAGAGTAAAAACTTGGCCAGAGCCTCTACTAATAACGGAGAGCATGCAAGATCATAAACAACACATGAACAATAGATTGATAATCACCATAATCATAGTACTCTCTATCCATCGGATCCCGACAAACACAACATATAGTATTACAGATAGATGATCTTGATCATGTTAAGCAGCTCACAAGATCTAACAATGAAGCACAACAAGGAGAAGACGACCATCTAGCTACTGCTATGGACCCATGGTCCAGGGGTGAACTACTCACTCATCACTCCGGAGGCGATCATGGCGATGAAGAATCCTCCGGAGATGAATCCCCTCTCGGCAGGGTGCCGGAGGTGATCTCCTGAATCCCCGAGATGGGATTCGCGGCGGCGCGTCTCTGTAAGGTTTTCCGTATCGTGGCTCTCGGTACTGGGGGTTTCGCGACGGGAGCTTTAAGTAGGCGGAGGGTCAACGCGAGGGGCCACACGAGGGGCCCAGGGGGCAGGTCGGCGCGGCCGGGGCTGGGCCGCGCCGGCCTCCCTCTGGCCGCCTCGTGGCCCCACTTCGTTAGGTCTTCGGTCTTCTGGAAGCTTCGTGCAAAAATAGGACCCGGGCGAAAGTTTCGTCCAATTCCGAGAATATTTCTTTACTAGGATTTCTGAAACCAAAAACAGCAGCAACTGGCTCTTCGGCATCTTGTTAATAGGTTAGTTCCGAAAATGCATAAATATGACATATAATGTGCATAAAACATGTAGGTATCATCAATAAAGTAGCATGGAACATAAGAAATTATCGATACGTTGGAGACGTATCAGCATCCCCAAGCTTAGTTCTGCTCGTCCCGAGCAGGTAAAACGATAACAAAGATAATTTCTGAAGTGACATGCCATCATAATCTTGATCATACTATTTGTAAACATATGTAATGAATGCAGCGATCAAAGCAAAGGTAATGACATGAGTAAACAACTGAATCATATAGCAAAGACTTTTCATGAATAGTACTTCAAGACAAGCATCAATAAGTCTTGCATAAGAGTTAACTCGTAAAGCAATAAATCAAAGTAAAGGTGTTGAAGCAACACATAAGAAGATTAAGTTTCAGCGGTTGCTTTCAACTTGTAACATGTATATCTCATGGATATTGTCAACATAAAGTAATATAACAAGTGCAATATGCAAGTATGTAGGAATCAATGCACAGTTCACACAAGTGTTTGCTTCTTAAGGTGGAAGGAGATAGGTAAACTGACTCAACAATAAAAGTAAAAGAATGGTCCTTCAAGAGGAAAGCATCGATTGCTGTATTTGTGCTAGAGCTTTTATTTTGAAAACATGAAACAATTTTGTCAACGGTAGTAATAAAGCATATGAGTTATGAAAATTATATCTTACAAGTTGCAAGCCTCACGCATAGTATACTAATAGTGCCCGCACCTCGTCCTACTTAACTTGGACTACCGGGTCTTCGCATGCCATGTTTCAACCAAGTGTCACAAAGGGGTACCTCCATGCCGCCTGTACAAAGGTCTCGCATTTCGGATTTCTCGCTTTTGATTATTCTCAACTTAGACATCCATACCGGGACAACATGGACAACAGATAATGGACTCCTCTTTAATGCATAAGCATGTAGCAAAGTTATTATTCTCATATGAGATTGAGGATATATGTCCAAAACTGAAACTTCCACCATGATTCATGGCTTTAGTTAGCGGCCCAATGTTCTTCTCTAACAATTTTGCATGCTCCAACCACTAAAATGATAGACCTTCAGACAAGACGGACATGCATAGCAACTCACATGATATTCAACAATAGTTGATGGCGTTCCCCAGAAACATGGTTATCGCACAACAAGCAACTTAATAAAATATAAAGTGCATAAGTACATATTCAATACTACGATAGTTTTTAAGGCTATTTTGTCCCATGAGCTATATATTGCAAAGGTGAATGATGGAATTTTAAAGGTAGCACTCAAGCAATTTACTTTGGAATGGCGGGTAAATACCATGTAGTAGGTAGGTATGGTGGACACAAATGGCATAGTAGTTGGCTCAAGGATTTTGGATGCATGAGAAGTATTCCCTCTCGATACAAGGTTTAGGCTAGCAAGGTTATTTGAAGCAAACTCAAGGATGAACAAGTGCAGCAAAACTCACATAAAAGACATATTGTAAACATTATAAGACTCTACACTGTCTTCCTTGTTGTTCAAAACTCAATACTAGATATTATCTAGACCTTAGAGAAACCAAATATGCAAATCAAATTTTAGCAAGCTCTATGTATTTCTTCATTAATGGGTGCAAAGCATATGATGCAAGAGCTTAAACATGAGCACAACAATTGCCAAGTATCACATTATCCAAGACATTTTTAGAATTACTACATGTAGCATTTTCCAATTCCAACCATATAACAAATTAACGAAGAAGAAACTTCGCCTTGAACATTATGAGTAAAGCCTAAGGACACATGTGTCCATATGCAACAGCGGAGCGTGTCTCTTTCCCACAAAGTGAATGCTAGGATCCATCTTATTCAAACAAAAACAAAAACGAAAACAAACCGACGCTCCAAGTAAAGAACACCAGATGTGACTGAATAAAAATATAGTTTCAGGGGAGGAACCCGATGATGTTGTCGATGAAGAAGGGGATGCCTTGGGCATCCCCAAGCTTAGACGCTTGAGTCTTCTTAAAATATGCAGGGATGAACCACGGGGACATCCCCAAGCTTAGAGCTTTCACTCCTCTTGATCTTAGTATATCATTCTCCTCTCTTGACCCTTGAAAACTTCCTTCACACCAAACTTCAAGCAAACTCATTAGAGGGTTAGTGCATCATTAATAATTCACACATTCAGAGGTGACACAATCATTCTTTTCACTTCTGGACATTGCATAATGCTACTGGACATTAATGGATCAAAGAAATAAATCCAACATAGCAAAAGAGGCAATGCAAAATAAAAGGCAGAATCTGTCAAAAACAGAACAGTCCGTAAAGACGAATTTATAAATGGCACCAGACTTACTCAAATGGAAAAACTCAAAACTAATGAAAGTTGCGTACATATCTGAAGATCACGCTCGTAAATTGGCAGATTTTTTCGAATTTTCTACAGGGAATTATGCCCAGATTCGTGACAGACAGCAATGCTGTTTCTGCGCAGCGATCCCAAATATAACATCAACTTTGACATAGAAACTTTACTTGGCACAAAAACATGATAAGGAGAGGTTGCTACAGTAGTAAACAACTTCCAAGACTCAATAAAACAAAAAATTGCTGTAGGTAAAAACATGGGTTGTCTCCCATAAGCGCTTTTCTTTAACGCCTTTCAGCTAGGCGCAGAAAGTGCAAATCAAGTAACATCGAGAGTAGAAGCATCAACATCATTATTCTTCATGCAAACACAACTTGTTGCAGGGGGTACTTTAGGTGTTCCATTATCTAGATTTTCTATGATAGTGCTAGGGGTTTTAGCAATTTTAGGCCTATAATAATTCTTTTGTTTAGGCACCTTAGAGGCGTACATGAATTTTTGCTCTTTACCCACATAAGCTTTCTCATTATACTTGAGAGAAGAAAAGGTTGAACCCAAGGTTCCCATAGCTTTTTCAAGTTCATCAATCCTATTGGTTTGATTATCATGGACAACACAAGTTCCTAGGATACTAATTCTTTCATCAATTCCTCCTAAGGATTTATCAAGTTCATAAGTTTTGTCAAATAACATTCCCAATTTAGCTTCAACACTTGGAAAATTTTTCTCTATGGTTTCCAATTTTTTCATAACATCTTCAAGAGAGATTTCAATTTTAACTTCATTAACAGGTGGTATTCCAACTAGACTCTCAATGATGCAACTAGCTTCTAAAGCGGGAGTACCTAGGAAATTACCTCCCGAAAGAGTATCAAGAACATATCTATTCCAACTAGATAAACCAACATAAAAGTTCCTAAGAAGGATAGTGGTGGAGTGTTTCTTAATGCACCTTTGATGAGCATTACTAATTCTATACCAAGCATCTTTAAAACTTTCTCCACCTTGTTGCTTAAAAGAACGAACTTCAACTTCAGGATTACTCATGATAACAGCAATAAAGTAAACTAGGCAAATAAAGTAAAGACAAGTAACTAATTTTTTTGTGTTTTTGATATAGAGAGCAAGACAGTAAATAAAGTAAAACTAGCAACTAATTTTTTTGTATTTTGATTTAGTGCAGCAAACAAAGTAGTAAATAAAATAAAAGCAAGACAAAAACAAAGTAAAGAGATTGAGAAGTGGAGACTCCCCTTGCAGCGTGTCTTGATCTCCCCGGCAACGGCGCCAGAAAAAGAGCTTGATGGCGTGTAACTCACACGTTCGTTGGGAACCCCAAGAGGAAGGTATGATGCGCACAGTAGCAAGTTTTCCCTCAGAAAGAAACCAAGGTTTAATCGAACCAGGAGGAGCCAAGAAGCACGTTGAAGGTTGATGGTCGCGAAATGTGATGCGGCGCAACACCAGGGATTCCGGCGCCAACTAGGAACCTGCACAACACAACCAAAGTACTTTGTCCCAACGAAACAGTGAGGTTGTCAATCTCACCGGCTTGCTGTAACAAAGGATTAAACGTATCGAGTGGAAGATGTTTGCAAAGAAAACAGTAAAACAAGTAGATTGTATGCTATGGAAAGAATAGGACCGGGGTCCACAGTTCACTAGAGGTGTCTCTCCCATAAGATAAAAGCATGTTGGGTGAACAAATTACAGTCGGGCAATTGACAAATAGAGAAAAGCATAACAATGCATATACATGACATGGTAAATATAGTGAGATTTAATTGGGCATTACGACAAAGTACATAGACCGCCATCCAACTGCATCTATGCCTAAAAAGTCCACCTTCAGGTTATCGTCCGAACCCCCTCCAGTATTAAGTTGCAAAGCAACAGACAATTGCATTAAGTATTGTGCGTAATGTAATCAATAACTACATCCTTAGACATAGCATCAATGTTTTATCCCTAGTGGCAACAGCACATCACAACCTTAGAACTTTCTGTCACTGTCCCAGGTATCAATGAAGGCATGAACCCACTATCGAGCATAATTACTCCCTCTTGGAGTTAAGAGTAAAAACTTGGCCAGAGCCTCTACTAATAACGGAGAGCATGCAAGATCATAAACAACACATGAACAATAGATTGATAATCACCATAATCATAGTACTCTCTATCCATCGGATCCCGACAAACACAACATATAGTATTACAGATAGATGATCTTGATCATGTTAAGCAGCTCACAAGATCTAACAATGAAGCACAACAAGGAGAAGACGACCATCTAGCTACTGCTATGGACCCATGGTCCAGGGTGAACTACTCACTCATCACTCCGGAGGCGATCATGGCGATGAAGAATCCTCCGGGAGATGAATCCCCTCCGGCAGGGTGCCGGAGGTGATCTCCGAATCCCCGAGATGGGATTCGCGGCGCGTCTCTAAGGTTTTCCGTATCGTGGCTCTCGCTGGGGTTTCGCGACGGGAGCTTTAAGTAGGCGGAGGGTCAACGCGAGGGGCCACACGAGGGGCCCAGGGGCAGGTCGGCGCGGCCAGGGCTTGGGCCGCGCCGGCCTCCCTCCTGGCCGCCTCGTGGCCCCACTTCGTTAGGTCTTCGGTCTTCTGGAAGCTTCGTGCAAAAATAGGACCCTGGGCGAAAGTTTCGTCCAATTCGAGAATATTTCTTTACTAGGATTTCTGAAACCAAAAACAGCAGAAAACAGCAGGGCTCTTCGGCATCTTGTTAATAGGTTAGTTCCAGAAAATGCATAAATATGACATATAATGTGCATAAAACATGTAGGTATCATCAATAAAGTAGCATGGAACATAAGAAATTATCGATACGTTGGAGACGTATCACAGCTCTACTCATAAGTTCACCTGGGAGTACACTCTACCTCTCTCTCTGTTTTATTTTATTTTGTTTTGCTTAGTTTACTTTTGTCTAGTTTATTTGTGTTTAGTTTATTTCTGTCTAGTTTTATTTTGCTTAGTTTACTTTTGTCTAGTTTATTTTTGTCTTGTTTTATTTTCCCTATATACCCGAAAATCCATAAAAATTTGAAAAACCTAAAAATTAAAAACTGTTGCTATGGGAGAACCTACAACCTATTTGGAGCTTATTGAATTATATAATAATTATAGAGAATCGAGAAAGGGTAAAGTTATGAGTGATGTGATAGAAAAATTAAATACAATTGCTAAAATCTTGCTTAAACGCCATGATATAAACTGTTGCTCTAAACATGATACTAAACATCTTAAATTTCAATGTGGCTTTAGTGAGGAAATTTTAATTATGAACTATAATTGGAATAACTATATTCATTTTGGGTTCGAAGAGGTAGAACAATTTGTCTTATTTATGGGAGCCTCTGAGATAGAATCATTCATGTCTAAAAATTATGAAACTTGTGCTGTTTGTAAGGACCTTAAAGATTATGTCTCTTCTATCCTTAATTTTTGCATAGAAAGCTACAGTGATAATCCTTATATCATTGATTATAAAGAGAGACTCATTAATGCACAAGAATGCACTCACAATTTGCAGGAACCTGTGGAAGAAGAAATTGATGAACCTGAAAACTCATTGGATGAAAAAGAGGAGGAAATTGATGAACCTGAAAGCTCATTGGATGAAAAAGAAGAGGAGAGTGATGAACAAAAGGAGGAAGAATGGATTAGCTACCCATGCCAACCTTCTAATGAGAGTAACTCTTTATCTCTTACACTATTTGATTATCCTCCATGCTTACCGAAGGAGGATGAATGTTATATGCCTGTGGATTCTCTTGAAATATTCCCTATGAGTAAAACTTGTGAGAATAATTAAGCTATTGTTATCTATGATAATCCATGCTACTTTGATAAATCTTATGATAATGCTTTGTTTGTGCCTGATGTCGAAATGCATGGTACTAAAGAGTTTTGCTTAGCAAATGTTTATGATAAATCTCTAGATGATGGTCCTATGTTACTTGATAATATTAATTATACTACTAATGAAAATGGGATTGGAGAGTTCTTGACTTTATCTATGAGTCCCATATCTTTTGAGATTGATCAATCATCTTGTTATATTATTGATAAAAGTGGGTTTGAAAGTTTTAATCCTATTATTTCTGAGCTTGATAAAAATTATGTGTTTGTGAATCATGAAAAGCATGCTTTATGTGATAGTTATATGGTTGAGTTTATCCATGAAGCTACTGAAAATTATTATGAGAGAGGAAAATATGGTTGTAGAAATTTGCATGGTACTAAAACACCTCTCTATATGCTGAAACTTTTGAAGTTACTCTTGTTTTATCTTCTTATGCTTGTCATTTTGTTCTTCATGAATTTATTTGTGTACAAGATTCCTATGCATAGGAAGTGGGTTAGACTTAAATGTGTTTTGAACTTGCTTTTTGATTCTCTCTTTTGCTTCAACTCTCACCCTTATGTGAGCATCATTAAAATTGCCGAGCCCATCTTAATGGCTATAAAGAAAGCACTTCTTGGGAGATAACCCATGTGTTTATTTTGCTACTGTTTTGTTGTGTCTTGGAAGTTGTTACTACTGTAGCAACCTCTCCTTATATTTATTTTATTGCAATGTTGTGCCAAGTGAAGTCTCTAATAGAAGGTTGATACTAGATTTGGATTTCTCGCGAAACAGATTTCTATCTGTCACGAATCTGGGCTGATCTCTCTGTAGGAAACTCAGACAAATCTGCAAATTTACGTGCGTGATCCTCAGATATGTACGCAACTTTCATTAGTTTTGAGTTTTCTGATTTGAGCAACGGAAGTACCTCGTAAAAATTCGTGTTTACTGGCTGTTCTTTGGCAGATTCTGTCTCTGTTTTTTGCATTGTCTCTTGTGGACTTTAAGTGAGGCTTTCTAGACGTGGAGAGCTGTAGATAATGTTTTATTGAGTTCTTGCAATGTGTCACTACAGGACTAAAGTGGATTAAAGTTTTTGAGTACTAACCCCTCTAATGAAGTTTATGGGAAGTTTGGTGTGAAGGAAGTTTTCAAGGGTCAAGAGAGGAGGATGATATATGATCAAGAAGAGTGAAAAGTCTAAGCTTGGGGATGCCCCGTGGTTCATCCCTGCATATTTCAAGGAGACTCAAGCGTCTAAGCTTGGGGATGCCCAAGGCATCCCCTTCTTCATCAACTTATCAGGTTTCTTCTATTGAAACTATATTTTTATTCGGTCACATCATATGTGCTTTACTTGGAGCGTCTTTATTTTTGTTTGTGTTTGAATAAATTCGGACCCTAGCAATCCTTGTGTGGGAGAGAGACACGCTCCGCTTTTTCATATGAACACTGGTGTTCTACGTTTTATTTTTAATGTTCATGGCGGAGTTGAAAACCGCTGGACTTATCGTTATTTGGATGGAAACAGAAAATGCTTCATATTGTTTTGAATAATTTGATACTTGGCAATTGTTTTGAGCTCTCAAGTAGATCATGTTTCTCTTGCATCATGTAGTTTAAACCTATTAGTGGAGAACTACCGTAGAACTTGTTGAAATTGGTTTGCATGATTGGTCTCTCTAAGTCTAGATATTTTCTGGTAAAAGTGTTTGAGCAACAAGGAAGACAGTGTAGAGTCTTATAATGCTTGCAATAAGTTCTTATGTAAGTTTTGATGTACCGGTTTATACTTGTGTTTGCTTCAAACAACCTTGCTAGCCAAAGCCTTGTACTGAGAGGAAATGCTTCTCGTGCATCCAAACACCTTGAGCCAAAACCCATGCCATTTGTGTCCACCATATCTACCTACTATGTGGTATTTCCTGCCATTCCAAGTAAATACTTCATGTGCTACCTTTAAACAATTCAAATGCTATTATCTCTTATTTGTGTCAATATTTTATAGCTCATGAGGAAGTATGTGGTGTTTTATCTTTCGATCTTGTCATTTACTTCTGACAGACTCTCAACAATGGAATAGTGGCTTCATCCGCTTATCAAATAATTTTGCAAAAAGAGCTGGCAACGGGGTTCCCAGCCCCAATTAATTAACTTTCATTAATAATTCTCTTCACTTGTTTTGCCTGATCTATCAGTAAGCAACTTAATTTTGCAAATAGACACTCCTCCATGGTATGTGAATGTTGGAAGGCACCCGAGGATTCGGTTAGCCATGGCTTGTGTAAGCAAAGGTTGGGGGAGTGTCATCCATAATGAAACTAAAATGCATGTGTAAACAAAAGAGAAGAGGGATGATCTACCTTGCTGGTAGAGATAACGTCCTTCATGGGAGCCGCTCTTGAGAGTCTGGTTGGCGAGGTGGTTAGAGTACCCACTATCATTCGTTGACAACAACAAACACCTCTCAAAATAATTTTACTTCTGTCTTTGAAAAAATGAAAAGCTCTAGCACATGTTAATCCCTGCTTCCCTCTGCGAAGGGTCAATCTTTTACTTTTATGTTGAGTCACCATCCTTTCTTTGAGCACCTTCTTGAGAGCATAACTGTCATTCTTAGTATAATATGCTTGTCCCAAAATATGATCAGCTGTGGTATAACTTTGATGCTTTTATCTTTGACAAATTTACTTCTAGTCTTTCTATGAACTTCAGAGGTGCCTGGGCATTTATGTTTTGCTGTACAAATACAGGCAAGCGAGATACCACTTTATCATATCTTTCTATGAACATTGCAATCCTGCTTATTGAAGTGTTTCATGATGCTTGTTATTAGTTTGTTGGTATCTCTTTCATGATTGACGCAGCTATTAGATGACTTTATTTGCATGTACCTTATTATGAATTGCTTAAGCACTTGCCATATCATGAGAATATTTACATCATATGAACAAATGTGTTCGTGAAAGTTCTTTTATCGCACTCAGTTGTTAACTGAATTGCTTGAGGACAAGCAATAAGCTAAGCTTGGGGGGAGTTGATACGTCCAAAATGTATCTACTTTCCCGAACACTTTTGCTATTGTTTTGCCTCTAATTTGTGTATTTTGGATACAACTGATGTCTACGGGTGCTTCTATTCTTGTAGACAGTGTTGGGCCTCCAAGAGCAGAGGTTTGTAGAACAGCAGCAAGTTTTCCCTTAAGTGGATCACCCAAGGTTTATCGAACTCAGGGAGGAAGAGGTCAAAGATATCCCTCTCAAGCAACCCTGCAATCACGATACAAGAAGTCTCTTGTGTCCCCAAAACACCCAATACACTTGTCAGATGTATAGGTGCACTAGTTCGGCGAAGAGATAGTGAAATACAAGTAGTATGGATGTATATGAGTGGTAATAGCAATCTGAATAAAATATGGCAGCGAGTAAACATGCACAGAACAGTAAGTAAACGGAGTTTCAGTGCTTGGAAACAAGGCCTAGGGATCATACTTTCACTAGTGGACACTCTCAACATTGATCGCATAATAAATAATAACTTCTCTCATTTGTGCTACATACACTCTTTTGTTGGATGACAAACACCATTCGTTGTGTAGGGCTACAAGAGCTCCCTCAAGCCGGAGTTAACAAGCGCCACAACATTCAGCATTCATATTTAAGTAACCTTAGAGCATAATAGATCTTTGCAAAATAAACCGAGTACTAACATAGCATACACACTGTCACCATTACACTATGAAGGGGAATAGATCACATCAATACTATCATAGCGATAATCAACTCCATAACCTACAAGAGATTATGATCATAATCTACGACAAGAACCACACGATGCACACATTGTCACCATTACACCATGCAGGAGGAATAGACTACTTTAATAACATCACATGAGTAGCACATAGACTAGTAGCGATACAAAGCTCATATGAATCTCAATCATGTAAGGCAGCTCATGAGATCATTGTATTGAAGTACATAGGAGAGAGATTAACCACATAGCTACCGGTACAGCCCTTAGCCTCGGGGAAGAACTACTCCCTCCTCATCATGGGAGCAGCAGCGTTGATGAAGATGGCGGTGGTGTCGATGGAGAAGCCTTCCGTGGGCACTTCCCCGTCCCGGCGGCGTGCCGGAACAGAGACTCCTGTCCCCCAGATCTTGGCTTTGCGATGGCGGCGGCTCTGGAAGGTTTCTCGTACCGTGGCTTCTTCGTTTAGGGTTTTCGACGCAGGGGCTTTATATAGGCGAAAGGGCAGCCTCGGAGGGGCCCTGGTGGGGCCAGACCATAGGGGGCTGATACGTCTCCGACGTATCGATAATTTCTTATGTTCCATGCTACTTTATTGATGATATCTACATGTTTTATGCATACTTTATGTCATATTCATGCATTTTCTGGAACTAACCTATTGACGAGTGATACGTCTCCGACGTATCGATAATTTCTTATGTTCCATGCTACTTTATTGATGATACCTACATGTTTTATGCACATTATATGTCATATTTATGCATTTTCGGAACTAACCTATTAACAAGATGACGAAGAGCCAGTTGCTGTTTTCTGCTGTTTTTGGTTTCAGAAATCCTAGTAAGGAAATATTCTCGGAATTGGACGAAATCTTCGCCCAGGGTCCTATTTTTGCACGGAGCTTCAGAAGACCGAAGAGGAAGGAAGTGGGGCCACGAGGCGCCGACACCATAGGGCGGCGCCAGGCCCTGGCCGCGCCGACCTAGGGTGTGGGGCCCTCGTGTGGCCCCCCGCCTTGCCCTTCCGCCTACTTAAAGCCTCCGTCGCGAAAACCCAGTACCGAGAGCCACGATACGGAAAACCTTCCAGAGACGCCGCCGCCGCGAATCCCATCTCGGGGGATTCAGGAGATCGCCTCCGGCACCCTGCCGGAGAGGATTCATCTCCCGGAGGACTCTTCATCGCCATGATCGCCTCCGGAGTGATGAGTGAGTAGTTCACCCCTGGACTATGGGTCCATAGCAGTAGCTAGATGGTCGTCTTCTCCTTGTTGTGCTTCATTGTTGGATCTTGTGAGCTGCCTAACATGATCAAGATCATCTATCTGTAATACTATATGTTGTGTTTGTCGGGATCCGATGGATAGAGAATACTATGTTATGGTGATTATCAATCTATTGTTTATGTGTTGTTTATGATCTTGCATGCTCTCCGTTATTAGTAGAGGCTCTGGCCAAGTTTGTACTCTTAACTCCAAGAGGGAGTATTTATGCTCGATAGTGGGTTCATGCCTTCATTGACACCTGGGACAGTGACAGAAAGTTCTAAGGTTGTGATGTGATGTTGCCACTAGGGATAAAACATTGATTCTATGTCTAAGGATGTAGTTGTCGATTACATTACGCACCATACTTAATGCAATTGTCTGTTGCTTAGCAACTTAATACTGAATGGGGTTCGGATGATAACCTGAAGGTGGACTTTTTAGGCATAGATGCAGTTGGATGGCGGTCTATGTACTTTGTCGTAATGCCCAATTAAATCTCACTATATTTATCATATCATGTATATGCATTGTTATGCCCTTCTCTATTTGTCAATTGCCCGACTGTAATTTGTTCACCCAACATGCTTTTATCTTATGGGAGAGACACCTCTAGTGAACTGTGGACCCCGGTCCTATTCTTTACATAGCATACAATCTACTGCAATTGTGTTTTACTGTTTTCTTGCAAACAATCATCTTCCACTCGATACGTTTAATCCTTTGTTACAGCAAGCCGGTGAGATTGACAACCTCACTGTTTCGTTGGGGCAAAGTACTTTGGTTTTGTTGTGCAGATTCCACGTTGGCGCCGGAATCCTGTTGTTGCGCCGCATCACATTTCGCCACCATCAACCTTCAACGTGCTTCTTGGCTCCTACCGGTTCGATTAAACCTTGGTTTCTTTCTGAGGGAAAACTTGCTACTGTGCGCATCATACCTTCCTCTTGGGGTTCCCAACGAACGTGTGAGTTACACGCCATCAAGCTCTTTTTCTGGCGCCGTTGCCGGGGAGATCAAGACACGCTGCAAGGGAGTCTCCACTTCTCAATCTCTTTACTTTGTTTTTGTCTTGCTTTATTTTATTTACTACTTTGTTTGCTGTACCTAAACAAAACACAAAAAATTAGTTGCTAGTTTTACTTTATTTACTGTCTTGCTCTCTATATCGAAAACACAAAAAAAAAAATTTAGTTACTTGTCTTTACTTTGTTTGCCTAGTTTACTTTTTGCTTATTACATCATGTTTCCTTTTAATTTTACCACAAAAGACATACCGGTAGGACGTGGGTCTATAGTTGGGAGAAATAATATAGAAGAATTTTTCAATCATGTTAGTATTACTGAAGATTTTGAAGATAGACACTTGGTAGAACTTGCACCTACCTATGAAATTGCTGCTGCTGCTTTAGTTCGCATGTTGGAAACTAAATTTGTTAATCTCAATCCTATAATCCAACACATGTTTCTTACACTTGGTGATATGGAAGAGGGGGAAAAGAAAGATTTTGTTTTAGAAACCCTTCTTAGAGAATTTGGTGGTCTAGCAAGAGAGGCTAGAAAGGTTTTTGCTAAATTTAATATGCTAGGTTCTCATACCAATTTTATTGGTCTCCTTGAAAAAATGGACATGGATAGAATAAGGTACACTAATAATATTAATGATGGTGGGGAGATCAAAGCACCAATACCATGTAAACTCCTAGCTATGAATGATGCACTAGAAAATAACTATGCTTGGCTTGTTCCTGAAAATTTGTTCGATGAGAGTAGCAAGCCTAAGACTAATGAAAAGGGAGACGCTAAAACTTATATATCAAATATACTATGCTTGGTTGAGAAAACTCCCAACACCCCTGGTAATGATGTTGATGCTTCATCTCTCGATGTTACTTGATTTGCACTTTCTGCGCCTAGCTGAAAGGCGTTAAAGAAAAGCGCTTATGGGAGACAACCCATGTTTTTACTACAGCAATTTTTTGTTTTATTGAGTCTTGGAAGTTGTTTACTACTGTAGCAACCTCTCCTTATCATGTTTTTGTGCCAAGTAAAGTTTCTATGTCAAAGTCGATGTTATATTTGGGATCGCTGCGCAGAAACAGCATTGCTGTCTGTCACGAATCTGGGCACAGTTCTCTGTAGAAAATTCGAAAAAATCTGCCAATTTACGAGCGTGATCCTCAGATATGTACGCAACTTTCATTAGTTTTGAGTTTTTCCATTTGAGCAAGTCTGGTGCCAGATTTAAATTCGTCTTTACGGACTGTTCTGTTTTTGACAGATTCTGCCTTTTATTTCGCATTGCCTCTTTTGCTATGTTGGATTCATTTCTTTGATCCATTAATGTCCAGTAGCTTTATGCAATGTCCAGAAGTGAAAAGAATGTTTGTGTCACCTCTGAATGTGTGAATTATTAATTGTGTACTAACCCTCTAATGAGTTTGCTTGAAGTTTGGTGTGAAGGAAGTTTTCAAGGGTCAAGAGAGGAGAATGATATACTATGATCAAGAGGAGTGAAAGCTCTAAGCTTGGGGATGCCCCTGTGGTTCACCCCTGCATATTTTAAGAAGACTCAAGCGTCTAAGCTTGGGGATGCCCAAGGCATCCCCTTCTTCATCGACAACATCATCATACCTTCCTCTTGGGGTTCCCAACGAACGTGTGAGTTACACGCCATCAACGAGATGCCGAAAGGCCAGTTGCTGTTTTCTGCTGTTTTTGGTTCCAGAAAGGCTGTTCGGGCAATATTCTCGGAATTGGACGAAATCAACGCCAAACCTCCTATTTTTCCCGGAAGGCTCCACAACACCGAAGAAGAGTCGGAGAGGGGCCAGGGGGCCACCACACCATAAGGCGGCGCGGTCCGACCCTGGCCGCGCCGGCCTATGGTGGGGCCACCCTGCCAGCCCTCTGCGCGCCTCTTCGCCTATATAACCCCTTTCGACCTAAAAACGCAGATCGTTGGACGAAACCCACGAAACCTTCCGAGCCGCCGCCATCGCGAAGCCAAGATCTGGGGACAGGAGTCTCGTTCCGGCACCCGGAGCGGGGAAGTGCCCCCGGAAGGCTTCTCCATCGACACCGCTGCCATCTCCACCGCCATCTTCATCACCGCTGCTGCTCCCATGAAGAGGGAGTAGTTCTCCATCGAGGCTCGGGGCTGTACCGGTAGCTATGTGGTTCATCTCTCTCTATGTACTTCAATACAATAATCTCATGAGCTGCCTTACATGATTGAGATTCATATGATGATGCTTGTAATCTAGATGTCATTGTGCTAGTCAAGTGAGTTTTACTTATGTGATCTCCGGAGACTCCTTGTCCCACGTGTGTAAAGGTGACAGTGTGTGCACCGTGTGGGTCTCTTAGGCTATATTTCACAGAATACTTATTCACTGTTATGAATGGCGTAGTGAAGTGCTTATTTATATCTCTTTATGATTGCAATGTGTTTTGTATCACAATTTATCTATGTGCTACTCTAGTGATGTTATTAAAGTAGTTTTATTCCTCCTACACGGTGTAATGGTGACAGTGTGTGCACTCGTGTTAGTACTTGGCGTAGGCTATGATTATGATCTCTTGTAGATTATGAAGTTAACTATTACTATGATGGTATTGATGTGATCTATTCCTCCTAACTGGTGTGAAGGTGACAGTGTGCATGCTATGTTAGTACTTGGTTTAGTCGTGTCGATCTTTCATGCACTCTAAGGTTATTTAAATATGAACATTTAATTGTGGAGCTTGTTAACTCCGGCATTGAGGGTTCGTGTAATCCTACGCAATGTGTTCATCATCCAACAAGAGAGTGTAGAGTATGCATTTATCTATTCTGTTATGTGATCAAAGTTGAGAGTGTCCACTAGTGAAAGTCTAAATCCCTAGGCCTTGTTCCTAAATACTGCTATCGCTGCTTGTTTATTTTTAGAGTTACTACTGCTGCGTTACTACTGCTTGTTTACTTCCTACAATATTACTACCATCAACTGCACGCCAGCAAGCTATTTTCTGGCGCCGTACTACTGCTCATATTCATTCATACCACTTGTATTTCACTATCTCTTCGCCGAACTAGTGCACCTATTAGGTGTGTTGGGGACACAAGAGACTTCTTGCTTTGTGGTTGCAGGGTTGCATGGGAGGGATATCTTTGACCTCTTCCTCCCGAGTTCGATAAACCTTGGGTAATCCACTTAAGGGAAACTTGCTGCTGTTCTACAAACCTCTGCTCTTGGAGGCCCAACACTGTCTACAAGAATAGAAGCACCGTAGACATCAAGCACTTTTCTGGCGCCGTTGCCGGGGAGGTAAGGTAAAAGGTATTCACATCCTCCGACTACTAAGCTATTTCCTAGCACTGTTGCCGGTGTGTGAGTGCTCGAAGCTATTTCCTTTAGATCCTGCAATTGCATCTTTTTGTTTCTTGTTTTTATTTTCACTAGTTAGGCATAATGAAAAACAACAAAAAATTTGGTGAGCTTTTTAATCTTTTTCCTAATTTAGAATTGTTTGATGCGAAAATTAAAAAACCTATGGAACCTTATTTACATGATAGTAGCAATGTTATTAGTATGAATGCAATTACTGCTAATGCTATGAAGAAGTCTAAGCTTGGGGAAGCTAGTTTACATAAAAATAATCTTTTTTGCTCCTCAACTTTGGAAGAAATATTTTGCTCTGATAATGCTTTATCTCCCATATGCGATAACTCTAATGATGCTTCTGATATTTTAAATCCACCTGCTGAAAGTATTCCGTATAAAATACCTATGAAAATTATTGAACGTGTTATGGATAACCGCTATGAAGGGGATGGAACTGTCCATCCTGGAGATCATTTACTGTTTTTGCATGAATTATGCGGGTTATTCAAGTGTGCAGGTATTTCAATGGATGAAGTTAGAAAGAAATTATTTGTTATGTCGCTATCTGGTGAAGCGGCGCATTGGTATAAACTGCTGAAGGACGGGCGCTCTCTTGATTGGAAGGATATTATGCCTCTATTTTGTTCTAAGTTCTATCCTCCAAGTGAAATTCACAAAGATCGAAATCATATATATAATTTCTGGCCTCATGATGGAGAGAGTATTGCCCAAGCATGGGGGAGGTTGAAGTCTTTAATGCTCAAATGCCCCAATCATGAGCTTCCAGGTAATATCATCATTGATAATTTCTATGCAAGACTTTCTTTTCAAGATAAGACCTTGCTGGATACTACTTGTTCTGGATCATTCACGCGCAACAAAGAAGAGTTTAAAAGGGACCTTCTTGATCGGATTAAGGAGAACGCTGAAGATTGGGAGAATGACAAAGGTAAAGAATCAGGTATAAACTATGATTATGAATGTATTGAAACTTTTATGAATACTGATGAATTTCGAAATATGAGTGCTACCTATGGTCTTGACTCTCAAGTTGTTGCAAATTTTTATAAAGCTTTTGCTTCTCACATTGAATTGCCTAGGAAGAATTTTGATAAGTATCATGAACCTTTTAAAGACGCTTGCATGAAGGATGAAACTGTTATTAATGATTGCAATGAACATGTTCAAACTTCTGAAAATGCTATTTCCTATAAGCATGTTAATTTTTGTGGAATACATAGACCTTGTGGAATTAATCAAATTGAGGAAGAATATTGTATCCATCATAGGAATGAAAAAACTAGAAAGTGGTCTAGGGCTCTAGATGATCTTGGAGAAAAAGTGTGTGCCCTCTATCCTTTTATTTGTGAACTTTGCCATAGAGTTGGTCATTTTAATTTTCAATGCTCCTCCAATGATAATTCGAACCCCATGAGTGCTGCAAATTTGTATTGTGATGATGAAATTATTCCTAATCAGCATGATGAACTTACCTTATTTTTGAAGTGTGAAGAGTTATCAAGAAAAATTTCTTTGTTAGATATTAACGATCTTGATATTGATGATGTCCTGCATGGGTGTCTTTCTTATTGCATTGATAATAGCCATACAAATACTTACATACAAAATATTTTAGAAGATGACACCTTGCCAAAATATGATAGGACCGCTGTGTGTTTTCAACTAATTAATGAAAAGGAGGGATCCTCCCAAGTTTCTTCTATTGTTTCTAAAAGTAAATCAGGTTATGCGGACAAGCCACCCTTCAAGCCTCTTCCTCCTAAAGAAGGGAACGAGGAGAAGGAAGAGAAGAAGAAGAAGAAGAAGAAGAAGGAACGAAGAAGAAGAAGAAGGAGAATAAAAAGAAAGAGGTAACGGCGTATCCCCACGTGAATGAGATAACGCTAGGTAACCGTAAGTATGTTGCTCCTAATGATTATTGTGATAATGAATCTGAATACGATGATCTTCCTATGCCCTTTACATACATTAGCGATCATGATTTGAATGAGCACATTACCTTTGATATTGGAAATCTCTTTGGTACTGATTATGAAAGTAATGATGATAGCATTATTCATGTCCCCTCAAACGATGATATTGAAAGCTCTAAGCTTGGGGACGTTGTGCTCGAAGATCCTATATTTGAGACCTCTACTTCTAGTGAAAATGATAATATTACATATTCTGGTTTAGATAATCGCTATAGAGATGGATATGACACATGTTACAATTATCCTTATGAAACTTGTCATAGTTATGATTGGGTTGCCAAAAACCATTCCCTTAATATGCAACTTGTTTACCATGTTCAAATTCTTGATAATAATCTTGCTCCAATTACTATTAATGAGAAGAACTCTTCTTATGCTAAAATTAATGATACTCCTATGCATATGAACCATGATAAGAATGTTTTTAGTGATGGGTATATTGTGGATTTCATCAATGATGCTACTGAAAGTTATTATGAGAGAGGGAAACATGGTTATATGCATCTTAATAATATTAAGTTTCCCCTCTTTATGTTGAGAATTTTGAAGTTACTCGTGTTTTATCCTCTTTTGCTTGTCACCTTGTTCTTCATGAATTCATTTGTGTACAAGATTCCTATGCATAGGAAGCATGCTAGGCTTAAATTTGTTTTGAATTTGTCTCTTGATGCTCCTTTTTGCTCCAAATACTATTTCTTGCAAAACTGCTAAGCCCATCTTAATGGCTATAAAGAAAGAACTTCTTGGGAGATAACCCATGTGTTTATTTTGCTACAGTACTTTTATTTTGTATTTGTGTCTTGGAAGTTGTTACTACTGTAGCAACCTCTCCTTATCTTATTTTTATTGCATTGTTGTGCCAAGTAAAGTCTTTGATAGAAAGGTCGATACTAGATTTGGATTACTGCGCAGAAACAGATTTCTTTGCTGTCACGAATCTGGGCCTAATTCTCTGTAGGAAACTCAGAAAATTATGCCAATTTACGTGAGTGATCCTTAGATATGTACGCAACTTTCATTAGTTTTGAGTTTTTCCATTTGAGCAAGTCTGGTGCCATTTTAAAATTCGTCTTTACGAACTGTTCTGTTTTGACAGATTCTGCCTTTTATTTCGCATTGCCTCTTTTGCTATGTTGGATGAATTTCTTTGATCCATTAATGTCCAGTAGCTTTATGCAATGTCCAGAAGTGTAAAGAATGATTGTGTCACCTCTGAACATGTAAATTTTTATTGTGCACTAACCCTCTAATGAGTTCGCTTGAAGTTTGGTGTGAAGAAAGTTTTCAAGGGTCAAGAGAGGAGGATGATATACTACGATCAAGAAGAATGAAAAGTCTAAGCTTGGGGATGCCCCGGTGGTTCATCCCTGCATATTTTAAGAAGACTCAAGCGTCTAAGCTTGGGGATGCCCAAGGCATCCCCTTCTTCATCGACAAAGTATCGGGTTCCTTCTCTTGAAACTATATTTTTATTCGGTCACATCTTATGTACTTTACTTGGAGCGTCTGTATGTTTTTGTTTTTGTTTTTGTTTGAATAAATGCTTGTGTGGGAGAGAGACACGCTCCGCTGGTTCGTATGAACACATGTGTTCTTAGCTTTTAATTTTCATGGCGAAGGTTGAAACTGCTTCGTTAATTGTTATATGGTTGGAAACGGGAAATGCTACATGTGGTAATTGGTAAAATGTCCTGGATAATGTGATACTTGGCAATTGTTGTGCTCATGTTTAAGCTCTTGCATCATAAACTTAGCACCTATTAATGAAGAAATACATAGAGCTTGCTAAAATTTGGTTTGCATGATTGGTCTCTCTAAGTCTAGATATTTTCTGGTTGAGGTGTTTGAACAACAAGGAGACGATGTAAAGTCTTATAATGCTTACAATATGTTTACATGTGAGTCTTGCTGCACCATTTCATACTTGAGTTTGCTTCAAATAACCTTGCTAGCCTAAACCTTGTATCGAGAGGGAATACTTCTCATGCATCCAAATACTTGAGCCAATATTCATGCCATTTGTGTCCACCATACCTACCTACTACGTGGTATTTCCTGCCATTCCAAAGTAAATTGCTTGAGTGCTACCTTTAAACAATTCAAAATTTATCACCTCTTATTTGTGTCAATGTTTAATAGCTCATGAGGAAGTATGTGGTGTTTATCTTTCAATCTTGTTGGGCAACTTTCACCAATGGACTAGTGGCTTCATCCGCTTATCCAATAATTTTGCAAAAAGAGCTGGCAATGGGATTCCCAGTCCCAAATTAATTAACAAAAATAGACACTCCTCCATGGTATGTGATTGTTGGACGGCACCCGAAGGATTCGGTTAGCCATGGCTTGAGAAAGCAAAGGTGGGGAGGAGTGTCATCATAATAAAACTAAAATAAAAAGGCACTCCTTCATGGTATGAGATTGTTGGCAGGCACCCGAGGATTCGGTTAGCCATGGTTTGTGAAAGCAAAGGTTGGAAGGAGTGCCACCCAAAAATAAAATAAAATGGGAGCCGCTCTTTGAAGGTTTGTCTGGCAAGGGGGTTAGAGCGCCCACTACCATTCGTTGACAACAACAAACACCTCTCAAAACTTTACTTTTATGCTCTCTATATGTTTTCAAAATCAAAGCTCTAGCACAAATATAGCAATCGATGCTTTCCTCTTTGAAGGGCCATTCTTTTACTTTATTGTTGAGTCAGTTTACCTATTCTTTCTATCTTAGAAGCAAACACTTGTGTAAATTGTGTGCATTGATTCTTACATGTTTACCTATTGCACTTGTTATATTACTTTGTATTGACAATTATCCATGAGATATACATGTTAAAGTTGAAAGCAACCGCTGAAACTTATATCTTCCTTTGTGTTGTTTCAAAGCTTTCTACTAAGAATTTATTGCTTATGAGTTAACTTTTATGCAAGACTTATTGATGCTTGTCTTGAAAGTATTATTCATGAAAAGTCTTTGCTTTATGATTCACTTGTTTACTCATGTCATTACCATTGTTTTGATCGCTGCATTCATTACATATGTTTACAAATAGTATGATCAAGGTTATGATGGCATGTCACTTCAGAAATTATCTTTGTTATCGTTTTACCTGCTCGGGACGAGCAGAACTAAGCTTGGGGATGCTGATACGTCTCCGACGTATCGATAATTTCTTATGTTCCATGCTACTTTATTGATGATATCTACATGTTTTATGCATACTTTATGTCATATTCGTGCATTTTGGAACTAACCTATTGACGAGATGCCGAAAGGCCAGTTGCTGTTTTCTGCTGTTTTTGGTTCCAGAAAGGCTGTTCGGGCAATATTCTCGGAATTGGACGAAATCAACGCCAAACCTCCTATTTTTCCCGGAAGGCTCCAGAACACCGAAGAAGAGTCGGAGAGGGGCCAGGGGGCCACCACACCATAAGGCGGCGCGGGCCAGACCCTGGCCGCGCCGGCCTATGGTGGGGCCACCCTGCCAGCCCTCCTGCGCCGCCTCTTCGCCTATATAACCCCTTTCGACCTAAAAACGCAGTACGTTGGACGAAACCCACAGAAACCTTCCAGAGCCGCCGCCATCGCGAAGCCAAGATCTGGGGGACAGGAGTCTGTTCCGGCACCCTGCCGGAGCGGGGAAGTGCCCCGGAAGGCTTCTCCATCGACACCGCTGCCATCTCCACCGCCATCTTCATCACCGCTGCTGCTCCCATGAAGAGGGAGTAGTTCTCCATCGAGGCTCGGGGCTGTACCGGTAGCTATGTGGTTCATCTCTCTCCTATGTACTTCAATACAATAATCTCATGAGCTGCCTTACATGATTGAGATTCATATGATGATGCTTGTAATCTAGATGTCATTGTGCTAGTCAAGTGAGTTTTACTTATGTGATCTCCGGAGACTCCTTGTCCCACGTGTGTAAAGGTGACAGTGTGTGCACCGTGTGGGTCTCTTAGGCTATATTTCACAGAATACTTATTCACTGTTATGAATGGCGTAGTGAAGTGCTTATTTATATCTCTTTATGATTGCAATGTGTTTTGTATCACAATTTATCTATGTGCTACTCTAGTGATGTTATTAAAGTAGTTTTATTCCTCCTACACGGTGTAATGGTGACAGTGTGTGCACTCGTGTTAGTACTTGGCGTAGGCTATGATTATGATCTCTTGTAGATTATGAAGTTAACTATTACTATGATGGTATTGATGTGATCTATTCCTCCTAACTGGTGTGAAGGTGACAGTGTGCATGCTATGTTAGTACTTGGTTTAGTCGTGTCGATCTTTCATGCACTCTAAGGTTATTTAAATATGAACATTTAATTGTGGAGCTTGTTAACTCCGGCATTGAGGGTTCGTGTAATCCTACGCAATGTGTTCATCATCCAACAATAGAGTGTAGAGTATGCATTTATCTATTCTGTTATGTGATCAAAGTTGAGAGTGTCCACTAGTGAAAGTCTAAATCCCTAGGCCTTGTTCCTAAATACTGCTATCGCTGCTTGTTTACTGTTTTACTGAGTTACTACTGCTGCGTTACTACTGCTTGTTTACTTCCTACAATATTACTACCATCAACTGCACGCCAGCGAGCTATTTTCTGGCGCCGTACTACTGCTCATATTCATTCATACCACTTGTAGTTCACTATCTCTTCGCCGAACTAGTGCACCTATTAGGTGTGTTGGGGACACAAGAGACTTCTTGCTTTGTGGTTGCAGGGTTGCATGAGAGGGATATCTTTGACCTCTTCCTCCCCGAGTTCGATAAACCTTGGGTAATCCACTTAAGGGAAACTTGCTGCTGTTCTACAAACCTCTGCTCTTGGAGGCCCAACACTGTCTACAAGAATAGAAGCACCCGTAGACATCAGGGGCGTGCCCACCCCCTGGCCGCGCCCAGGTGTGGTGTGGGGCCCCTGTGGCTCGTCTCCGACTCTTCTTTGATGTTCTGGAAGCTCCCGGGAAAAATAAGATCTTGGGCGTTGATTTCGTCCGATTCCGAGAATATTTCTTTACTAGGATTTCTGAAACCAAAAACAGCAGAGAACGGCACTTCGGCATCTCGTCAATAGGTTAGTTCCGGAAACGCATCAAAACGATATAAAGTGTGAACAAAACATGTAGGTATTGTCATAAAACAAGCATGGAACATCAGAAATTATAGATACGTTGGAGACGTATCATCATCCCCAAGCTTAGTTCCTACTCGCCCTCGAGTAGGTAAATGATACGTCTCCAACGTATCCATAATTTCTGATGTTCCATGCTTGTTTTATGACAATACCTACATGTTTTGCTCGCACTTTATAATGTTTTTATGCATTTTCCGGAACTAACCTATTAACAAGATGCCACGGTGCCGTTCCTTTTGTTGTTTTGGTTCCGAAAGGCTGTTCGGGCAATATTCTCGGAATTGGACGAAATCAACGCCAAACATCCTATTTTTCCCGAAGCAGGACGAAGGAGTCGGAGGAGGGGCCACCACACACAAGGGCCGCGCCCCCGGGCCTGGCCGCGCCGGCCTATTGTGGGGCCACCTGTGTCAGCCCTCTGCGCCGCCTCTTCGCCTATTTAAGCCCTTTCGACCTAAAAACGCAGTACCAATTGACGAAACTCCAGAAAGACTCCAGGGCGCCGCCGCCATCGCGAAACTCCAATTCGGGGGACAGAAGTCTCTGTTCCGGCACCCTGCCGGGACGGGGAAGTGCCCCCGGAAGCCATCTCCATCAACGCCACCGCCTCCATCATGCTCCGTGAGTAGTTCCCCCATGGACTACGGGTTCTAGCTGTAGCTAGTTGGTATTCTCTCCCTCATGTACTTCAATACAATGATCTCATGAGCTGCCTTACATGATTGAGATCCATCTGATGTAATCGGTGTTGTGTTTGTTGGGATCCGATGGATTGTTACGTTATGATTGTCTATCTACAAAGTTTGTGAAGTTATTGTTGCTGCAATCTTGTTGTGTTTAATGCTTGTCACTAGGGCCCGAGTGGCATGATCTTAGATTTGAGCTCTATAATTATTGCTTAGATTGTATCTACAAGTTGTATGCACATGTCTATGTCCGGAACCAAAGGCCCCAAAGTGATAGAAATTGGGACAACTGGAGGGAAAGGCTTAGATATGAGGATCACATGTTTTCACGGAGTGTTAATGCTTTGCTCCGGTGCTCTATTAAAAGGAGTACCTTAATTTCCAGTAGATTCCCTAGAGGCCCGGCTGACAAAGGATTAACTTGTCAATGCCTACAGATTGTAGACTAGGGTTTTGCTAGAAGTAGAGGGCAAGTAGATCTCGAAGGTTCAGGCGAAAAGTACTCGACGATTATGAAAACTAGGGTTATGTTGACAGTAGATTCGATCCTTTCTTTGTCCCTCGACTCCCCCTTATATAGGAGGCGGAGCCGAGGATTTCGTAATACACAAGTTACAGAGTTCGAGAGGGTTTCGTACCCAGCTCGTAAGATTACAAGTCTCTATCTTTCCTAATACAAACTATCTTTCCTTAACACTAAATGGGCTTCCAAGTCTTCTTATTCTTCGGGTCTTGGGCCTTGAATAAACCCCGGGTACCATCTTTGGCAGGCCCATTGGGGATGCCTATGTCAGTAGCCCCCGAGATTTTTCTTGAATCGAAGAATCAAGGAAAATCTCCAATTTTACTCATTACATAATCTTTCGATATGTAAATATTATGTTGTACAGGGATACGGTAGTTGGGGCTAGTTCATCTGACGGATCAGGTACTAGTTAACTGCTCTAGTGGCAATCCGCAAAAACCTACTTCAAGATCACGTCCCCGGACATGATCTCGGGATACTGGTGTAAACTTCGACAGGTGCCGCTTAAGGTCTTACCATTCTGTCGAGTCCCAGTCATATTTTATCGGGTACCTAACGCGTCCGTTAGGATTTTTCTTCGTATCTGTTGATACGGAAAATAGTAGCAATCCGCCGTCAGAGACGGTGCCACGCCGCTCAGAACGGATCTGGGGTCTTACCTTCGCAAAGTTTTGCGGCATTCAGAGATGTATTCGCGACTTTTAGCGCTCTGAGAATATTTTGTCGAGTGCTTTTCGGCTGCTGGAATAGCACATTTTATCGAGTCATATTTGATGACTTTTTTGTCTTCCCGATGGGAGTATATGTAGAGTTATCTGTATAACTCGAAATATACTCACTCGTACTTCTTTCTTTTAATAAAAATTCATCGGGCACGCGAACAGCATTCCCGATGGGAGTAGCCCCCGAGGCTACAGCCAAGGACTTGTGCTTGGGTGTAGGCTCCACAGATTAGTATTCCTTGCCGCTATATTTATAATCCTTCTCGATATTTTTATATTTATCGGGTGCGCGACCAGCGCTCCCGATGGGAGTAGCCCCCGAGGCTATGAACAAATACTTGTATTTGATCATAGGCTCTCGCCATTTCTATCTTGTCAGACTCGAATTTTCTTTTTTCCAAAGTAGCCCCCGAGCGTTTGGGCAAAAACTTGTATTTGATCAAAGGCTCCCGAGATAATCTTATGTTGTCGATAAACTTTTGAAACCTCATAGTCGAGCTTTTCTTTTATCTTGACGACGTCATTGCTGATGATAGCCACGATTTCTATTTTGGAAACTGACCATTACCGCTTCTTTCGCTGCCTTGTGGGTCCCAATTCCTGATCTAACGGACACGTCGTGCAAGTGGGGGACACATGTTCTCCCCTTTTTCTGGCACACGTTCTGTAACCTCGTCAATGTTAAAATACCTTTTTACCCTTGTTTCCACGTGGTGATCATCTCCTGCATTCTTTTTCCATCCAACGGTCCGCCGCTTCACCGCACCTCTATATAAGATCCCCTTCTTCTTCCTCGAACACTTCCGCTCGCGCCGTTCCCCTGCTTTCCTCTGCAAAACTTCCTCCTGCGCTCCTCAGCTCTCAAAGCTCTTCTCTTCGCAGCTACACTTCTCCGCCATTGTTGATGCCACCGCGTCGCTTGACCAGGCACAGCACACCCGATTCATCGATGGCTGCCGCGGATCTAGGAGCCGCGGAGTGGGAGAGGTCCAAGATCACGAACCAGGACCTGAATCTCTTGAAGAAGCTGGGGATTAGCAAGAAACCCAAAGCGGTTTGCTTCCCCAGTGAAGAAAGCTACCCAACCCCTCCAATGGGGTATCGGGTAAGTTTTGTTGATCACCTCATCCGCGGTCTTTCCGCCCCCATTCACCCTTTTCTTCGGGGGTTACTTTATGTTTATGGTCTCCAACTTCACCACCTCACGCCCAACTCTATCCTTCACATTTCTATCTTCATCACCCTCTGCGAAGCCTTCCTTGGTGTCCAGCCTAACTGGGCATTATGGAAGCGCATTTTCTTCTGTCGCCGTAATGGCTCTGCCAATGTCGCCTATAATATAGGCGGCGTTGTTATTTCTGTTCGCTCCTCTGTCAACTACTTCGACGTCAAACTCCCTGACTCCGTTCAAGGGTGGCGCAAGAAGTGGTTATATATTCGTGAAGAAAACCATGGATGCGCCGAAGACAACATTCCTCCTTTTGACGGTGCCGAGAAAATCCTTCGCCGCCGTTCTTGGGACGCAGAAGCTACCGAGGAAGAAAGAACTTCGACAGAGGCCCTGATGACTCGCATCCATGAGTTGCAAAATACTCGTGGAAAAGAATTATCAGGCATCCAAATTACGGCGTATTTCCTTAGGACTAGAGTGCAGCCTCTTCAGGCTCGCAAAAACCCTTTCTGGAATTATGCTGGCGATGAAGACACAGATCGCTTGTCGACGAATCTGGAAGTCAAGGATTTGGATAGGCTTATCCGAAAAATTTCATCTCTCAAGAAGAAAGATTCTATCCCTTCCACTTATCGCGTAAAACCATACAGCGCCGCCAATGCGCTTCCTAAGGTAAACATTGTCGCTTAATTTGTTATTGCCTTGCTATTTGTGTTGTTACTCCTTTTTGACATCCTTCCTTATTTTTATACAGAACCACCCAAATCTTGTTTCACTTCCTCCTCTTCCGGAAGGTGGGGAAGTCGAAGAAAGGGCCGTTATCTCCGATGATAACCAAGATGCCCCCTCTTTTGCAAATGAACCCGCAGAATCTCGAAAATCTGCGGGATCTGACGAAAAGGAGGATGTCTCTGAAGCCACTGCGTCGGCACAATCTCCTCCTCCTGCTGTTTCTCCAAGGAACAAAAGGAAAAGGAATGATGCCGAAGATTCCGGCACCTCCAATGCCGAAGAAGCTGTTCCTTCTCGCCAAAAGGCAGCTTATGATCCATACCTCGAGACTCTCATCAGTTCGTAAGTACCTTCTCTCTGTTTATTTGTACTTGAAGATTTTTGTCTATCTTGCTTTTTATGTTGTCGACATTTACTCGTAGTGATGATGAAGAAGAAGTACCAACTGCTGATGTGGCTGCTCGAACGAGTACGTCACATACATTAGTCGCCTCGGAGACGCCAGTTGAAGGAGAAGAAACTTCGCCTCCTCGACAGAACGTCGGCGCTGCTACTCCTCCTTCAAGCCCCCTTGTCCCTTCACCAAAAAGGGCAAGGGTTGAAACAATCCCGGAGCTTACTCTTCAATCGAGTAGCTCTTCTAACCCTCTCTTGGATGACGTAAGTTCTTAATGCGCTTGTCGCTGTTTATATTTTCTCCGTTTGCTCCTATGTGTCGTCATTTTTCCCATACCGACATTTTCTTTCTTTGTCTTTCCTTGATAGCCTATGATCAAAGAGCTTCTTCGCATCGGTGCCCAATTCGTTGGGTACCGTGATTACGCCAGTAAAACTGAAGGTAGTGCCTGGCTACTTCTTTTTGCTTCTGCTTCCTTTCTGCTTTATTGTCGACGTTTGTAGCTAATCTTGTCTTCCTTTTTCAGAGAAACTGGCAGAAGCCAACGAACGTGCTGACACGCTTGCTCAAAAATTAGAGCAATGTGAAGAGGCTCGTAAAAAGGCTGAGTCAGATGCTGTTCAAGCTAGGCGAGAAGCTGACAAAGCCAAGGCTGATGCTGCTAGTGTCGAAGATATTCGGAAACGTCTGCACGCTGCCGAGACTTCGTTAAGCGAGCACATAACTGCGCAATCTGCTCGCGAAGCAGCGTCACCAAACGTATAAGAATACAAAATCGTCGCTTTGTCAGTAAGTATCTGCACTATTTCATATCCTTTGGATTTTTCTTTTTTGCACTTGTTTGTTGACCAAATTTTCTATTTTTATTTTGACAGATAGGACCTCTCAAGAATTTGAACTTGAAGATCCCGACAATGATTCTCTTCTTGACGCCGTTTCATTCCTTGAATTTCATGGGACGGAAGCGCGTGAAGGCATGGATGAAGCCAGGGCGGGGTTGTCGAAGCTTTTCCCCTACTTCTTCCCGAAGAAAGAGGAGCCCGCGACTTTCCTTGGTCTTGCCAAGTGCTTTAATCCTCCCGAAGATCTTGGGCTGAAGATGCGCCATGAGAACATGAAGGTTGCCGTTGAAAGCACCGTTGCCCTAGTTGCTGACAGTCAACAGACTATTGACTGGGCCAAAGTTGGCGACACGGAGCAGATAGAGCAAACAAAGTGGCGATCATTGATCAAGGCGGCAAAGCTGAACACGAAGAAAATCCTGGCCTATCTCGGGATCAAGCCATCTTCGACTCCCAGCTCGTCAAAGCCGGAGGTCTAATTGAATGCCTTTGCCTTTTCTACTTTTTGCTTTCTTTATTTCTTTTGCTGTTGTCGCCATTCTAGCCTTGGCGACAATTATTCTGTTAGACCTTTTGGAGAACTTCGTTTGTAATGACCATGTAAACTTTCTAGAAAGCAATGAAATTCCTCTTGGTACTATCATTGATCCTGGGATTTTCTTTTCCAGTTAATATTTGATAATTATTCAACCAACCCTTGCTCTCCCGACGCTGTGCCTGCGTCTTCCTTCTCGAAGAAGGTAAAAACCGATGATAATCTCCTTGAAGGTTCTTCAAGCAAACCTGTGTCGGAAGATTTACAAGAACTTCGACAACAACTTCAATCCATGAAGAAACAAACTTTGGCAATGATGGAACAATCTCGGAAAGCATCTGAACAAGAAGAGCTTGCTCTTCGTCAAGCCAAAGAGGCTATGGCTGCCAAAGATGCTGCTGTATTGGAAGCAGAGGGAGCTGCTACCCGAGAAAATAGCATGCTTGAACTAATGTTGGAAGCTAGCACTGATATGTTAGGTATGTACCTCCAACCTTATGGTGCCTCTTCTTTATTTTACTGTGCTTTCTTCCAAATTTCTTGCTTTGTTGCCTAATAGGCTCGGTTCTTGATGCTGCCGCCGAGGATCAAAGAGTGAATGAGAGGACAAATCTTCTTGTCAATCTTTCCCTTAACCATGGCTGTTTATTTTGGGCCACTCCTGAACGAACCCAGCAAATTGTCAGGTTCCAAGATCGTGCTTGCCAAGTGCGCGAATTTCTCAGTTTTTGCACGACCACATTGACCCTTGTTTTCAAGACTTTGTTTCCTCGAAATGAAGTACCGACAACTCTTCCCAATTTACTGGAGGCCTTCAGAGATGCTCCTCGTATTCATAATTTTGTGCGAGCTCAACTGACCGCCGGAGCAAGATTTGCCATGATTATGATACATATTTGCCATCCAAAGTTAGACCTGACGAAGATTGTCGTTGATTGCCTGGCGAAGAAAACGCGGCGGAAGAATAATATTGATGCAATCAATGAGATGGTGACTCCTGTGGCCGAGTCGATGATAGATGAGCTTCTTCGGATGGATTCAGAATTCTTCGTCAAGGGATCTTATGCTGAGCATAAAACAACCAGAGGCTTGTCAATAGATACTATTTTAGGTTCTGACTGATTTGTAAAACTTTGTCGAAAAAATTTGTTGTATATCGCAGAATGCTCTATATTGTTGGAGCCCCCGAGCCTTTTGGCTAGAGTTTGTACTATTTTTCTCTTTCAAAGATTTCTTCTTGTGTTGTAATAAAACATCTTGATGGACTGCAGGATCTTGGTGTCGAAGTTCTATATTTTTGTTTGTCGGGTTTTTGGACCAAAGTGATGAGATTTTCTGACGTGTGTACTATATTTAATCATTACCAGCTTCCGATTTATGTATTTGGCGAGGTACTATTGTACCAAGGCGAAATATTTTTCAGTAAATCGAGTTTGTCTGTTTTGATATTTGAAGGTGTAGAGCCCCCGAGTGTGTCGACGAATAAGAAGTATATCTTTACTATTTTTATTATATTGCAGCACCGCGAGCCCGCCTCATTAAAAACCTTTCCCGGCCCCACTCGGTGCCCCGAAAAGGAAAAGAGTGCGTCTGAAAACTCGCGGGCGTTTCAGTACATTGTATGTTTACAGAGGAGACTATATTTCGCTATCTAGGCGTAAAAACGCCTGAGCTGCGCCACGTTCCAAGGATTTGGCTCAACGTTCCCCGTCTTCTTGTCCTTGATTCTGTATGCTCCTCCTTCGATGACTTCTGTGACGATGTAGGGTCCAAGCCATGGTGACTCGAGTTTTTCATGACTTTTTTGATTGAGTCGCAAAACTAAATCACCAACTTGAAAAGATCTTGGCCGCAATCTTCGACTGTGGTAATTCTTCAGGTCCTGTTGATATTTAGCGACTCGCGACAGAACTTCGTCTCGAGCTTCGTCAAGTGCATCGACGTCGTCCTCCAAGGCTTTTCTCGAGATTTCTTCATTATATTCTGTAACTCTTGGGGAATCATGCTCGATTTCTATCGGCAGGACTGCTTCGGCTCCATGGACCAGAAAAAACGGTGTTTCCTGTGTCGCCGTATTTGGTGTTGTTCGGATACTCCACAACACACTTGGCAGCTCCTCCGGCCAAGTATGCCGAGCTTTTTCCAGTGGACCTAGCAGGCGTTTCTTGATGCCATTGCAGATGATGCCATTGGCTTTCTCGACTTGTCCATTGGTCTGTGGATGTGCGACAGACGCAAAACTCAACTTAATGCCCACTTCTGCGCAGTATGCTTTGAACTCCTTGGACGTAAAGTTGCTGCCATTGTCTGTGACGATGCTATGAGGGACTCCAAATCTGAAGACGATGCTTTTCACGAACTTAATCGCCGACGCACCGTCCGGTGAATTTATCGGCTTTGCTTCGATCCATTTTGTAAATTTGTCGACAGCGACAAGCATATACTCATAACCTCCTGGCGAAGCTTTGTGTAGTTTCCCCACCATGTCGAGACCCCATTGAGCAAAGGGCCAAGATAGTGGGATTGGCATAAGTTCTGCTGCGGGAGAGTGAGGTTTGGCGGCAAATCTTTGGCACGCGTCGCAGGTTCTCACTATTTCCTTCGCGTCCTCTATTGCCGTTAACCAGTAAAATCCTGCTCTGAAAACTTTGGCCGCGATAGCTCGACTACTCGCGTGGTGACCGCATATTCCTTCATGCACATCTTTCAGGATGATTCTTCCTTCTTCGGGTGTAACACATCTCTGTAGCACGCCCGAGATGCTTCGTTTGTACAGCTCCCCTTTTATCACAGTAAAAGCTTTTGATCTCCTAATTATTCGCCTTGCTTCAACTGGATCGTCGGGTATCGTTTTCCTTAGGATGTATGATATGTAAACCTGCATCCATGGAATTTGCACCATCATGACTAGCTCTTGCTCTTCTTCTTCTTCTGTGTGTCTTTGGTGATACTCGAGGGTTTCTCTTTCTTCTCCTTCTTTGTTTTTGCTGGCTTTGTTGATCTCTCGCTTATCTCTTCCCAAAACACGCCTGGAGGAATCGCGAGACACTGTGACCCGATGTTTGCAAGAACGTCGGCTTCATCGTTACTCATCCTGCTGATGTGGTTTACCTCGCAACCATCAAATAATTTCTCCAGCTCATTGTACACCTCTTTGTATGCTATCATACTTTCGTTGACTGCATCACATTGGTTCATAACTTGTTGTGCCACCAATTGTGAGTCGCCGAAAATTTTCAGTCGGGTTGCACCGCAAGCTTTCGCCATCTTCATCCCGTGTATGAGAGCTTCATATTCTGCTTCATTGTTAGACGCGTTTGGGAACGTCATCCGCAAAACATATTTCAACTTATCGCCTTCAGGTGATACCAATATCACGCCTGCTCCAGCACCTTCCAACCTTTTGGACCCGTCGAAGTTCATGGTCCAAGTTCTCGATAAATCTGGAGGCCCCGTGTTTTGTAGTTCCATCCACTCTGCAATGAAATCTGGTAAAACCTGCGATTTTATTGCTTTTCTTTTTTCATACGTGATGTCTCGAGGAGAAAGTTCTATTCCCCAAAGGGAGACACGACCCGTAGCTTCTGGGTTGTTCAGTATATTTGACAAGGGAGCTTCATTGACCACTATTATCGGGTGCGCCGAAAAATAGTGTCGCAGTTTTCTTGCTGTCGTGAATACTCCATATGCCAGTTTCGATATTGCGGGTACCGCTGTTTTGAAGGCGACAGTACTTCGCTGATGAAATATACTGGCCTTTGAACTCCATGAAGCTTGCCTTCTTCTTCTCTCTCGACTACTAGGGCTGTGCTGACCACCTGAGGTGTGGCTGCAATATATAAGAGGAGAGGTTCTTTCTCTTTAGGCGCCACTAATATCGGTGGTGTCGAAATTGCCCGCTTGAGGTTCTCGAAGGCTCTATCTGCTTCTTCGTTCCACTGAAATTTTTCCCCTTGTTTGATCAATGCATAGAACGGTAGCGCCTTTTCTCCTAGCCTGGCGACGAATCTGCTTAAAGCTGCGACTCGCCCCGTTAGCTGTTGTATCTCTTTCAACTTTGTTGGCTTTCTCATGGTCACTATGGCCTGGATTTTTTCAGGGTTGGCTTCAATCCCTCTTGCTGATACTAAGAAACCGAGGAGTTCTCCTGCGGGAACTCCAAAGGAGCACTTTGTCGGGTTCAGCTTGAGACAGAACTTGTCGAGGTTGTCGAAGGTTTCCTTCAAATCTTCGATCAGAGTTGACCCCTTCTTTGATGTTATTACGACATCATCAATGTAGACTTGTACATTTTTACCAATCTGTGTTGCTAGGCACTTCTGCATCATCCGCTGATACGTTGCTCCCGCGTTTTTCAAACCAAAGGGCATTGTTTTATAACAAAACACGCCGTAAGGTGTGATAAACGCTGTCTTGGCTTCATCTTCTTCTTTTAGTCTGATTTGGTTATAACCAGAGTATGCGTCCAAAAAGGAAAGACGTTCGCATCCTGCCGTGGAGTCGATGATTTGATCGATCCTTGGGAGGGAAAGTGATCCTTGGGACAATGTTTATTGAGACACGTGAAGTCGACGCACATGCGAAGGACTATTGTGTGTTTTTTCGGCACCATCACTGGGTTAGCTACCCACGTGGCTTCGGTAGATATTTCCCTGATGAAACCAGCATCTTTGAGTCGATCTATTTCAGATAACATGGCTTTGCGGCTAGGCTCCGAAAAACGCCGCAAAGGTTGCTTTACTGGTCTTGCGAGAGGATCCAAATTTAGGTGGTGCTCGGCAAGTTCCCTGGGTACTCCTGGCATGTCAGCTGGACACCATGCGAAGATTTTCCAGTGCTCACGGAGGAACTCGACGAGCGCGCTTTCCTATGCGACATCCATGTTTGCGGCAATGGATGTCGTTTTCTTTGGATCTGTCGGGTGGATCTGTACCTCTTTTGAATCCTTGGTTGTACTTGAAAGTTGGCTCCTTGGAAGATCTCCCTACCTCTGGCAGCACATCATAATCAGTGAACCTTGGCGCCGCATATTCTGCTTGCATCCCGAAAGTTTCCGATAGTCGATGAAAATCCTTGTCGCATTTATCAGATAACGCGAAACTTCCCTTGATTGTGATAGGTCCCTTAGGCCCAGGCAACCTCCACAACAGATATGTATAATGTGGCACTGCCATGAACCTGGCATATGCTGGTCGTCCCAACAAAGCATGATATTGCGATGGGAAATCCACAACTTCGAATTCCAAATTCTCTATCCTGTAGTTTTCTCGGGTTCCAAACTGAACGTCGAGGTTGATTTTGCCCAATGGGTAACTTGGCTTCTCTGGTGTAATCCCGTGGAAACGTGTGTCAGTTGGTTTCAAGTTTGCTAGGGATATGTTCATCTTCCTCAATGTATCTGCATACATGAGGTTTAAGCTGCTGCCGCCATCTATGAAAACTCTCGACATGTCAAAACCAGCGATTATTGCGGGTAAGATGAGTGCTGATTGTCCTGTCGAGGAACTTGCTGCGGATGGTCTGCGATCGTGAAGCCGATGTCTTGCCCCGACCAATTTAAGTACTCGACTGTTGGTGGAGGCATCTTCTCTGCCATGAACACTTGTCGCGAGATTACCTTCTGCGCCCTGTTTGATGGCCTAGCTTTCTGAATCATCGAGACCGCACCGTTAGAGTTGGGGTCAACGTATGGAGGTGGATGTGGTGCTGCCGCTATTCTAAGCTGGTGCCGATTTTCGTCCGTAATTGCGGGAGGAGGTGGAAGGTGGATCTCGCTCCTTGGCCCCTGGGGGTTTCTATTCGTGGCTTGGGCATTTGCGATTCCTGCGGCTCGCAACATTGCCTGAAAGTTTCGGCAATCTTTCTGGAGATGCCCTGACTGCCTCTTTCCATTGTTGTCAAGATAAAAATGCATCTGGCACGGACCGTTCATCATCTCTTCGGGGGACACATAAGGTCTTTGGAACCTTGGTCCATTGTTTTGTCTGTTGCCGCGAGAATCGCCTCTATTGTCGCCTTGATGCTCGTTACTCCTTTGATAGTCGTCTCGACTGTTTCCTCCAGGATTTCCTCGAAAACCAGCCGATATATGGCCGGGAGCATCGTTGTTGTAGAACTGGCGAGAAAATCGCCTTCTATTTTGATAATTTCGACCACGATCCTCTTCTGGCGACCTGTGTCGCTTATTGTATATTGCGTCTTCTCCATCTGCCCATTTGTTGGCTATTTCCATGAGTGCTGATATGGTCTTAGGGTTAGTTCTCCCTAAGTCCTCGACGAAGTCTCCTCGCCGAATTCCTGCCACGAACGCATCTATTGCTCGCTCGTCAGATATATCTTCTGCCGAGTTTTTTATAATGTTCCACCGCTGTATATATTTTCTCATCGACTCGTCATGTTTTTGTCGACACGCCCTCAACTCTTCCAATGACGCAGGTTTCTTGCAGGTAGATCGGAAATTTTTCACAAAGATATCCTCAAAGTTATCCCAGCTGTCGATGGAACTTGGGGGGAGTTTCTTTATCCAAGATCTCGCGGCACCGCTCAAGTGAACTTGGATGCTTTGCATAGCTGTTGCTCTGGTTCCTCCTACCAGCTTTACCATCTCGAGATAATCCACGAGCCAATCCTCGGGATCTTGCAGGCCGTCGAATTTCTTGAAATTTTCGGGTAGCTTGAACCCTTTTGGGACTCGAGTCTTTCGAACTCTTCTCGTGAAACACGGGAGCCCACACATATCTTCGTCGGCAACTTCTGGTGAATGCTGACGCTCTCTTCTTTCTTGTCGCGCTCTGTCCACCCTTACTTGGACTGCTGTGTCTCTTGCTCCACTTGTTCTTGGGGGATCTTGAACTGCTGCGGTTGGTCGTGGACTATTTTGCCTAGGGTTTTCTTCGGGAGGCGTTGTTGCAAACGCTGTTCCCATAACTCCTACTCCAGCCATCGCCATATTGAACAATGGTTCTCTCGGGTCCCCAGGAGGTGGTCTGGATGCCAAGATGTAAGCTTGTGTTGCCATGTAACCTGCCTCTGGCGTTTTTGGGATGATATTTCCCCTTTCATCAATCGACATAAAGGACATGTCGAGATTTTGAATTATGTTTCCTCTTTCTGCTTCGGGTATGTTTTGCAGCCGAGACATTGCTCTCCTCCGAGCTTCTCTGTGACTGTCTCCCGAAGTTCCTGATTGTCGACTTAAATCTGCTCGGCGTCTGCTTGATGCGGAAGCTGCCTCTTTTCTTCTATTTAGTGATGCTGTCTGTTTTTCCAACTCTCTGCTTACTCGAGCAAGTCTATATTGATATGCTTGTAATTCTTGTACAGTAGCAGTGGTGGTCATAGGTTCTGAACCATCCATGGCTCTTGCAGCCCTATCCCATGCTGCTTGCGGGAGTTGTACTCTTTCTCGGGGTGAGGACCCGACGTATTTAGTGCCTAGGCCTTTTCTGAGATCAGCGGGATCGATGTAAGGATTTCCCAAATCATCGAAAGCCTCTGACGTTTCTGGTTCTGATCGGCCTGCCTCTTCTATCGCATAGATCTGATGATATTTTGCGTATTGATTTTTGTCGGGATTGGTGACACCATCATAAAGAGTGGTGAAAACCTTTCCGATGGCAGCAGATTTGTCGATGAAGTTGAAGCTGTCGACGCTGTCGTAGTCGCTGCTTATAAAGGAGTCCGCAGACGACTCGAAGGATGTGTTGCTGAAGATCTTAGCGAGCTTTCCGCTTGCCTTGTTGTCGATGAAGCGTGGCGACGAAAACTCTTCGTTACTCGACGAAAAGCTAGAATCGACCGCTGAAAATTCCGACGAGATCGGAACTTCGAGACGGTAGGATCCTTCCTTGTTGACGCCAAATCGGAATTCTCCGAACGTCATGATGATGGGCTCCTCCAGATAGGCACATGCATCCATACGGGAGGGTGGGTGAGGAATAAAATTGACTAGATCAGTTTTTCCCTTGTTACCTCGATCCATCGCGTTGCTTGCTATCGACGAAGTCGACGATCTTGAACGTGCCATCGAGATCAGCTCCTTGCAACCTCTAATTCCCACAGACGGCGCCAATTGACAAAGGATTAACTTGTCAATGCCTACAGATTGTAGACTAGGGTTTTGCTAGAAGTAGAGGGCAAGTAGATCTCGAAGGTTCAGGCGAAAAGTACTCGACGATTATGAAAACTAGGGTTATGTTGACAGTAGATTCGATCCCTTTCTTTGTCCCTCGACTCCCCTTATATAGGAGGCGGAGCCGAGGGTTTCGTAATACACAAGTTACAGAGTTCGAGAGGGTTTCGTACCCAGCTCGTAAGATTACAAGTCTCTATCTTTCCTAATACAAACTATCTTTCCTTAACACTAAATGGGCTTCCAAGTCTTCTTATTCTTCGGGTCTTGGGCCTTGAATAAACCCCGGGTACCATCTTTGGCAGGCCCATTGGGGATGCCTATGTCAGGCTGCCACCGGCTGGTAGGACAAAAGATGTTGTACAAGTTTCTCATTGCGAGCACGTATGACTATATATGGAAAACATGCCTACATGATTAATAGACTTGATATTCTTTCTTAATGCTATTTCAATCCTATCAATTGCCCAACTGTAATTTGTTCACCCAACACTTGTTATTGGAGAGTTATCACTAGTGTAGATAGCTGGGAACCCCGGTCCATCTCTCATCATTATATACTCGTTCTACATGTCATTGGAAGTAGTATCAACTATTTTCTGTGCCATTGCTCTCATATTACTATTACTGCTGCTGTGTTACTGTTACTACTGCTCTCATATTACTGCTACTTTCACATCACCCCTGTTACTAGTGCTTTTCCAGGTGCAGCTGAATTGACAACTCAGTTGTTAAGGCTTATAAGTATTCTTTACCTCCTTGTGTCGAATCAATAAATTTGGGTTTTACTTCCCTCGAAGGTTGCGATCCCCTATACTTGTGGGTCATCAAGACTATTTTCTGGCGTTGCCGGAGGCATAGCTCTACTCATAAGTTCACCTGGGGAGTACACTCTACCTCTCTCTCTGCTTTTATTTTATTTTGTCTTGCTAGTTTACTTTTGTCTAGTTTATTTGTGCTTAGTTTATTTCTGTCTAGTTTTATTTTGCTTAGTTTACTTTTGTCTAGTTTATTTTTGTCTTGTTTTATTTTCCCTATATACCCGAAAATCCATAAAAATTTGAAAAACCTAAAAATTAAAAACTGCTATTATGGGAGAACCTACAACCTATTTGGAGCTTATAGAATTATATAATAATTATAGAAAATCAAGAAAGGGTGAAGTCATGAGTGCTGTGATAGAAAAATTAAATACAATTGCTAAAATCTTGCTTAAACGCCATGATATAAACTGTTGCTCTGAACAGGATACTAAACATCTGAAATTTCAATGTTGCTTTAGTGAGGAAGTTTTAATTAAGAACTATAATTGGAATAGCTATATTCATTTTGGGTTCGAAGAGGTAGAACAATTTGTCATATTTATGGGAGCCTCTGAGATAGAATCATTTATGTCTAAAAATTATGAAACTTGTGTTGTTTGTAAGGACCTTAAAGATTATGTCTCTTCTATCCTTAATTTTTGCGTAGAAAGCTACAGTGATAATCCTTATATCATTGATTATAAAGAGAGACTCATTAATGCACAAGAATGCACTCACAATTTGCAGGAACCAGTGGAAGAAGAAATTGATGAACCTGAAAGCTCATTAGATGAAAAAGAAGAGGAGAGCGACGAACAAAAGGGGGAAGAATGGATTAGCTACCCATGCCAACCTTCTAATGAGAGTAACTCTTTATCTCTTACACTATTTGATTGTCCTCCATGCTTACCGAAAGAGGATGAATGTTATATGCCTGTGGATTCTCTTGAAATATTACCTATGAGTAAAACTTGTGAGAATAATTATGCTACTGTTGTCTATGATAATCCATGCTACTTTGATAAATCTTATGATAATGCTTTGTTTGTGCCTGATGTCGAAATGCATGGTACTAAAGAGTTTTGCTTAGCAAATGTTTATGATAAATCTCTAGATGATGGTCCTATGTTACTTGATAATATTAATTGTACTACTAATGAAAATGGGATTGGAGAGTTCTTGACTTTATCTATGAGTCCCATATCTTTTGAGATTGATCAATCATCTTGTTATATTATTGATAAAAGTGGGTTTGAAAGTTTTAATCCTATTATTTCTGAGCTTGATAAAAATTATGTGTTTGTGAATCATGAAAAGCATGCTTTATGTGATAGTTATATTGTTGAGTTTATCCATGAAGCTACTGAAAATTATTATGAGAGAGGAAAATATGGTTGTAGAAATTTTCATGGTACTAAAACACCTCTCTATATGCTGAAACTTTTGAAGTTACTCTTGTTTTATCTTCTTATGCTTGTCACTTTGTTCTTCATGAATTTATTTGTGTACAAGATTCCTATGCATAGGAAGTGGGTTAGACTTAAATGTGTTTTGAACTTGCTTTTTGATTCTCTCTTTTGCTTCAACTCTCATCCTTATGTGAGCATCATTAAAATTGCCCATCTTAATGGCTATAAAGAAAGCACTTCTTGGGAGATAACCCATGTCTTTATTTTACTACAGCACTTTTGTTTTATATTTGAGTCTTGGAAGTTGTTTACTACTGTAGCAACCTCTCCTTATCATGTTTTTGTGCCAAGTAAAGTCTCTATGGTAAAGTTGATACTAGATTTGGATTTCTGCGCAGAAACAGATTTCTATCTGTCACGAATCTGGGCTTATTTCTCTGTAGGAAACTCGAAAAAATCTGCCAATTTACGTGCGTGATCCTCAGATATGTACGCAACTTTCATTAGTTTTTAGTTTTCTGATTTGAGCAACGAAAGTACCATTTTAAAATTCGTGTTTACTGGCTGTTCTGTTTTGGCAGATTCTGTCTCTGTTTTTTGCATTGTCTCTTGTGGACTTTAAGTGAGGCTTTCTAGACGTGGAGAGCTGTAGCTAATGTTTTATTGAGTTCTTGCAATGTGTCACTACAGGACCAAGGTGGATTAAAGTTTTTTGAGTACTAACCCCTCTAATGAAGTTTATGAGAAGTTTGGTGTGAAGGAAGTTTTCAAGGGTGAAGAGAGGAGATGATATGATCAAGAAGAGTGAAAATTCTAAGCTTGGGGATGCCCCGTGGTTCATCCCTGCATATTTCAAGAAGAGTCAAGCGTCTAAGCTTGGGGATGCCCAAGGCATCCCCTTCTTCATCAACTTATCAGGTTTCTTCTATTGAAACTATATTTTTATTCGGTCACATCATATGTGCTTTACTTGGAGCGTCTTTATTTTTGTTTTTGTTTGTGTTTGAATAAATTCGGATCCTAGCAATCCTTGTTTGGGAGAGAGACACGCTCCGCTTTTTCATATGAACACTTGTTCTTCGTTTTACTTTTAATGTTCAATGATAAAAGTTGGAAGCTACAATACTTATTGGTATTTGGTTGGAAATAGAAAATGCCTCATAATGTCTTGAATAATTTGACACTTGGCAATTGTTTTGAGCTCTCAAGTAGATCATGATTAAGTTTTTTCATGTAGTTTAAACATATTAGTGGAGAACTACCGTAGAGTTTGTTAAAATTGGTTTGCATGATTGGTCTCTCTTAAGGTCTAGATATTTTCTGGTAAAAGTGTTTGAGAAACAAGGAAGACAGTGTAGAGTATTATAATGCTTGCAATATGTTCTTATGTAAGTTTTGTTGTACCGGTTCATACTTGTGTTTGCTTCAAATAGCCTTGCTAGCCTAAGCCTTGTATCGAGAGGGAATACTTCTCATGCATCCAAAATCTTTGAGCCAACCACTATGCCATTTGTGTCCACCATACCTACCTACTACATGGTATTTCTCCGCCATTCCAAAGTAAATTGCTTGAGTGCTACCTTTAAACAATTCAAAATTTACTATCTCTTATTTGTGTCAATGTTTTATAGCTCATGAGGAAGTATGTGGTGTTTTATCTTTCGATCTTGTCATACTTCTGACAGACTTTCACAATGGACTAGTGGCTTCATCCGCTTATCCAATAATTTTGCAAAAAGAGGGTGGGGTTCCCAGCCCCAATTAATAACCTTCATTAATAATTCTCTTCACATGTTTTGCCCGATCTATCAGTAAGCAACTTAATTTTGCAAATAGACACTCCTCCATGGTATGTGAATGTTGGAAGGCACCCGAGGATTCGGTTAGCCATGGCTTGTGTAAGCAAAAGGTTGGGGGGAGTGTCATCTAATAAATAAAACTAAAGTACATGTGTAAACAAAAGAGAAGAGGGATGATCTACCTTGCTGGTAGAGATAACGTCCTTCATGGGAGCCGCTCTTGAAAGTCTGGTTGATAAGGTAGTTAGAGTACCCATTACCATTCGTTGACAACAACAAACACCTCTCAAAACTTTACTTTTATGCTCTCTTTATGTTTTCAAAACCAAAGCTCTAGCACAAATATAGCAATCAATGCTTCCCTCTGCGAAGGGCCATTCTTTTACTTTATGTTGAGTCAGTTTACCTACTTCCTTCCATCTTAGAAGCAAACACTTGTGTCAACTGTGCATTGATTCTTACATACTTGCTTATTTGCATTCATCATATTACTTTGTGTTGACAATTATCCATGAGATATGCATATTGAAAGTTGAAAGCATCCGCTGAAACTTAAATCTTCCTTTGTGTTGCTTCGATGCCTTTACTTTGAATCTATTGCTTTATGGGTTAACTCTTATGCAAGACTTTTGATGCTTGTCTTGAAAGTACTATTCATGAAAAGTTTTGCTATATGTTATCTATTTGTTAGCAACTATAGATCATTGCCTTGAGTCACTTCGTTCATCTCATATGCTTTGCAATGGTATGATTAAGATTATGTTGGTAGCATGTCACTTCAGAAATTATTCTTTTTTATCGTTTACCTACTCGAGGACGAGTAGGAACTAAGCTTGGGGATGATACGTCTCCAACGTATCCATAATTTCTGATGTTCCATGCTTGTTTTATGACAATACCTACATGTTTTGCTCGCACTTTATAATGTTTTTATGCATTTTTGGAACTAACCTATTAACAAGATGCCACAAGCCATTCCTGTTTTCTGTTGTTTTGGTTCCAGCGGTTCGGAATATTCTCGGAATTGAACGAAATCAACGCCAAACATCCTATTTTTCCCGGAAGCATCCAGAACACCGAAGGGGAGTCGGAGGAGAGCCAGGGGGCCACCACACACTAGGGCCGCGCGGCCCCAGCCTGGCCCGGCCTGGTGCCACCCGTCAGCCCTCGCGCCGCCTCTTCGCCTATTTAAGCCCTTTCGACCTAAAAACGCATCAATTGACGAAACTCCAGAAAGACTCCAGGGCGCCGCCATCGCGAAACTCCAATTCGGGGACAGAAGTCTCTGTTCCGGCACTGGGACGGGAAGTGCCCCCGGAGGCCATCTCCATCAACGCCACCGCCTCCATCATGCTCCGTGAGTAGTTCCCCCATGGACTACGGGTTCTAGCTGTAGCTAGTTGGTATACTCTCCCTCATGTACTTCAATACAATGATCTCATGAGCTGCCTTACATGATTGAGATCCATCTGATGTAATCGGTGTTGTGTTTGTTGGGATCCGATGGATTGTTACGTTATGATTGTCTATCTACAAAGTTTGTGAAGTTATTGTTGCTGCAATCTTGTTGTGTTTAATGCTTGTCACTAGGGCCCGAGTGGCATGATCTTAGATTTGAGCTCTATAATTATTACTTAGATTGTATCTACAAGTTGTATGCACATGTCTATGTCCGGAACCAAAGGCCCCAAAGTGACAGAAATTGGGACAACTGGAGGGAAAGGCTTAGATATGAGGATCACATGTTTTCACGGAGTGTTAATGCTTTGCTCCGGTGCTCTATTAAAAGGAGTACCTTAATTTCCAGTAGATTCCCTAGAGGCCCGGCTGCCACCGGCTGGTAGGACAAAAGATGTTGTACAAGTTTCTCATTGCGAGCACGTATGACTATATATGGAAAACATGCCTACATGATTAATAGACTTGATATTCTTTCTTAATGCTATTTCAATCCTATCAATTGCCCAACTGTAATTTGTTCACCCAACACTTGTTATTGGAGAGTTATCACTAGTGTAGATAGCTGGGAACCCCGGTCCATCTCTCATCATTATATACTCGTTCTACATGTCATTGGAAGTAGTATCAACTATTTTCTGGTGCCATTGCTCTCATATTACTATTACTACTGCTCTCATATTATTGCTACTTTCACATCACCCCTGTTACTAGTGCTTTTCCAGGTGCAGCTGAATTGACAACTCGGTTGTTAAGGCTTATAAGTATTCTTTACCTCCCCTTGTGTCGAATCAATAACTTTGGGTTTTACTTCCCTCGAAGACTGTTGCATCCCCTATACTTGTGGGTCATCGAGATATTAATAATTTCTGAAGTGACATGCTACCATCATAATCTTGATCAACATTATTGTAAAGCATATGACATGAATGGAGTGATTCAAAGCAATGATTGCTAACAAAAATATAATGACTAAACAAATGAATCATATAGCAAAACTTTTCATGAATAGTACTTTCAAGACAAGCATCAACAAGCCTTGCATAAGAGCTAACTCATAAGCAATAAATTCAAAGTAAAGGCATCAAAGCAACACAAAGGAAGATATAAGTTTCAGCGGTTGCTTTCAACTTTCAACATGCATATCTCATGGATAATTGTCAACATAGAGTAATATGATGAATGCAAATAAGCAAGTATGTAAGAATCAATGCACAGTTGACACAAGTGTTTGCTTCTAAGATGGAAGGAAGTAGGTAAACTGACTCAACAATAAAGTAAAAGATAGGCCCTTCGTAGAGGGAAGCGGGATTAAATCATGTGCTAGAGCTTTTCAAGTTTTGAAATCATATAGAGAGCATAAAAGTAAAATTTTGAGAGGTGTTTGTTGTTGTCAACGAATGGTAATGGGTACTCTAACTACCTTATCAACCAGACTTTCAAGAGCGGCTCCCATGAAGGACGTTATCTCTACCATCAAGGTAGATCATCCCTCTTCTCTTTTGTTTACACATGTACTTTAGTTTTATTTATTAGATGACACTCCCCCAACCTTTTGCTTACACAAGCCATGGCTAACCGAATCCTCGGGTGCCTTCCAACATTCACATACCATGGAGGAGTGTCTATTTGCAAATTTAAGTTGCTTACTGATAGATCAGAGCAAAACATGTGAAGAGAATTATTAATGCAAGTTAATTAATTGGGGCTGGGAACCCCATTGCCAGCTCCTTTTGCAAAATTATTGGATAAGCGGATGAGCCACTAGTCCATTGTGAAAGTCTGTCCGAAGTAAATGACAAGATCGAAAGATAAAACACCACATACTTCCTAATGAGCTATAAAACATTGACACAAATAAGAGATAATAGCTTTTGAATTGTTTAAAGGTAGCACATGAAGTATTTACTTGGAATGGCAGGAAATACCACATAGTAGGTAGATATGGTGGACACAAATTGATGGGGATATGCCCATAGGGGGGGGGGGGTCGCCAGTCCCACTCGCCATGAAGACGGAGGCCTAGGCGAATCGCCAGTCGCCCGAGCGACTGGGCCCTAAGGTGACTGGGCCGTGATCTCAAGAAGGAAACCTGTGCGGCTGGATAAGAAGATTACTTGCAAGAGGGTTAGCGAATCCCGGATTAGTAGCAACTGATACGATTCGGAGTTATCTCCATGTAACCCTAGATCGGGGGTGCCTATATAAACCCCCGAGCTTAAACCCTAGAGGACACGTCATCTGAGATTTGATCTCCCCCTGTAAGCTCTTGGCGTAGCCGCCGGCTGAGCCCCCCCATTGTAATTCTCCACTGAGCAATAAAGATCTAGCAGGACGTAGGCCTTTTACTCTCCGGAGGGGCTGAACCTGGGTAAACCCTTGCGTCTCTTGCACCTCGACCCGTAGATGGCGATGTTCCCTTCCCCTCGCATCAACGAAGTGCTACCCCCTGTAGCATCTGCCGTGGTCACATCCACGACAGTGGCGCCCACCGTGGGGCATGGGACATCAAGCCTCCGAGCTACGGCGAGGCCCTACTCGCCAGTGCGGCGGCCGGTTGCCTCCGGCAGGATGATCGCCACCGGCAATTTCTTCCACATCCAGCCAAGCACCTACCGGCCCGCCTCGTCGCCTCTCAAGCACGCCTGGATGGTGCCGATCGGCTCCATCAACCTCTTCGTTGGGCTCGCCGGCGTCAGCGATCCCTCTGAGCCTCGCCCCAGTCGCTCGCACGACCCCTTCGCGCCGGGCAGCTCCTCACCGCTACTCGCCCGGTCACCGGCGAGGTATACGCGGAGGCTGAGGCGGCCCTGGGAGACGATGCCGAGTCGGCGGTCGTGGCACCGACCGCTAACTCCACCGTTGCCTCGGCAGCCACCGACTCCGCCGACACCGCTCCGTCATCGCCGCGATCGACACCGACTTCTCCGACATCATCGCTATAACATCGATCGCCGGGTCCACCGCTGCGCCCCGACTGCCCGCTCTGTGCCGCGGCGTCGGACAAGGACTCTATCTCCTTGGTCTCCCACCCGAGCGACTTCGAAGGTGGCTTCGAGGACGACTCCATCCTCTCCCTCTTCGGCAGCGACTCCGACTCGGACTCCGTCGAGGCCCCACGCTACCGCTACCCGACCGCAGTCTTCATGGCAGGGGGCGGGGAGGAACTTCCAGTCGACGCCTTCACCACCCCCCTCCCTGCAACCGCCACCGCAACGGAGATCGAGGCCCACCGGGCGGCCCTCGAAGAGCAGAGGAAAAAGGAGCTCGCCGAAAGGCAGAAATTTCGTCTCGAGCAAGACGAAGTGAGAGCCGTATCCCACTATCGTCAGCAGCGAAACCGCCGGCGCATGGAGCGCGCCCGCGCAAACGACTTCCCCAGCGCGCGCCTTAACTTCGACGACCCAGACGGAGAAATCCGGGTCGCCCGAATCCAGAACCCTGACATCCCGGAAGGAAGTCGGGCTGCCGCCGACAGAGCGGCGCGCGGAGCACCTCCGCCACCCCCACCGCCACCACCCGAAGTTCCTCAAGCAGAAGTTGACGCCAACGGCCTACCGTTGCATTCGTCTCCAGCTGACAACGTTGCGGCTGCTCAGGCCGTCCTCGCAAGAATCCCTGAAACGGGAGATGGAGCAATCCTTGTCCAGCATGCCAAGGCCTTGGTCGCCAAGGCATTGGAGCAACAGCACGCCGCAGCCGATTCGCAAGGGCGACTCTATTCGCGCACATCCGCCAGTCGCGCGGCGTCGTCAGACGCGGCAAACCGCGCAATCGTCAACGCCAACAACGGCCCGCCGCCAGCACCGCGCGCGGCCCACTCGTCTAACAACCGAGTCGAGCCGCGCCCCGCGCGGGTGATGGTCGCCGCCAACGGACAGCCAGTCGACGCCCGAACCCACATCGTCAACGACCAAGAATGGCGGGCGCGTAATCGGTTGAACGACCGCCACGCCGATGAAGCCCCGCGCCAGAGCGCGTTCACTCGAATCGGCCCCGCTTGCTTCGGGCCAATGATCAGAGGCGAGCCGTACCCTGTGGGGTTCAAAGGACCCCGCGACATCGAGAAGTACGACACACATATCGACCCTACGGTCTGGATCGACTCGTACGCCATGGCAATGGGGATCCAGGGCCACTCCGAGCTACTCGCAGCACGCTACCTGCCCCTCATGATGGACGGCGTCAATCGCCACTGGTTCAACACCCTCACCGTCAACAGCATTGACTCCTGGGAAGAAGCCCGCGCCGCGTTCATCCAGCACTTCGCCAGCGCGTACACACGTGCCACAACCATAGAAGACCTGGATCGCTGCGTCCAAGGCCCGCGCGAGTCGACCCGCCGGTGGGTGCAGCGCTGGCAGGATATGTGGACGACCTCCAGCGGCATCAGCACGGACACGGCAATCTATTGCTTCCGACGCTGCTGCCGGTACGAACCACTAAGCGCCAAGCTCCGTCGCGTCAGCAGGGATAATATCTCAATCTCCGAGCTCTTCGACATCGCCACCCGCTACGCCGACGAAGACCCTACAGTCGACTCGGACGACGAGTACGGTCAACGACGCAATCGCCGCCCTGCGCACACGGAGCCTCGGCGTGGCGACTACCGTTTCGCCGGCCGGTCCAACAACGGCAAGCGCCGCGGAGAGGGAGGACACAACGAGCTGGTCGCCACCACCGATTACGAGCAGCGCGAGCCAAAGTCGTTCCGGCGCGACACTCGCCACCACGGGAGGATCGGCCTCAGCCCAAGCGCTTCGACGCCCGCAGCCTCCTAGACGCACCATGCATCTATCACAGCAAGGAGGGCAAGCCCGCCAATCACACGACGGGAAATTGCTACTCCCTGAAGCAAATAGAAAAGGCCCGCCGCGCCAAGGAAAACACGGCGGTAATCAGCACAAAGACCGCGCCAAAGACCAAGACCAGCACAAGGGAGAAGGCTTCGGTCGCAGCGCCGGCTCGCTCCACACCTTCACTGGGGTCGGCGACCGGCGGGACAGGAAGGTCCTCGCAAGGGCAGTGGCGGTACACGCAGTCATACTTTCTGACGTGCCCCGGTGGCTCAACTGGTCCGAGCAAAGCATCACCTGGAGCCGCGAAGACCACGCCCCCCGCATCGAGTACCCCGGGCGAGTGGCGCTAGTCGTCAGGCCCAAGGTCGCCGACTACTGGCTACCAAAAACCCTGATGGACGGGGGAAGCTCCATCAACATTATGTACTACGAAACCTTCCAGCGGCTTGGTTTACCAGACTCACGCCTTGAGAACACCAAGGTTACGTTCCACGGCATCGTCCCTGGGCGGAAGGCCTTCCCAATCGGCAAGGTGACGTTGCCAGTCACCTTCGGCACGCCCGTGAACTACCGCACCGAGCGGATAACGTTCGAGGTGGTGAACTTCCGCAGCTCCTACCACTGCGTACTCGGCCGACAGGCGTTCGCCCGCTTCATGGCGACCCCACACTACGCATACAACATGATGAAGATGCCAGGGCCTCGAGGCGTCATCACCGTCCACGGGGATCCGGAGATGGCACTGGAATGCGAGGACGTCAGCGCCAAGCTCGCCGACGCCGTCATCGCCGACGAACAAGACAACTCCGCCGAACTCGCCAAGTACCCAGTAGATCGCAACGACCCCGCCATCCTGGAGAAGCCAACCGAGCTCGACTCGTCCGCAGCAACCTTCAAGGCCGCAGCAGGCACTCGCCAAGTAGATCTTGTAGAAAACGATCCAAGTAGGCAAGTTACCATTGGGACGGGCCTGTCCGCCCAATAGGAAAGCGCGCTCATCAAGTTCCTCCGTGAGAATCGAGATATCTTTGCATGGAAACCGTCTGACATGCCAGGTGTCCCGAGAGAACTTGCTGAGCACAAATTACACGTCGATCCCTCCGCGCGACCCGTTAGGCAGGCAATGCGCCCTGTAGGAGAAGAACGGCGACGCGCAATCGCCGAAGAAGTAAACCGGCTACTCGCCGCCGGCTTCATCATCGAAATCAAACACCCAAAATGGCTGGCAAACCCAGTCCTGGTGCTAAAGAAAAACAAGACGTGGCGAATGTGTATCGACTACACAAGCCTCAACAGCGCATGCCCCAAGGACCCATTCGTCCTACCGCGAATCGACCAAATTATCGATGCGGTCGCCGGGTCCGAGTCGCTATGCTTCCTTGATGCGTACTCCGGGTACAATCAAATAAAGATGGCCAAGGAAGACCAAGAGAAGACAGCATTCATCACGCCCATGGGCGCCTACTGCTACACGTCCATGACCTTCGGCCTCAAGAACGCCGGGGCAACGTACCAGCGGTGCATGAACAGCTGCCTGGAAAGCCAGATCGGCCGCAATGTGCATGTCTACATCGACGACGTGGTGGTCAAATCGACCCACCAGACCGACCTCATCAACGACCTCGCCGAAACATTCGCCAACTTACGGCGGTACAAGATCAAGCTCAACCCTCTAAAATGCACATTCGGGGTTCCATCAGGACAACTGCTAGGCTACGTCGTCTCCAAACGAGGCATCGAGCCCAACCCGGAGAAGACACTGGCGGTCATGCGCACCAAGCAGCCGACCTGCTTAGTCGACGCGCAGAAACTCGCCGGCCGAGTCGCCGCCCTCAGTCGCTTCATACCCCGGCTCGGCGACAAGGCCATGCCACTCTACCGCTTGCTCAAGAAGTCGGAATCATTCAGGTGGACGGATGAGGCGCAGCGGGCCCTAGAAGAACTCCAGCACTCCCTTTCGAATGCCCCTATCCTCGCGGCCCCGCTGCCAAACGAGACCATGCTCCTATACGTCGCCGCGTCGAACCGCGCTATAAGCGCGGTCATGGTTGTCGAACGGAAGGAAGAGGGAAGGGAGCAACTGGTACAACGCCCGGTCTACTACATCAGCGAAGCTCTAATCGAATCCAAGCAGCGGTACCCGCACTACCAAAAGCTGGTGTACGCAGTCCTCAGGGCCCAGAGGCGACTGGCCCCTTACTTCCACGAGCACCCCATCAAGGTAGTCGCCTCAACGCCACTCGCCGACATCATCCGCAACCGCGACGCAACTGGCCGGATCGCCAAGTGGGCAGTCGAGCTCGGCGTCCACAACATCACCTACGAGTCGCGCCATGCCATCAAATCTCAGGCACTCGCCGACTTCCTCGCCGACTGGGAAGAGGCCCAGCAGCCAAGCTCCCCCGCGGACCTTAAACACTGGACACTGCACTTCGACGGTTCTAAAAACCTCGAAGGGGCAGGCGCGGGAGTCGTCCTCACATCACCAAAGGGCGACACAGTGAAGTACGTCTTGCAACTCAGATTCGAGCCCTGCACCAACAACATGGCCGAGTACGAGGCGCTCCTACATGGTATGCGAGTCGCAAAAGAGATGGGCGCAACACGGCTGCGCTGCCTCGGCGATTCCGACCTAGTCGCCAGCCAGACTTCCGGCACCTGCGACGCCACCGACGCCAACATGATCGCATACAAGCGCGCCGTCGACCAAGCCGGCGCTAGCTTCGCCGGCCACATCGTCGAATGGGTCGACAGGCGCAAGAACGAAGAAGCCGACGCGCTAGCCAGAATCGGGTCCAAGCGACTCCAACCCCCTCCGGGCGTCGTCCTGGATATCCTCAGCCACCCCTCGGTGCGCGCACCCCGCGAGCTGGACATTGCCGAGCCACCTGCTCCCGACTCCACCTTAGTCGCACTCGCCGCCGACAGCATCGATTGGACCGAGCCATACATAAGCTACCTCGAGCGCCAGACACTGCCGATGGACGAAGCCAAAGGACGAGCCATCGTGCGCAGGTGCAAGTCCTTCACCATCATCAACAATGAGCTATACAAGCGCAGTGTCTCGGGAGTGTTCCAACGGTGCGTCGCCACCGCAGAAGGGCGTAACATTCTGCGCGACATCCACGCAGGGGACTGCGGCCACCACGCAGGCGCGCGTTCAATCGTCGCCAAGGCCTTTCGTCACGGCTTCTACTGGCCAACAGCCCACGAAGATGCGGTCGCGCTCGTCCGTTCGTGCGCCGGGTGCCAAAAGTACGCAAGCCAGTCGCACATGCCAGGGTCGGCACTGAAGACCATCCCCCTCACCTGGCCCTTCGCCGTCTGGGGCATGGACATGGTGGGGAAGTTCAAAACGGCCCCCGGCGGATATACTCACCTCCTGGTTGCGGTGGACAAGTTCACCAAATGGGTAGAAGCAAAACCCATAAAGAAGTGCGATGGGAAGACAGCCACAAAGTTCCTACGCGAGCTTATCTATCGATATGGCTACCCGCACAGCATCATAACCGACAATGGCACCAACTTCGCCAAAGGGGAGATGGCCGACTTCTGCGAAGAGAAGGGCATCCGACTCGACCTCGCCTCAGTCGCCCACCCCGAGTCGAACGGCCAAGCAGAAAGAACAAACCAGAGCATCCTTCACGGACTCAAACCACGCCTGGTCGTGCCCCTGGAGCGCGCAGCCGGTTGCTGGGCAGAAGAGCTCTCGTCAGTGCTGTGGGGTATCCGCACAACGCCAAACAGGTCAACTGGCTTCACGCCCTTCTTCCTGGTGTATGGCGCCGAAGCCGTTATGCCTACGGACATCGCCTACGACTCACCTCGGGTCGCCAACTACGCCGAGGCAGACAACGAGCGAGCTCGCCAGGATGACATCGACCTCCTTGATGAGGCCAGAGACCTCGCACTCTCCAGAACCGCCATCTACCAGCAGGATCTCCGTCGCTACCATAGTCGCCGTGTTCGGAGTCGCTCCTTCCAAGTCGGCGACCTGGTACTCCGGCTAATCCAAGACAGGAAAGGCATGCACAAGCTGTCCCCGCCCTGGGAAGGACCATTCGCCGTCAGCCGCGTACTCGGCAACGACTCCTACTACCTCATCGACGTCCGCAAGGACGACAAAGGCGAACCGCTCACCAAAGAAGTGGAGCGCCCCTGGAACGTCAACCTCCTCCGACGGTTTTACACCTAAGGACAAAATGTAGCCCGCAAATTCAGAGGTTAATAAAAATCGCCGACCGCATTGATCTCCAATTCCGACTGTCTCTCCTTCATCGGTTACATATCTCCATCTCTCATCTTGGTACATATCGGCCCAGTCGCCGCGATAAGCGACTCGGTACTGAGAGACCTTCGGTCGCCGCTGCTGGAAGAGCGAAGTCCACGATCGGCCAAGTAGCCGGGCTAACAAGGGCATGGCGGCGTGACCGGACGCAACACCAGGTCCGGCCATCCACCATCCCTTACGCCGTCGGGTGAAAACGGCGACTGGAACCCACAGCAGGGCCGCACGCTCGGCCAGCCCCCACGGGCCACGGCGACCGCCTCGTGCTACGCTATACAGCACACCAATGCCCTCCTCTACCTTAGGCTGGCGAATTGCGCGGCTAAGTACTTCGACTAGGGACCCCGCAAAACGGACCCGCGGCTCGCCAAGGAAAATACGCCCGCAATGACCCCCTTTGGAGTCGCCTAGCGACTGGCTCACCGAGCCACGACGAGTGGCGCGCTACATATGAACAGCGCAAACTACAACTTACCGCTACTCCACCCATGAGGCCGCTATTCGTACTATAACGACTACGTACTGCGACTGGGGACGCCCAGCTCGAAAAGGAAAACAGTCAAGTCGATAGCCTTCATCGGGGTCGCAAGGCGACTGGCCTGAAGGCCATGGGTAGTCGGAACAAACTCCAAAGCATCGCCGCCACAAATAACACAAAAATGCAACCACCGAATCATAGTTAAGCAAAAGTTATCACTTTATTTACAACTAACACCCGCTCGCGGGAATTCAAGTTACTTCTTACACAGGGACTCAGAAACCTACGAGGACGGCCCCGGAGCCCCTTCTACGACAGGTTCGGCGCCGTCATCGCCGTGACGAAACTTCGGCGTATACGAGAACGACCGGATACGTAGACAATGAGCCGGCGGCCGCGGCATGGAAGAGGCGCTCCGCGGGGTAGTCCACCGGGCCCGGCTCCTTCTCCGCGTCCCCAGGCGCCGCCTGGCTGGAGATGTGAGTCTCCAAGTCCGCAGTCGCCAGTACTCGGTCGGCAAAGGGGCGCACCGCATCCATCAGCGCAGCACCTCGGCAACGTCGAACTCGCCAGTCTCCGAGGGGAAGCCAGCGGTGACCTCCTCCACGTCGAACCCCTCGGAGTAGTGCGCCAGCACCATGCTCAGAGCCATGGTAATGCCAACACGGCAGGAGGAGCGGCGAAGCCAGTCAACAACTGCCGGAATATTGGACACGGCCCTGAAGACGGACGGCGTGTCCCGCGGAATCACCTCCCGCGGACTCAGGTACTGGAGCGCGGCCAATATCTCCCCCGCACAGGCGATGATACGCGTGGTTCGCGGTCGACAGGCATTCCCGCGGAGTCGCCGTCTCCACGAAGTCGCACGTACCTACAACCACCGAAACAAGGAAGAGAAAAAATAAGAACTCCTTTCGACGCCGACTCGCCACGCTCGGGGACTGGCCCCCGAAGCCGACTCGCCATGCTCGGGGACTGGCCCCCGAAGCCGACTCGCCATGCTCGGGGACTGGCCCCCGAAGCCGACTCGCCATGCTCGGGGACCGGCCCCAGCCGACTCGCCATGCTCGGGGACTGGCCCCCGAAGCCGACTCGCCATGCTCGGGGACTGGCCCCCGAAGCCGACTCGCCATGCTCGGGGACTGGCCCCCGAAGCCGACTCGCCATGCTCGGGGACTGGCCCCCGAAGCCGACTCGCCATGCTCGGGGACTGGCCCCCGGGCCGACTCGCCACGCTCGGGGACTGGCCCCCGAAGCCGATCCGCTGCGGGGACTCGACGCCCGGGCAAGAAAACAGCAAGCGCAAAGACAGGAACTTACCAAGAATCTGCCGCGACATCTCTCGGACGAAAGCCTCGAAGCTGGTCTTCTCGGCCTGTACCGCCAGGACGATGCCTTCGGACGCCTTTTCCGCAGCCAACTCCTTGGCATGCTGTTGCTTCAAGGCCGCAACCTCCTCTCGCGAGACGCGGCAGCCCCACGCGGAATCCCGCGTCGATCGCGGCCTCCAGCTTTCCCTTGTACTCGGCGATGACGTCTTCCAGCTCCCGGCCCTTCTGCTCCAGGACCTTCGTCAATTCCGCCACCTCCGCTTTCGCCCTTTTCCGGGCCTCTTCGGCTTGCTGCGCCCGGAACTCGGCTTCACGGAGTAAGACTCGTTGACGAACCCTTCCCGGCCTCGGCAAGAGCCTTTGCCTGCGCCTCTGCTATAAAAAAAGGAAACGGTGAGAACGAAAGCCCGGGCCAGTGACACTGAAAGGAATACAAGTGGGCATGACTTACTGCCCAGGGCAATCCGGTTCTTCTGCGCCGCCTCCCCACGAGCGCGGTCAATCTTAACCTCCGCCTGCAAAAATCCAAAATCAATGCCAAGGTCGACAAAGGAAAACAAGAGAGACTCGACTCGCCCTTTCAGACCAAGTCGACCCTCGGGGACTGGGGGTGACTAGGCTACGAGTTCAGGAACACTCACCACGTGTGCTTCGCCAAGCGCCGTGTGGAGCTCGGTGAAGGTCGGAAGAAGGCGGAGGATGGCGCGACTCGGTCGCCCCTCCGCTCGCATCACCGCCTCAGTCGACGGAACCTCGCCCGTCCGCGTGTCGCACTGGGCGGGGCGGGTCCCTGGCAGCCTTGGATCGGCGCTCCTTCAGCGGCTCCGAGGCCACCTTCCTCGACGATGTCTCTCGGCCTCGGCGCCATCTGCCCCTCGGTCGACCCGACGTCCGCCGACCTCTCCTCCGCCACGGGTGGAACGACGTCCGATCCCATCGCTGCACTCGCCGTGCCCCCGTGAACCATGCCGGGTAGAGGAAAGGCCTCGGCAGTGGGCTCGGCGCGGCGGGCGCTCACCTTCTCAGCTTGGCTCGCGGTGACGGGCCCTTCCGGAGCCGACCCCGTGCCCCCAAGGCCGGATGGCGCCCCTTCCTCTCCGCGGCCTTCTTCTTCGCCTCGGCCGCCCTCGTGGCCGCCACCCCAGCCACGGCCGGCTCACCAAGGTCTTCTTCTTAGACCTACAGAGAGGCAAGGTGAGTCGACACCCAATCCAGCCGCAGGAGGACAAGCTTCGACAAGGAGCACCTACTTCACCGTGGGGATTGCTTTTACGCCCGGACCGGCCCGAGCTCCCGCATCGATTGCGTCCTTCAAGGGGCGCTGAAGCCTCATGGAGCCTTCTAGGAGAGTGGGGCGCAGTCGCTTCGACAGCGGCTCGGCCCCCTCCTTGGAAAGCTCCGCCTCGCCCTCCGGCGAGAGGTCGCCTCCTCTTCAACCGCGCCCTGGGACGAGGACCCGGCACCCCTCTTCGACCCGCGCGGGAGTCTGATGAAGTCCCGCGCCTCGGAGTCCGACTCGGTGCGCTCCTCCTCGTCGTCGACCTCTTCTTCTTCGCCTTCGGTCATTTCCGGAGGCTCCTTCCCGGCGAGGGGGGGAGGTGGTCGGCGATCTTCTGCCAGCTGCATTCGGAACAAGGAAGCAAGTCAGAAGAGAAGAAACGCGGCCAGGCCGACAGTCGCCGAGCGGAGCGATTACCTGAGGCGTGGGGTATCTTCGGAATAGGGCTGCAGGCCGTCCTCGAAGGAGGTAAAGGTGGCCGTGGTGATCTTGGCGAGCGCCTTCCGGTACTCGCTCTCGTCCCACTCAGTCGCTGTCGACCGGGTGCAGTCGTTTTGCCCCCGGTATTCCCACATGGGGTGAGCTCGGCACCGCAGGGGGATCAGCCGCCGGCCAAGCCAACAGTTGTACATATCGACCGCCGTCAGGCCGTCATCTTTTAGCGCCTGGATCGCTTGGCGCATCTCCTTCACCACCTCCTCCTGCTCGCGCGGCAGCGACCGGACATTGAGGCGCCGCGGGACGCTCGGCTCGGGACTGTATTGGGGAATGCATACCTCGCCCGGGGGAGTGTACTCCTTGGCGTAGAACCAGAAGCGGCGCCACTGCGACTGCGCCTTCTTGGGGAGCGCCATGTCGATGAAGCTCTCCCCGGACTTCACCTGGAAGGTGATCCCGCCGTTCGGGATGAGCGCTTCGCTGCCCTTGCTGGCCCGAGTCGCCCGCCCGTGGAAGATGGACACCCACAGCGGGAAATAGGGCGGGCAGCCCAAGTAGCACTCGCATAACGCCACGAACAGAGAAATCTGTTGGACGCTGTGCGGCCCGAGGTCGGAGATCTTGATGCTGTAGAAGGCTAACAACTGCCGGAGGAAGTCGGAAGTGGGGAGAGCGAACCCGCGGTCGAGGAAGCTCAGAAGATCACGAACTCCCCGGGCCGTGGGGAGGGTTCCACCTCGTCCGCCGGCGGAACTCGCCACCGCTCTCGATTGAACTCCGGGATGACCCCGGAGGCGACGTACGGGAGCAGAGACTCCCGCGTGACCTTCGACTTGCCCCAGCCTTTCGTCGCCATGGATGCGTGCGGAGCTTGGAGTGAGGTTGAGATGAGGGAAAATGAGAGAAGAAGGCGGAGGAGTGGTGAACCCTAATCCTCGGGGGCCCTTTATACCGCCCGCACTCGCTCAGATTAAGGATGGAATCCGTTCGTTAATTCGTCCCGGAATCGCCGCCCGCAATCAACGTTCAAGATTTGCTCCGGCTCCGGCTGAATAGCCGTTAAACTAGCCGTTAGCAGTCACGTCAGGCCCAACGGTCAACAACATGCAAACGGTTCATGCCTCGGTCAACGTGAAATCTAGCCGTTGGCTCTTCCACGTGTCTCTATGGTGAATGCGCATCGACGGCAGACGGCGACTGGCTGAGCCGACTGTCATACGCCGATGACAGACAATTATGGCGACGAGACTGCCATACGCCACCCGGCTGACCAAACCTGGATTGGGTCGGCGGCACCAAGCTTGATCCATCTTCGGGAGCCCGGTGGCGATTCATCTTGATCCATCACTGTGCCTTTCCAAGACTTGCTCTGGATCCGCGATTCATCACCACCGCGCTCGGGGACTACTGATGGGGATATGCCCATAGGGGGGGGGTCGCCAGTCCCACTCGCCATGAAGACGGAGGCCTAGGCGAATCGCCAGTCGCCCGAGCGACTGGGCCCTAAGGTGACTGGGCCGTGATCTCAAGAAGGAAACCTGTGCGACTGGATAAGAAGATTACTTGCAAGAGGGTTAGCGAATCCCGGATTAGTAGCAACTGATACGATTCGGAGTTATCTCCATGTAACCCTAGATCGGGGGTGCCTATATAAACCCCCGAGCTTAAACCCTAGAGGACACCTTACTCGAGATCCAATCTCCCCCTGTAAGCTCTCGGCGTAGCCGCCCCCCATTGTAATTCTCCACTGAGCAATAAAGATCTAGCAGGACGTAGGCCTTTTACTCTCCGGAGGGGCTGAACCTGGGTAAACCCTTGCGTCTCTTGCACCTCGACCCGTAGATGGCGATGTTCCCTTCCCCTCGCATCAACGAAGTGCTACCCCCTGTAGCATCTGCCGTGGTCACATCCACGACAGTGGCATAGGTTTTGGCTCAAGGTGTTTGGATGCACGAAGTATTTCCTCTCGTACAAGGCTTTGGCTAGCAAGGTTGTTTGAAGCAAACACAAGTATAAACCGGTACAGCAAAACTTACATAAGAACATATTGCAAGCATTATAAGACTCTACACTGTCTTCCTTGTTGTTCAAACACTTTACCAAAAATATCTAGACTTAGAGAGACCAATCATGCAAACCAAATTAAACAAGCTCTACGGTAGTTCTCCATTAATAGATTAAACTACATGATGCAAGAGCTTAAACATGATCTATGAGAGCTCAAAACAATTGCCAAGTATCAAGTTATTCAAAACCATATGAAGCATTTTCTGATTCCAACCAAATAGCAACAAGTGAAGCGATCAACTTTCGCCCTTGAACATTAAAAGCAAAAATGAAGAACACTAGTGTTCATATGAAAAAGCGGAGCGTGTCTCTCTCCCACACATGAGCATGAATTTATTCAGAGAATGAAAATAACAAAACGAAAATAAAAGCACACAGACGCTCCAAGCAAAGTACATAAGATGTGACGGAATAAAAATATAGTTTCACTAGAAGTGACCGATAAGTTGTCGATGAAGAAGGGGATGCCTTGGGCATCCCCAAGCTTAGATGCTTGAGTCTTCTTAAAATATGCAGGGATGAACCACGGGGCATCCCCAAGCTTAGACCTTTTCACTCTTCTTGATCATAGTATATCATCCTCCTCTCTTGACCCTTGAAAACTTCCTCCACACCAAACTTTAAGCAAACTCATTAGAGGGTTAGTGCATAATCAAAATTCACATATTCAGAGGTGACACAATCATTCTTAACACTTCTGGACATTGCACAAAGCTTCTGAAAGTTAATGGAACAAAGAAACTCATTCAAAATAGCAAAAGCGGCAATGCGAAATAAAAGGCAGAATCTGTCAAAACAGAACAGTCGTAAAGACGATTTGGCAGGGACACTTAACTTGCTCAAATGGAAAAACTCAAAACTAATGAAAGTTGCGTACATATATGAGGATCACGCTCGTAAATTTTCAGATTTTTTCTATTTTTTTACAGAGAGCTCTCGAGAATTCGTGACAGACAGCAATGTTGTTTCTGCGCAGCAATCCAAATATAGCATCAACTTTAGCATAGAAACTTTACTTGGCACAAAAACATGATAAGGAGAGGTTGCTACAGTAGTAAACAACTTCCAAGACTCAACAAAACAGTAGCAAAATAAACACATGGGTTATCTCCCAAGAAGTTCTTTCTTTATAGCCATCAAGATGGGCTAAGTAATTTTAACGATGCTCTCGCAAGAATTAAGATTTGAAGCAAAAGAGAACATCAAGAAGCAAATTCAAAGAACATTTAAGCCTAACCCACTTCCTATGAAAATGAATCTTGTACACAAATAAATTCATGAAGAACAAAGTGGCAAGCATAGAAAAGCAACACAAGCGCAATTTCAAGATTCTCAACATAAAGAGGGGAAACTTAATATTATTAAGATGCATATAACCATGTTTCCCTCTCTCATAATAACTTTCAGTAGCATCATGAACAAACTCAACAATATAACTATCACATAAAGCATTCTTGTCATGAGCTACATGCATAAAATTATTACTCTCCACATAAGCATAATCAATTTTATTAGTTGTAGTGGGAGAAAATTCAACAAAGTAGCTATCATTATTATTCTCATCAAGTGTAGGAGGCATAGTATCATCATAGAAAATTTTCTCCTCAATGCTTGGGGGACTAAAAATATCATGCTCATCAAAACCAGCTTCCCCAAGCTTAGAATTTTCCATATCATTAGCAACAATGGTGTTCAAAGCGTTCATACTAATATCATTGCTACTAGCATGCAAATAAGATTCCATAGGTTTTTTAATTTTCGCAGCAAACAATCCATGTCTTAACTCAGGAAATAGAATAAGAAGCTCACTGTTGCTTTCCATTATGCCTAACTAGTGTAAACAAGAAACCAAAAGATGCAATTGCAGGATCTAAAGGAAATAGCTTCGAGCACTTACAACGGCAACAGAAAATAACTTAGTTACCTGGGACCGGAGTATGAGTGCCTTTTACCTTTCCTCCCCGGCAACGGCCAGAAAATAGCTTGCTGTCCACAACTGGCGCGTGGTTGACGTGGGAGGTTTGATGGCGGTTGACGGGCTTGATGGAGTGTCTTGATTCGTCCCCGGCAACGGCGCCAGAAAATAGCTTGATGTCTACGGGTGCTTCTATTCTTGTAGACAGTGTTGGGCCTCCAAGAGCAGAGGTTTGTAGAACAGCAGCAAGTTTTCCCTTAAGTGGATCACCCAAGGTTTATCGAACTCAGGGAGGAAGAGGTCAAAGATATCCCTCTCAAGCAACCCTGCAATCACGATACAAGAAGTCTCTTGTGTCCCCAACACACCTAATACACTTGTCAGATGTATAGGTGCACTAGTTCGGCGAAGAGATAGTGAAATACAAGTAGTATGGATGTATATGAGTGGTAATAGCAATCTGAATAAAATATGGCAGCGAGTAAACATGCAGTAGACACTACAAGAAAAGTTGCCATGGCCGACGAAGTTGAAGTCGCGCCGTGGTTGCTGGTGTACCATGGCCGACGATTTTGGTCCCTCCGTGGTGCATGTCAAAACTTTTTTTTTCTCGTTTTTGAGGCCACCTAGCCCGACGAAAGCGGCCAAAACGTCGCGTATGGTGGCCCGGGACGTGGTGCATCTCGAAATCTCGGGTTCGCCGGCCGAGTCAACGCAAATCCGCACCGCCGAGGGATGTAGGGCCCAGATGGCAGCCTCTCTGGCATTGTTTTTTTCTAGATCGCGCCATCTCGTTCAACGTTCTCCGATCGAGCCGTTTACGATGCAGGATCATGGGTCCCGCATGTCATCCTCTATGAACCAAAATTCTTTCTATTCTTGGATTTTTTGACCCCCTGATTTCTGGCTACTTCCTTTTTCTTTTGATCCCTTGCCGCCTTGGAAACGTTGAGACCGCTGCTGATGGGACCCGCATGTCATCCTCTATGTGCAATCAACTTTCTTTTCTTGGAGTTTTTTTGGCACCTCAAATTTGGTCACTTGCCTTTTTCTTCGATCCTGCCGCCTCTCAAACGGTGATACCGCTGCTGCTAAAGGGACCCGCATGTCATCCTCTATGTACTATAAAACTTTCTTTTCTTGAATTATTTTTGGCACCTCATATTTGGTCACTTACCTTTTTCTTTCGATCCCTGCCTCTCAAACGGTGATACCTGCTGCTAAATGGGACCCGCATGTCATCCTCTATGTACTATAAAACTTTCTTTTCTTGGATTTTTTTGGCACCTCATATTTGGTCACTTGACTTTTTCTTTCGATCCCCTGCTTCTCAAACAGTGATACCGCTGCTGCTATGGGGACCATGTCATCCTCTATGTACTATAAAACTTTCTTTTGGTTTTTTTTGGCACCTCATATTTGGTAACTTGACTTTTTCTTTCGATCCCCTGCTGCCTCTCAAACGGTGATACCGCTGCTGCTAAATGGGACCCGCATGTCATCCTCTATGTACTATAAAACTTTCTTTTTTGGATTATTTTTGGCACCTCATATTTGGTCACTTGACTTTTTCTTTCGATCCCTGCCGCCTCTCAAACGGTGAGACCGCTGCAGCTAAATGGGACCCGCATGTCATCCTCTATGAGCAATCAACTTTCTTTTCTTGGATTTTTTTGGCACCTCATATTTGGTCACTTGCCTTTTTCTTTCGATCTCATGCCACGTTTGAAACGTTGAGGTACCTGCTGGCTCATGGGACCCGCATGTCATCCTCTGTGTGCTATAAAAGTTTCCTTTGTTGGATTTTTTTTCACCCTCTGATTTTTGGCTTGCCTTTTTCTTTTGATCCCCTGCCCCCTTTGAAACGTTGAGTAAGCTGTTGGTTCAAGGGACCCGCATGTCATCCTCTATGTCCATCAACTTTCTTTTCTTGGATTTTTTTCACCCCCTAATTACTAGCTACTTTCTTTTTCTTTTGATCTCAAGCCGCATTACAAACATTGAGACCACTGCTGCAAAATGGGACCCACATGTCATCCTCTATGTACAATAAATCTTGGATTATTTTTGGCTCCTGATATTTGGTCACTTGCCTTTTTCTTTCGATCTCATGCCGCCTTTGAAACGTTGAGTAAGCTGCTGGCTCATGGGTCCCGCATGTCATCCTCTACGAACAATAAAAGTTTCCTTTCTTGGAGTTATTTTTTACCCCTAATTTCTGGCTATTTGCCTTTTTCTTTTGATCCCCTGCCCCCGTTGAAACGATGAGGACTGTTGGCAGGTCGGTCCCACATGTCATCCTCTATGAACAATAAAAGTTTCCTTTGGTGGATTTATTTTTGACCCCTAATTAATTTCTGGCTATTTCCTTTATTTTTCTTTTGATCCCCTGCCGCCTTGGAATTGTTGAGAATGCTGCTGCCTCATTTTTCTTTTGGTCCTGTGCCGCCTTGGAAACGTTGAGACCGCTGCTACAAAATGGGACCCGCATGTCATCCTCTATGTACAATAAAGTTTCTTTTCTTGGATTATTTTTGGCTCCTGATATTATGTCACTTGCCTTTTTCTTTCGATCTCATGCCGACTTTGAAACGTTGAGGATGCTGCCCTCATGGGTCCCGCATGTCATCCTCTCAGAACGATAAATGTTTTCTTTTCTTGTATTTTTTTACCAACTGATTTTTGGCTTTTTTTATTTTCGATCCCCTGCCGCCTTTGAAACGTTGACTCCGCTCTGGCTCATGGGTCCCCGATGTCAGCCTCCCCGTACAAGAAACATGTGATATTTTATTTTGCAGACAATAAACGTTGTATTTCGCTCTGAGCTATTGCAAACGGATAAATTAAATCTTTATATCTACATAAACAAACTTATATGTTGAATCTCCTTGTTTTTTGTTTTTGCGAAGCATAGGACTTTCCTGTTTTTTTTTGAGAAAAATCCGACCTTTCCTGTTTTGGAGTGGGCTGAAATTGTACAAGTCAAAAGGCCCAGCAGGATAGTTCGAAGGCCCAGATGTCCAGATACAGCCCAATTGAAATCTTTCTTTTCTTGGATTTTTTTCACACCCTGATTTCTGGCTACTTCATTTTTCTTTCGGTCCTGTGCCGCCTTGGAAGCGTTGAGACCGCTGCTACAAAATGGGACCCGCATGTCATCCTCTATGTACAATAAAGTTTCTTTTCTTGGATTATTTTTGGCTCCTGATATTATGTCACTTGACTTTTTCTTTCAATCTCATGCCGACTTTGAAACGTTGAGGAAGCTGCTGGCTCATGGGTCCCGCATGTCATCCTCTATGAACAATAAAAGTTTTCTTTGTTGGATTTATTTTTTTCCCCTAATTTCTGGCTATTTGTCTTTTTCTTTTGATCCCCTGCCCCCTTTGAAACGATGACGACGCAGCTGGCAAGTCGGTCCCACATGTCATCCTCTATGAACAATAAAAGTTTCCTTTGATGGATTTATTTTTGACCCTAATTAATTTCTGGCTATTTCCTTTTTTATTTTGATCCCCTGCCGCCTTGAAATAGTTGAGGATGCTGCTGCCTCATGGGTCCCGCATGTCATCCTCTCAGAAAGGTAAATGTTTCTTTTCTTGAATTTGTTTACCAACTGATTTTTGGCTTATTTTTTCTTTCGATCTCCTGCCACCTTTAAAACGTTGACGACGCTGCTGGCTCATGGGTCCCCAATGTCAGCCTCCCCATACTGCAAATCCTCTTTCTGCAAAGGTTGTATTTCTAGATAGATAAGGTGGATTCGAATCTGCCATGGTTCAGGCAGCTCAGGTAAGCCTTCTTGCACTAATTAATGGAAGTAGTGTATCGCAAGGTCAAGACATGTGGCTCGGTGTAATGAATCTATATGAATCATGTTGTGGGTTCAATCTGATAGTTCTCTAACAGGTCAGCCAAAATAGAAATTAAGTTTTTTTCTAAAATGGAAATGCAAATTAAGATGAACACAAACATTAGTTATCATAATAGCTGATCATACATACATACTTGCTAAGAGCAAAAGCTTGCCAGAGTTTTACCACCCATACAATTAATTAGCAGTTCAGATAAGATAACCTTATATAAGTATAACTACAAATGCATTTGCTAAGGGCTCATGGGACAACAGAACTAGACAACCGCGAACTTTATGACCAGCATGTCACAGCGGCATCGAAAGATCTTGACCTTCAACTTTGATCCAATGCGAAGTTTGGCACCGTCAATGAACTTTTTCCACCTGGAAGTAACAGCCAAGCGGCCATCTGTGGGACTGACAGAGTACCGTCCCTCCACGGTGAGACCTTCACTCTCCATGACGAGGGATATCTTGCCCCTTCGGCCAGCATTGAGATCCTTGGAGATACTTTTAGGCAATTTCTGATTCAAAGCAAGAGATACCACCAAAAATTAGTCAATGGCACCAATGCACTGAACCATGTGAGACTTTGAGCAGAGAAGACATCAAGATAAGAGCAGTTATGCTGTCATATACTCACGAACATAGCCTTCAGATGCGTCCTGGTCACCACACGGGTGGCCACAGCAATGAGCTGAGACCTCGGTGATCTGGCTGGGGCAGGTGCATGAGCCTGGGCTGGTACACGAGCTGGTGCTGATGCAGGAGACTGCTGGGCAGGTGCAGTAAACGGTGCCTCTAGAGGAACCGGTGCTGATGCAGGAGACTGTTGGGCAGGTGCAGTAAACGGTGCAGCTAGAGGAACCAGTGCTGATGCAGGAGCCTGCTGGGCATGTGTAGTATATGGGGCCTCTACAGGAACCAATGCTGATGTAGGGGACTGCTGGGTAGATGCAGTAAACGGAGCTGGTACAGGAACCGGTGCTGATGCAGGAGAGTGGGAAGCCGGTGCCGGTGCTGGTGTGGTTGCCCTTTGTGACATCCGCTCCTGTTCCATCAGGGGATCTGCAGCTTTGATCATGTTAAACCCAGCAAGCTAGAACAGAGGGAATGGTTTAGAACAACTGCTCAGAATGCAGTTATCAAAAGATATGAGTAGAAAAAAGTTACATATTATATATTTGGAAGTGTCTCCAACTCTGTAAGCAGTTACGTATATCTGCCCGTTTGAGTTTCTGATCCTCAGCTCGTCGCCCTTCTTCAGACCGTAGTCAAAAGCAAACTTTCTCCAATCATGTCCATACAAATATGTGATGGCCTGCGTCTTGTAGACATACACCTCATAGACCGTGTAGGTGTTCATCAATTTGCCATTGCCATGCATAGTGAAAGATCCTTCATGCGGACACATCTGGTTAATCATTGGACGAAGTTCACAAGGTACAGTCTGCATGTGAAAATTGATACAAATGTAAGAAGCAGGAAGACTAAAAACAAGACTTTACTATATGCCAATTCATGCTAAACCACTGAGAATACATACCTGTAACTCTGTGAAGGAGCTACTAGAAAGGTAGATAGAGCCATAGGAGGTGTTATATGCGGGGTATGTACATGGGCCCGCCATATTCCCGCAAGCTCGGCATCGGGATGGTGAAGGAAACATGGGAGGTACTACTGGTGCGTAGCGCTGAACGTAAGTGGAAGAATTAGGTTGTGTAAAGTGCATAGTTCAGAGCAATGCAAATGTTGACAAGCAAGTGCATAACACTATGTTACAAACTGAACAGTGAAAAATTAGTGTATGATGAATATAAGCATGCTAATTTGGTGTTTCCGAATTCCAAAAAGCATTAGACAGAGCCAGTGATAATATCAGACATAAATCATGGCATGTATATGTGGCTTAAGAAAATATACCCGAACCCTTGGATGGTTACGGCCCGGCTGGTCCTTGGACTTGAGCTTATATAAGCATCCAGAAGGTGGGGCTGACAGTAACTTGGTGGCAGCCTCTGCAGATGCCTCATCAGCAGCAGTTGCAATCCTTTTGACCAATGAAGGCTTAGCAGTTTCAGTCTGCATATAAAAATTGAAGAGCAACAGACATCAGCAGTGATATATAAAATGAATCTATGAGACACTGATGCATATAGTGCTGGATGTAAGTGGAAGAATAGGTGTGTGTGTTTCTGAACTATTGGTAAGCATTAGACAAAGCCGGCAATAAACAGACAAAAATCAAATCATGTATGAGGATTAAGAAAATATACCTGCTTACTGAAAAGGGTACCACCCAGCTGGCCCGTGGCCTTGTGCTTGAGGAGGTTTTCAGAAGATGGTGGCAGCACCATCGTCTTCACAGCAGCCTCATCAGGATCATTTTTTATCCATTTGAGTAGAGGCACAGAAGTTTCATCCTGCATATGAATAGCAACAGAACTCATCATTGATATTTAATAAATCTATGAGATAGACTGATGCAAATAGTGCGGGGTGTAAGTGGAAGAATAGGGTTGTGCATAGAGAACAGTTGACAACAATGCAAATGATTACAAAAGAAGCCAATGGAAATCAACAGTTTATATACTGGATGAGACAGACTGAAAAGTGAAAAATTAGTGTATGATGATTGTAAGCAAACGCAGTGTTTCTGAACTTTTGGTAAGCATTAGACAAAGCCAACAGTAATTAAACAGATAATAATGAAATCATGTATGTGGATTAAGAAAATATACCAGATTCATTAAAAGGTCACCACCCAGCTGGCCCATGGCCTCGTGCTTGTAGAGGTTTTCGGAAGATGGTGCCGGCACCATCGTCCTCACAGCAGCCTCATTAGCCTCATTTTGCATCCACTTGAGTAAAGGCGCAGCAGTTTCAGCCTGCATAAGAATGGGAACAGATCTCAGCAGTGATATTGAATGACTCTGAGACAGACTGATGCATATAGTGCTAGATGTAAGTGGAAGGGTATGGCCGTGTATGGACAACAGTTCACAACAATGCAAGGGTGTGTTCGGTTCTGAAACAGCGTGGAATGGAATGGAATGGTTCCATTTCAGAGGAATGGAATGGTTACATTTTTGTTCGGTTGGGAAAAATGGAGAGCAGAAGAGATCGAGGTTAAACTAACCAATTGTCTCAAAATTGTAATTAACAATTGCAAATGACATTTTAATCTCAAAGTCGTAATTAACAGCGCCTAATGGTGCTCTTTTAATCTAAAAATCGTAATTAACATCATTTTATGTTGGGTTAGGGGAACTGGAGTAGATGAACATTACTGTATGATGATTGTAAGCAAACGAATTTGGTGTTTCTAAACTTTTGGCTTCGAGATCTTATGGGTTTCAACTCTAGCCTACCCCAACTTGTTTGGGACTGAAAGGCTTGGTTGTTGTTGTTGTTGTTGTTGTAAACTTTTGGCAAGCATAGAAAAAACCGACAATAAACAGAGAAAAATCAAGGCATGTTTTGTGGATTAAGAAAATATACCATATTCATTAAAAGATCACCACCCAGCTGGTGCGTGGCCTTGTGCTTGTAGAGGCATTTAGAAGATGGGGGCGGCATCAACATACTGGCAGCCTGATCAGCCGCAGTTTTGATCTTCCTTTTGAGTAAAGGCCCTAAAGTTTCAGTCTGCATATGAATAGCAAAACAAAAGGCAGACCTCAGCAGTGATATTGAATTACTGTATGAGATAGACTGATGCATATAGTGGATGCTCTTAGCCTTTTGCAGCGTGAACACTAGCTATGGACAGACAAAAAAACTAGTTAACTCAGCTTTGTCTAGATATGAATGTACTACCACCATCCAAAAGCTTAAGCCTTATTTATTTTTGAGAAATCAAAACAAGCAAAGTTTGACCAAAATTTTAGAACATTCTATCAACAAATATAATACTGTGTAGATACCGTAGGAAAATATATTTTATTATCTATTTAATGATATTAATTTTGTATTTTGCATGTTACTGATTTTTGGTAAAAGCTTAGTCAAACATGGTATAGTTTGACTTTCTAAAAATAATATAAGCCCAAAGCTTTGGGATGGAGGCAGTAGTATCTAGAGCTAAAACACATCTAGATACATCCGTATCTACAGATAGTTGAGTCAATTAATTTGGATCTGAGGGAGTATCAGATTCAGACTACATCATGGTAAGTTGGTTAAAAAAAATTACCCCTGGGCGGTCCCTGCCCAGCTCGGCAGTGGCATTTCGCTTCTTGTGCTGCAGATCGGGCCATGCTCCTGCAGCAGGTGGGGCGCTATTCTCGTTCCCCATAGCCTCAGCACGGAACCTGGAGGTACCAACCTGATACAGAGAATATAGAGCATGGTGTCACAGAGGCTTTACGCACAAACAGCTGAAGACATGTGCTACTTTAAGCATATTCCAGAACAGGAACAGATTGAGGATGCAGAGACCAGAGAGACACTTAAAAGGTAAAGAGTGGATAAGCAAACGGAGTACCTGCTTCGCGGGGCTGGGGACGCAGCTCAGGCTCAGCCAACTGCCCACATGCGTGGTGGCCTTACGCTCCATTGCCCCCACCGCCGAGGTCTTACCTTTCCTGTACAAGCTGACAAAAGATACAGTGAGGATCAGCAGAAACTACAAAGGTTGCAAATGTCGACAAATAAAGGAAGAACACCCCAATCCAAGCAAAGGTAGCCCCCGCCCCCCACCCCCATCAATCACTCCCAGCTCGAGGGTGACCAGAAAGACACCCCTTCGCCCAGAATAGGAAAGAGATGCGCAAGATATCGAGGAGAGGAAAAAAGAACCGATCTCGAGAAAGGAGAGAACATTACTAGTCCTACCTAATCCGCTTGGGCTAGATGCAGCTTGCCCCTCCAAGCTGGATGCCTGGACGGTGGAGGCGAAAGGAGGGGATCGAGCTAGCGGCTTGCATCCGTCGGCAATCGGCACTCGATCGGGAGAGAAGGGGTGCTACATAAAGGGGAGGGGTAACATATTTTATTACACAGTGAACTTACTGATGTGACTAGTCATTACATGTCTCACTGAAACTAGGGCCCATAGTGTGGCACCCCAAATTTACTTGAAGCTGCCCGGCGGGACGCATTGGCGCGTCAAGAAACCCCCGAATTGTAGCGGGGAAATGAAACATTTCACAAAAATTCGAAATTCAAGCACACCGCCACGCGCCAAGCACGCGGCTGTTCCTTCCTCTTCCTCGGTTCCTCCTCCCCTATCCGAAAAAACCCCAAATCCCAAGCTCAAACCAAAAAAAAAAACAAATCCCCTGGCCGCCATGCATGTCCTCGTTAACCCGCTGGAGATCGTTCCCGGACGATGCGGACCACCCGCCCTGAGATCCAGAATTCCGTCCACCTCGAGGCACTGCGTGCTGTCTCGCAGCAGCGGCTTGAGGGCGCTGAAGAGGAAGTTCCGCCGGAAAGTGCTCATGGCAACCGTGCAAGCTCACCGGCGTGCTGTATCCCGAGAGGAACTGGTCAAAGCTTTGCTATTCGCCACACAAAAAAATTGCGGGCCAAGATCTGGTCAAAGCTTCGTCGATGGCTTGCCGCGAGAGGCTTGGAGTCCAGAGTCAATAAACTAGCTGCTCGAGGACTTGGGCGGTTTACACGGATTCATATTAACTGACTCAAGTTTGTTAGTCTAGTTAACAAATGCATCTAGATACATCCATATCTAGACAGAATTGAGTCAATTAATATGAATCAGAGGGGAGTACCTGAAAGTGTTTCATGCTACCAACTAATGCGCTGGCAGGAATCGCTGTAGAAGTAATTGTGCTACTACTCATACGATGAACTGATTGTGTGGGTGTCGAATTTTGCAACGCGATCATCCACTGAATGCTTAATCTAGCGCCAAAGGCGTACAAATCATAACATACTACAGCACCAGAACATAAGAGTACGAATCATAAAGTAGCTCAACATTTTGCATCAGGGCTGGGTGGTCCTGAGACTACCGGGACGCCCCTGATGATCTCCGGGTGTGCATCCTCTTCAACGCAAAGCTGTGTACTCGGTCCACGGCCTCCTTCTGTAGGCTGGATAATCTCAGGTGCAGGACCTTCGTCTATGAGAGGCTCGTCATCAGTACCATCCACAGGTGCATCAGGGCTGGGTGGTCTTGAGACTACCCGGACGCCCGTGATGATCTCCGGGCGTGCATCCACTTCAACGCAAAGTTGTGTACTCGGTCCACGGCCTCCTTCTGTAGGCTGGATAATCTCAGGTGCAGGACCTTCGTCTATGAAAGGCTCGTCATCAGTACCATCCACAGGTGCATCAAACTGAGATTCATCTTCAAATCTCCCATCAAACTGAGAGACCTCTTCAACTCTATGCTTCTGCAATTAGTACATCAACCGATTAGACAAACATCTAAGGGATGCAACCTGAACAAATGCCGTTTTACATATTTACCTTCTCATCTGGCACAGCACATGTCCCAGAGCTGAAACCCGTTTCCTGAAGCAAGCGCTTTTTCTCTCCTTCCCGTCCATCCATCTGCAACAAGTTAAATTTGAGTACAGAACCTTGCACAACAATGCAAACTATTGATTGAAACAGCGGCAACATCAATATAAATAATTAACTACATATGCCAGCACACATACAGTGTGAGCAAGATCTGCTTCTCCTGCTAAAGGATCATTATATGGTTCACCATGCTAAACCCGCCTAACATATGTGCGGTCCATCCCAAAAATGTGTAAATGATCTGCCACTACAGGGTGAGGCCTCTTCTCACCATTCATACATGTGCAGCGCGGGCAATACACGTCCAGGTTGTGACCATCATGAGCTCTAATAAACCCCATAAAGGGTTGAACACCATTTATATATGAAGGGGAACATAAGTGTCCATGCAGTATCCAAGTTCTGTCCATCTGTTTAATTATGAGATACAGTGGTTGGTGATTAATTTAAGGCGAAGTAGGAAATGTATATCCATCGAGTACAAAACTATACTACATGATTATGCATTTCAGCAATCATGTCGAGTACAAAACAAAAAATGCCCATCGACATTTTAGCAAACAGATCGTGTACAAAACTCTGCCATGGCATTTCAGCAAATTAACGGATCGAGTGCAGAACTGACTCTATATGCCCACGCAAATGAACAAATTGATCGATGACAAATCGAGCGGAAAACTATAAAGTGCCAATTAGTTCGAGCATACTGACGAATTTTTTTAGCAGCATCAAGAAAATATAAATCGTTAGGCTGTCTTGCCCGATACATGATTGAGCTAGAGATAGCAGCCCTACCGTGGATCAACTTGACCGCCGGTGCGTCTCGAGAAGAACGACGGGGAGGGGAAGCTTCTTCTTCGCACGGACGGGACGGGGAGGGGAAGCTCTTCGCACGGACGGGGATAAGTTGTGTACGGGTGGGTGGGGGGTCATGCGGCCGGGCCGCCGGGGTGATAATTAAGGTCGGTAGGTGGCGTTTAATGGAGTTGCGTGTGTAATTTGCCGTGCACAAGGTTGAGGAATAGGCGGTTCCCTTTGCCGCGCGCACAATTCAAACTATCCCGCCCATGTAGTTTAAATTCGCCATATTTTCGTTAAATCGACATAAAGTCATGTGAGTGGGGGAAAATTAGCAAAGTTGCTTGAAAAATAGTAAAACTCTGGAATTATCCTTTAAATATGCTCTACTTCGTGTGAAAATCGGGGTGTGGAAGCATGTTGAGCTGTTTTATTTGTACTTTCTTCATTAAAACTCCCATTTTATGCACTTTGGATGGAAAGAAATCATTTGTACATAAATTTTGACAACGCCATTTGCAAACACTAATTGTTTACATGCCAAGATGCACCCATCCACCAAATATATATGTGGCAAAAGTTTATCACAATCTAGCAGATATGCATAATTAGTGAGGGACCCCTTTTGATTTTGTGCAATTTCCACTAATTAGGTAGAGATCGAGAAGGGTTAATTAATTAGGCCATGTTAGGGGTTATGTGTTTTAGATTAGGTTGTGTGGATTCAAATACAACTTCTTTATTTGTGTGCTATGATTAATCAAAACTAGATCGATCGACTGCGCACACATTATTAGAGGCGCATGCCTTTGCGCACAAAGTGCATGTGTGTGTTGTTGGCCACCAACGAGAGAGAGAGAGAGAGAGAGAGAGAGAGAGAGAGAGAGAGAGAGAGCTACATACGAGAGAGCGATTGAAATCCCCAAATTAAACACATATATATGCATGGCACATTTAATTTAATTAGAGGACCGCGAGGCACCCCTGGCCTGCTTGATGCACAATTAAGTGTCATTGGCCTATATATAGGGTTTAATTAGGGTTTAGGGTTTAGGGTTAGGAGGTTAGGGTTTAGGGTCTAGGGTTTAGGGTTTAATGTTTATGGTGTTTAGGGTTTAGGGATTAGGGATTAGGGTTTATTTAGGGTTTAAGGTTTAGGGATCATCGATCGAGTGCGCACACACACATTATTAGAGGCACACGCGCCTTTGCGCATAAAGTGCATGCGTATATGTGTGGAGGCGAAAGGAGGGGATCGAGCTAGCGGCTTGCATCCGTCGGCAATCGGCACTCGATCGGGAGAGAAGGGGTGCTACATAAAGGGGAGGGGTAACATATTTTATTACACAGTGAACTTACTGATGTGACTAGTCATTACATGTCTCACTGAAACTAGGGCCCATAGTGTGGCACCCCAAATTTACTTGAAGCTGCCCGGCGGGACGCATTGGCGCGTCAAGAAACCCCCGAATTGTAGCGGGGAAATGAAACATTTCACAAAAATTCGAAATTCAAGCACACCGCCACGCGCCAAGCACGCGGCTGTTCCTTCCTCTTCCTCGGTTCCTCCTCCCCTATCCGAAAAAACCCCAAATCCCAAGCTCAAACCAAAAAAAAAAAAAACAAATCCCCTGGCCGCCATGCATGTCCTCGTTAACCCGCTGGAGATCGTTCCCGGACGATGCGGACCACCCGCCCTGAGATCCAGAATTCCGTCCACCTCGAGGCACTGCGTGCTGTCTCGCAGCAGCGGCTTGAGGGCGCTGAAGAGGAAGTTCCGCCGGAAAGTGCTCATGGCAACCGTGCAAGCTCACCGGCGTGCTGTATCCCGAGAGGAACTGGTCAAAGCTTTGCTATTCGCCACACACAAAAAATTGCGGGCCAAGATCTGGTCAAAGCTTCGTCGATGGCTTGCCGCGAGAGGCTTGGAGTCCAGAGTCAATAAACTAGCTGCTCGAGGACTTGGGCGGTTTACACGGATTCATATTAACTGACTCAAGTTTGTTAGTCTAGTTAACAAATGCATCTAGATACATCCATATCTAGATAGAATTGAGTCAATTAATATGAATCAGAGGGGAGTACCTGAAAGTGTTTCATGCTACCAACTAATGCGCTGGCAGGAATCGCTGTAGAAGTAATTGTGCTACTACTCATACGATGAACTGATTGTGTGGGTGTCGAATTTTGCAACGCGATCATCCACTGAATGCTTAATCTAGCGCCAAAGGCGTACAAATCATAACATACTACAGCACCAGAACATAAGAGTACGAATCATAAAGTAGCTCAACATTTTGCATCAGGGCTGGGTGGTCCTGAGACTACCGGGACGCCCCTGATGATCTCCGGGTGTGCATCCTCTTCAACGCAAAGCTGTGTACTCGGTCCACGGCCTCCTTCTGTAGGCTGGATAATCTCAGGTGCAGGACCTTCGTCTATGAGAGGCTCGTCATCAGTACCATCCACAGGTGCATCAGGGCTGGGTGGTCTTGAGACTACCCGGACGCCCGTGATGATCTCCGGGCGTGCATCCACTTCAACGCAAAGCTGTGTACTCGGTCCACGGCCTCCTTCTGTAGGCTGGATAATCTCAGGTGCAGGACCTTCGTCTATGAAAGGCTCGTCATCAGTACCATCCACAGGTGCATCAAACTGAGATTCATCTTCAAATCTCCCATCAAACTGAGAGACCTCTTCAACTCTATGCTTCTGCAATTAGTACATCAACCGATTAGACAAACATCTAAGGGATGCAACCTGAACAAATGCCGTTTTACATATTTACCTTCTCATCTGGCACAGCACATGTCCCAGAGCTGAAACCCGTTTCCTGAAGCAAGCGCTTTTTCTCTCCTTCCCGTCCATCCATCTGCAACAAGTTAAATTTGAGTACAGAACCTTGCACAACAATGCAAACTATTGATTGAAACAGCGGCAACATCAATATAAATAATTAACTACATATGCCAGCACACATACAGTGTGAGCAAGATCTGCTTCTCCTGCTAAAGGATCATTATATGGTTCACCATGCTAAACCCGCCTAACATATGTGCGGTCCATCCCAAAAATGTGTAAATGATCTGCCACTACAGGGTGAGGCCTCTTCTCACCATTCATACATGTGCAGCGCGGGCAATACACGTCCAGGTTGTGACCATCATGAGCTCTAATAAACCCCATAAAGGGTTGAACACCATTTATATATGAAGGGGAACATAAGTGTCCATGCAGTATCCAAGTTCTGTCCATCTGTTTAATTATGAGATACAGTGGTTGGTGATTAATTTAAGGCGAAGTAGGAAATGTATATCCATCGAGTACAAAACTATACTAGTACATGATTATGCATTTCAGCAATCATGTCGAGTACAAAACAAAAAATGCCCATCGACATTTTAGCAAACAGATCGTGTACAAAACTCTGCCATGGCATTTCAGCAAATTAACGGATCGAGTGCAGAACTGACTCTATATGCCCACGCAAATGAACAAATTGATCGATGACAAATCGAGCGGAAAACTATAAAGTGCCAATTAGTTCGAGCATACTGACGAATTTTTTTAGCAGCATCAAGAAAATATAAATCGTTAGGCTGTCTTGCCCGATACATGATTGAGCTAGAGATAGCAGCCCTACCGTGGATCAACTTGACCGCCGGTGCGTCTCGAGAAGAACGACGGGGAGGGGAAGCTTCTTCTTCGCACGGACGGGACGGGGAGGGGAAGCTCTTCGCACGGACGGGGATAAGTTGTGTACGGGTGGGTGGGGGGTCATGCGGCCGGGCCGCCGGGGTGATAATTAAGGTCGGTAGGTGGCGTTTAATGGAGTTGCGTGTGTAATTTGCCGTGCACAAGGTTGAGGAATAGGCGGTTCCCTTTGCCGCGCGCACAATTCAAACTATCCCGCCCATGTAGTTTAAATTCGCCATATTTTCGTTAAATCGACATAAAGTCATGTGAGTGGGGGAAAATTAGCAAAGTTGCTTGAAAAATAGTAAAACTCTGGAATTATCCTTTAAATATGCTCTACTTCGTGTGAAAATCGGGGTGTGGAAGCATGTTGAGCTGTTTTATTTGTACTTTCTTCATTAAAACTCCCATTTTATGCACTTTGGATGGAAAGAAATCATTTGTACATAAATTTTGACAACGCCATTTGCAAACACTAATTGTTTACATGCCAAGATGCACCCATCCACCAAATATATATGTGGCAAAAGTTTATCACAATCTAGCAGATATGCATAATTAGTGAGGGACCCCTTTTGATTTTGTGCAATTTCCACTAATTAGGTAGAGATCGAGAAGGGTTAATTAATTAGGCCATGTTAGGGGTTATGTGTTTTAGATTAGGTTGTGTGGATTCAAATACAACTTCTTTATTTGTGTGCTATGATTAATCAAAACTAGATCGATCGACTGCGCACACATTATTAGAGGCGCATGCCTTTGCGCACAAAGTGCATGTGTGTGTTGTTGGCCACCAAGAGAGAGAGAGAGAGAGAGAGAGAGAGAGAGAGAGAAGAGAGAGAGAGTAGAGAGAGCTACATACGAGAGAGCGATTGAAATCCCCAAATTAAACACATATATATGCATGGCACATTTAATTTAATTAGAGGACCGCGAGGCACCCCTGGCCTGCTTGATGCACAATTAAGTGTCATTGGCCTATATATAGGGTTTAATTAGGGTTTAGGGTTTAGGGTTAGGAGGTTAGGGTTTAGGGTCTAGGGTTTAGGGTTTAATGTTTATGGTGTTTAGGGTTTAGGGATTAGGGATTAGGGTTTATTTAGGGTTTAAGGTTTAGGGATCATCGATCGAGTGCGCACACACACATTATTAGAGGCACACGCGCCTTTGCGCATAAAGTGCATGCGTATATGTGTGTGTTTTTTGGCCACCAACGACATATAGATGATCGAGAGAGAGAGAGATTGAAATCCCCCAAGAATATGTTCAAATATATATTAAAATATATGCACGAATGCATGCATGGTAGGCCATGCATGCACACTAATTATATATATATATTATGAGGAAACTTAATCAAATGTGTTTTCATTCGAGAGAACTTGTCAAAATTCAAGTTAATTAATTTATCATCGATAATTATATAATTAATTAATGAATCTCAGGGAGATGTTATACAACATATGATCGATATAGGCCATGTATATATTAATTGGTTTTAATCTACCGTTTAATTTGCTAGCTAGCTGCATGCTATATATAGAGCATGTTTTTATTAGATCGGGTTATAGCTAGTATAGTTTAGGGTTATGTGTTTTAATTAACTAGGGTTTGATTAGCTAGGGGTTAGTTATATATATATGGTTTAGGGTTAATGCATGGCACATTTAATTTAACTAGAGGACCGCGAGGCACCCCTGGCCTGCTTGATGCACAATTAAGTGTCGTTGGCCTATATATAGGGTTTAGGGTTAGCTAGCTGGGTTTAGGGTTTAGTGTTTAGGGTGTTTAGCTAGGGTCTAGGGTTTAGGGTTTAGTGTTTACGGTGTTTAGGGTCTAGGGTTTAGTGTTTAGGGTGTTTAGGGTCTAGGGTTTAGGGTCTAGTGTTTAGGGTCTAGGGTTTAGGGTTTAATTAGTGTTTAGGGTGTTTAGGGTTTAGGGTTTAGTGTTTACGGTGTTTAGGGTCTAGGGTTTAGGGTTTAGTGTTTAGGGTGTTTAGGGTCTAGGGTTTAGGGTCTAGTGTTTAGGGTCTAGGGTTTAGGGTTTAATTAGTGTTTAGGGTGTTTAGGGTTTAGGGTTTAATGTTTACGGTGTTTAGGGTCTAGGGTTTAGGGTTTAGTGTTTAGGGTGTTTAGGGTCTAGGGTTTAGTGTGTTTAGGGTGTTTAGGGTTTAGGGGATTAGGGATTAGGGTTTTAGGGTTGTTTAAGGTTTAGGGATCATCGATCGAGTGCGCACACACATTATTAGAGGCACCCCGCGCCTTTGCGCATAAAGTGCATGCGTATATATGTGTGTTTTTTTTGCCACCAACAACGATATATAGATGATCGAGAGAGAGAGATTGAAATCCCCAAGAATATGTTCAAATATATATCAAAATATATGCACGAATGCATGGTAGGCCATGCATGCACACTAATTATATATATATTATGAGCTAGGCAACTTGATCAAATGTGTTTTCATACGAGAGAACTTGTCAAAATTCAAGTTAATTAATTTATCATCGATAATTATATATATAATTAATTAATGAATCACAGGGAGATCGATAATTAATTTAGGGTTTTAGGGTTGTACGTTTAAGGTTTAGGGATCATCGATCGAGTGCGCACACACATTATTAGAGGCACCCGCGTCTTTACGCATAAAGTGCATGCGTATATATGTGTGTGTTTTTTGCCACCAACGTTATATATAGATGATCGCGAGAGAGAGAGATTGAAATCCCCAAGAATATGTTCAAATATACATTAAAATATATGCACGAATGCATGGTAGGCCATGCATGCACACTAAAATTATATATATATTATGAGGCAACTTAATCAAATGTGTTTTCATTCGAGAGAACTTGTCAAAATTAAAGTTAATTAATTTATCAAGATAATTATATAATTAATTAATGAATCTGAGGGATATGTTATACAACATGATCGATATAGGCCATGTATATTTTAATTGGTGTTAATCTACGGTTTGCTAGCTAGCTGTTATATATATAGAGCATGCTTTTATTAGATCGGGTTATATCTAGTATAGTTTAGGGTTATGTGTTTTAATTAAGTAGGGTTGATTAGCTAGGGTTAGTTACATATATATGGTTTAGGGTTAATGCATGTCACATTTAATTTAATTAGAGGACCGCGAGGCACCCCTGGCCTGCTCGATGCACACAATTAAGTGTCGTTGGCCTATACATAGGGTTTAATTAGGGTTTAGGGTTAGCTAGGGTTTAGGGTTAGGGTTAGGGTTAGGGTTAGGGTTAGGGTCTAGGGTTTAGGGTTTAGTGTTTAGGGTGTTTAGGGTTTAGGGTTTAGGGATTAGGGATTTAAGGTTTTAGGGTTGTTTAAGGTTTAGGGATCATCGATCGAGTGCGCACACACATTATTAGAGGCACTCGCGCCTTTACGCATAAATTGCATGTGTATATATATGTGTGTGTTTTTTGGCCACCAACGATATATTGATGATCGAGAGAGAGAGAGATTGAAATCCCTAAGAATATGTTCAAATATACATTAAAATATATGCACGAATGCATGGTAGGCCATGCATGCACACTAATTAATTATATATATATATGAGGCAACTTAATCAAATGTGTTTTCATTCGAGAGAACTTGTCAAAATTCAAGTTAATTAATTTATCACGATAATTATATAATTAATTAATGAATCTGAGGGATATGTTATACAACATGATCGATATATAGGCCATGTATATTTTAATTGGTGTTAATCTACGGTTTGCTAGCTAGCTGCTATATATAGAGCATGTTTTTATTAGATCGGGTTATATCTAGTATAGTTTAGGGTTATGTGTTTTAATTAAGTAGGGTTAATTAGCTAGGGTTAGTTACATATATATGGTTTAGGGTTAATGCATGGCACAATTAATTTAATTAGAGGACCGCGAGGCACCCCTGGGCTGCTCGATGCACAATTAAGTGACGTTGGCCTATATACATATATAGGGTTTAATTAGGGTTTAGGGTTAGCTAGGGTTTAGGGTTAGGGTTAGGGTTAGGGTTAGGGTTTAGGGTCTAGGGTTTAGGGTTTAGTGTTTAGGGTGTTTAGGGTTTAGGGATTAGGGATTAGCTAGGGATTTAAGGTTTTAGGGTTGTTTAAGGTTTAGGGATCATCGATCGAGTGCGCACACACATTATTAGAGGCACCCGCGCCTTTACGCATAAATTGCATGCGTATATATATATGTGTGTGTTTTTTGGCCACCAACGATATATTGATGATCGAGAGAGAGATTGAAATCCCTAAGAATATGTTCAAATATACATTAAAATATATGCACGAATGCATGGTAGGCCATGCATGCACACTAATTAATTATATATATATTATGAGGCAACTTAATCAAATGTGTTTTCATTCGAGAGAACTTGTCAAAATTCAAGTTAATTAATTTATCACGATAATTATATAATTAATTAATGAATCTGAGGGATATGTTATACAACATGATCGATATATATAGGCCATGTATATTTTAATTGGTGTTAATCTACGGTTTGCTAGCTAGCTGCTATATATAGAGCATGTTTTTATTAGATCGGGTTATATCTAGTATAGTTTAGGGTTATGTGTTTTAATTAAGTAGGGTTAATTAGCTAGGGTTAGTTACATATATATGGTTTAGGGTTAATGCATGGCACAATTAATTTAATTAGAGGACCGCGAGGCACCCCTGGGCTGCTCGATGCACAATTAAGTGACGTTGGCCTATACATAGGGTTTAATTAGGGTTTAGGGTTAGCTAGGGTAGAGGGTTAGGGTTAGGGTTTAGGGTTTAGGGTTTAGTGTTTAGGGTGTTTAGGGTTTAGGGATTAGGGATTTAGGGGTTTTAGGGTTGTTTAAGGTTTAGGGATCATCGATCGAGTGCGCACACACATTATTAGAGGCACCCGCGCCTTTACATAAAGTGCATGCGTATATATGTGTGTTTTTTGGGCCACCAACGATATATAGATGATCGAGAGAGAGAGATTGAAATCCCCAAGAATATGTTCAAATATACATTAAAATATATGCACGAATGCATTGTAGGCCATGCATGCACACTAATTATATATATATTATGAGGCAACTTAATCAAATGTGTTTTCATTCGAGAGAACTTGTCAAAGTTCAAGTTAATTAATTTATCACGATAATTATATAATTAATTAATGAATCTCAGGGATATGTTATACAACATGATCGATATAGGCCATGTATATATTAATTGGTGTTAATCTACGGTTTGCTAGCTAGCTGCTATATATAGAGCATGTTTTTATTAGATCGGGTTATAGCTAGCTAGTATAGTTTAGGGTTATGTGTTTTAATTAAGTAGGGTTGATTAGCTAGGGTTAGTTACATATATATGGTTTAGGGTTAATGCATGGCACATTTAATTTTATTAGAGGATCGCGAGGCACCCATGACCCGCTCGATCGATGCACAATTAAGTGTCGTTGGCCTATACATAGGGTTTAATTGGGGTTTAGGATTAGCTAGGGTTTAGGGTTAGGGTTAGGGTTAGGGTACGTTTAGGGTCTAGGGTTTAGGGTTTAGTGTTTAGGGTGTTTAGGGTTTAGGGATTAGGGATTTAAGGTTTTAGGGTTGTTTAAGGTTTAGGGATCATCGATCGAGTGCGCACACACATTATTAGAGGCACCCGCGCCTTTACGCATAAATTGCATGCATATATATGTGTGTTTTTTGGCCACCAACGATATATAGATGATCGAGAGAGAGATTGAAATCCCCAAGAATATGTTCAAATATACATTAAAATATATGCACGAATGCATGGTAGGCCATGCATGCACACTAATTATATATATATATTATGAGGCAACTTAATCAAATGTGTTTTCATTCGAGAGAACTTGTCAAAATTAAAGTTAATTAATTTATCACGATAATTATATAATTAATTAATGAATCTCAGGGATATGTTATACAACATGATCGATATAGGCCATGTATATATTAATTGGTGTTAATCTACGGTTTGCTAGCTAGCTGCTATATATAGAGCATGTTTTTATTAGATCGGGTTATAGCTAGTATAGTTTAGGGTTATGTGTTTTCATTAAGTAGGGTTGATTAGCTATGGTTAGTTACATATATATGGTTTAGGGTTAATGCATGGCACATTTAATTTAATTAGAGGACCGCGAGGCACCCCTGGCCTGCTTGATGCACAATTAAGTGTCGTTGGCCTATATATAGGGTTTAATTAGGGTTTAGGGTTAGGGTTAGGGTTTAGGGTCTAGGGTTTAGTGTTTAGGGTGTTTAGGGTTTAGGGATTAGGGATTAGGGTTTCAGGGTTGTATAAGGTTTAGGGATCATCGATCGAGTGCGCACACACATTATTAGAGGCACCCGCGCCTTTGCGCATAAAGTGCATGCGTATAGTTTAGGGTTATTTGTTTTAATTAAGTAGGGTTTGATCAGCTAGGGTTAGTTACATATATATGGTTTAGGGTTAATGCATGGCACATTACATATAGTTTAAATCTCAAGAATGTTTATACATGATAGGCCATATGTGCAAAGGAATTTTTTTCCCCGTGAACTTGTCAAAATTCAAGTTTATCAGTGCCAATGGAAACTAGTCCAAAAAATTACATAGAGGACCAAAAGTACTAGACAATAACTAATAGAACCTGCAACTTTACAAAAAGGACCCCAAAACATATAGAAGAAAATCAATCGAGTCCTTCTCGACCGCACATCAGATCTCTGCTCCGCATCCTTTCCAGCAACTCCGTCGCCGGGGACGCACCACTTGGGACGGTGTCGCCGGTAGTCGCCAGGACGAAGGAGAAGAAGGGCCTCAGCAACGGCATATTGGCTCTGAGAAGGGCCGCTGAAAGTCCAAGATGTGCACGGGCAAGACGGATGACGCCGTCGTATGCCCCGAGCTTGTGAACTTTAGCAGCTTGACTTCCCCATTGGCCAGATCTGAAGCACTGACCAAAGCAAGCCTCACCGTTAGCGCCATCACATTGATGGCACCAGATCGGGGTTTGGCCGGCAAGATCCGCCAGATTCACCATAGGCCAGATCTGAAGCCGATGACGAGATCCCCGACTCCATTGCGCCATTCTGCTCATGGGAAACACTGGATCTAAGCTTACAACAACACTAACTCCCTCGGATCCAAATTAGCTGACTCAACTTTGCTTATCTAAATATGGATGTATCCACACATGTTTTTACTCTAGATACATACACGTCTAAGGAAAGTTGAATCAATTAATTTAGTTCGGAGGGTGTACAATATACAGAGAGAAGTCGGCCTCGTCTCCGGCCGGCGAGGCCGCCGGAGAGAAGGGGGAGAGGAGCCGGGGGAGTGGGAGAGACTCGAGAGAGAAAGAGAAGAGGAAGAAATGAGAGCTCCCTGGGGAAGAACATTATTTTTGTCGTTCTGCTCGTAGCTTGAAACTGAAAATTTCGGCCGCGCGCCAAATCATCCCGCCGCATCCATTCGAAAATCCCGTGACCAGTTTTACCCTTTTAACCCTGGTCCGGAAGCTACAACCCACCGACCATGGAGGGCTCATTCGGTAACAATGAAATATCTTGCCTAGATCCCGAACCCTCCCCACAGGCCCACACCCACCCACCAACCATTCGCCCCATTAGCTCAAAAATACTCTCACACGCCAAAGCTCTGACTCTCTACAGTACTAGATCTGCTTCGCCGCCGGCATACTCCTCCACAGCGTAGCCTTGATCGTGTTGGCTGTCCACCCACCTGATCCGCTCCCCCGCCGCCCTCGTCCCGACGGATCTGCTTCACCGCCGACCTCGCCACCGACGGATCTGCTTCACCGCCGACCTCGCCACCGACGGATCTGCTTCACCGCCGACCTCGCCACCGACTACCTCGCCGCAGCGGCTGTATCAACTTCACCGAATACCTTGCCAGCCAACCAGATCTGCTTCACTAACGCCCGCTTCTACTGAAACAGGGTCGATTCATCGTCTCCCGCGTTCGCCGCCGCTGGAATGCAAGTTGCCGCCCCCGTCCACCCCGCCGCAGCTTGGTTAGTACGCTGGCCCGTTAGATCGCGGTGTTTCTTTAGCCATGTTTTGTGTAGTTATTTGCAGATCTCATATGCCGTTAACTTTCTTGATGTGTTGCTTCGCATGAAGTTTGTTTAAATATTGTACAGTACAAAAGCATTATCCGGTCGCTACCATCCTGTTCATTCTACTGACACCTGTGTGCATCCACATATTTATAGCCTTGTACCCATTCATTTGCTGCCAACTGTTTTTGTACTGCATGCTATTGTCGCACTGCTTTTATAGTCGTGCTATGGGCATTTCCAATCTGCTTGTTCTTATACCACGTCATTAGCTCACCGCTAGCTGTTTTCTCGTGTCTGCTATTCTCACACTGCTTTTATAATCATGCTATGTGCATTTCCAATCTGCTTGCTCTTATACCTCGTCTTTAGCTTATATAGTTATTGCTGCGTGCATGTCTGGTCTTTGTATTATCGTAGACTGACTTGTCAATGTTATTTTTCCTAGGGATTGATCATGCGAACCACTTATTAGAACATCCAACATTAACAGCGGGGACGCTAGGTAAGGTTGGAATCTGAGTTCGTGGTTGGTAATTTTGGCAGTTTACTTCCGTTATTATCTATAACCTATATGCATTGTTCCTTATGCAAGAGATTAACACTTGGAACCCTGCCATAGCAATGCCATTCATGCTTTACTATGTTTCTGCCTATTTGATATGCTTGTCTTGGAGAAACTGCGAGGGTGATTTGAACCTGACATTTGGTCATTCTTAATGCCAGTTTACTTTATGTGTAAAACCTTGGCATTACCCTACTCTAAATCTGAATGTCTGAAATTCGTATCTCATGCAAAGCAACATCTAGTTGGTTTTAATCTGATATCTGGTAAATATTGGCTTATTCATTTGGCAGCTCAAGTTTTTTGTTATTTGAAACCAGCTGACTTGGTCTTAAATGTGATATCTAAACACAGATTAAGGACAATGGAGCAGGAGGATTAGCATTTCACTTGATGGCTGAACCTAAAATGATAGGCATGTTGACCACGACTAGTGCACGCAAGAGAAGGACCTGCAGTGAGCCAGTATGTGCTTAGTACATGCATCTTATCTTATCTTGTGCTTATTTCTGCTACATGTTGTTATCTGATCTCTACATTGCGTAATACATGTTTGAATAGTTAATTGTTGTAACTATGTTTACAATGTTACCAGAATGCAGTTTTAATGAAGCAGTCATCATTAGAAGATAGTCGCCAAAAAAGGATCTGTAGCGACCCTGTGCAACATTATGATGTAAGTTTGTGCTTAGTACAAGTTCCATACATGTCTTATTTATGCAACTTGTTATTATCTTATATCTACATTGCATAATAAATGTTTGCATAGTTCATCGTTTAACTCTTTTTGCATTATTATCAGAATGCAGTTGTGATGAAGCAATCTTCATTAGAAGTGAGGCCCACAAAAAGTTCTGATCTTTCTTCTGATGCATCTTCTCATAGCCGTCAACCTAGACCATTTCTTTCATCAAACAGTAAATATCTCAAGGCTGTACTTTATAAAAGACATGGTATTGCTGCTTTAAGATCTGTAGCTGATATGTTGACAAAGAGTACACAAGATTCAATCAAGGCGATTGCCAAATGTCAACGTGTTATTGATGATGCTAATAGAAGTCCTCAATGATTCTATGTAATTTTTTTATTTGGGCACATTAATTGCCTTGTAATTTTCCTATTTGTTTTATTTGTGTATGTACTTGTGTGTATCATTGAAATCAGATTTTAGGCTCATGAAATTTAATGCAAGTTGACTAGTCAAACAAGTAGGGCCCTACAACAGATTGGGCCGGCCCACTTACAGTAGTGTGGGACCCACTTTCATTTTGGGCCGGCCCACTTCTTTAGTAGGCCGGCCCGGTTACACGATAATGGGCTCCACATGCTTATTGGGCCGGCCCACTGTTGAGCTTGCTCTATGGTGGTCCCACATGGTAAATGGGCCGGCCCTTTAATAGGAAGGTGGGACCCACCTGTGTTTTTGGCCCGGCCACTATCTTGTTGGGCCGGGCCCACTTTCTATGGTGGACCCCACATACCAAATGGGCCGGCCCATTAACAGGAATGTGGGACCCACCTGTGTTTTTGGCCGGCCCACTATCTTGGTGGGCCACCCACTTGCTATATGGTGGGCCCCACATACTAAATGGGCCGGCCCTTTAACAGGAAAGTGGGACCCACCTGTGTTTTTGGCCCAGTTGCTATATGGTGGACCCCACAAACTAAATGGGCCGACCCTTTAGCGGAAAGTGGGACCCACTGTGTTTTTGGCCAGTTGAGGCCGGCCCATGATATACGGTGGACCCCACACTAAATGGGCCGGTCCTTTAACGGGAAAGTGGGACCCACTGTTTTGGGCCCTTGCTTCTTGGGCCGGCCCAGTTGCTGTAAGGTGGACCCCACATGTTAAATGGGCCGGCCCATTTAAGTTTTGACCAGTCAACCTTAGAGGTTAGGCCCGACCCACGTAACTAATGGATGCCGATACGTCTCCAACGTATCGATAATTTCTTATGTTCCATGCTACTTTATTGATGATACCTACATGTTTTATGCACATTATATGTCATATTTATGCGTTTTCTAGAACTAACCTATTAACAAGATGCCGAAGAGCCGTTGCTGTTTTCTGCTTTTTGGTTTCAGAAATCCTAGTAAGAAAATATTCTCGGAATTGGACGAAATCTTCGCCCGGGGTCCTATTTTTGCACGGAGCTTCCAGAAGACCGAAGAGGGAAGGAAGTGGGGCCACGAGGCGCCGACACCATAGGCCGGCGCGGCCCAGGTGCTGGCCGCGCCGACCTAGGGTGTGGGGCCCTCGTGTGGCCCCCCACGTTGCTTCCGCCTACTTAAAGCCTCCGTCGAAACCCCAGGAGCCACGATACGGAAAACCTTCCAGAGACGCCGCCGCCACGAATCCCATCTCGGGGGATTCAGGAGATCGCCTCCGGCACCCTGCCGGAGAGGGGATTCATCTCCCGGAGGACTCTTCATAGCCATGATCGCCTCCGGAGTGATGAGTGAGTAGTTCACCCCTGGACCATGGGTCCATAGCAGTAGCTAGATGGTCGTCTTCTCCTTGTTGTGCTTCATTGTTGGATCTTGTGAGCTGCCTAACATGATCAAGATCATCTATATGTAATTCTATATGTTGTGTTTGTCGGGATCCGATGGATAGAGAATACTATGTTATGGTGATTATCAATCTATTGTTTATGTGTTGTTTATGATCTTGCATGCTCTCCGTTATTAGTAGAGGCTCTGGCCAAGTTTTTGCTCTTAACTCCAAGAGGGAGTATTTATGCTCGATAGTGGGTTCATGCCTTCATTGACACCTGGGATCGTGACAGAAGGTTCTAAGGTTGTGATGTGCTATTGCCACTAGGGATAAAACATTGATTCTATGTCTAAGGATGTAGTTGTCGATTACATTACGCACCATACTTAATGCAATTGTCTGTTGCTTAGCAACTTAATACTGAATGGGGTTCGGATGATAACCTGAAGGTGGACTTTTTAGGCATAGATGCAGTTGGATGGCGGTCTATGTACTTTGTCGTAATGCCCGGATTAAATCTCACTATATTTATCATATCATGTATATGCATTGTTATGCCTTTCTCTATTTGTCAATTGCCCGACTAATTTGTTCACCCAACATGCTTTTATCTTATGGGAGAGACACCTCTAGTGAACTGTGGACCCCGGTCCTATTCTTTACATAGCATACAATCTACTCTGCAATTGTTCTTTACTGTTTTCTTTGCAAACATCTTCCACTCGATACGTTTAATCCTTTGTTACAGCAAGCCGGTGAGATGGACAACCTCACTGTTTCGTTGGGGCAAAGTACTTTGGTTTTGTTGTGCAGATTCCACGTTGGCGCCGGAATCCCTGGTGTTGCGCCGCATCACATTTCGCGACCATCAACCTTCAACGTGCTTCTTGGCTCCTCCTGGTTCGATTCAACCTTGGTTTCTTTCTGAGGGAAAACTTGCCACCGTGCGCATCATACCTTCCTCTTGGGGTTCCCAACGGACGTGTACATCTACGCGCATCAAGCCTGTTTTCTGGCGCCGTTGCCGGGGAGATCAAGACACGCTGCAAGGGAGTCTCCACTTCTCAATCTCTTTACTTTGTTTTTGTCTTGCTTTATTTTATTTACTACTTTGTTTGCTGCACCTAAACAAAACACACAAAAATTAGTTGCTAGTTTTACTTTATTTACTGTCTTGCTCTCTATATCAAAAACACAAAAAAATTAGTTACTTGTCTTTGCCTAGTTTACTTTATTGCTACTAAAATGAGTAATCCTGAAGTTGAAGTTCGTTCTTTTAAGCAACAAGGTGGAGAAAGTTTTAAAGATGCTTGGTATAGAATTAGTAATGCTCATCATAGGTGCATTAAGAAACACTCCACCACTATCCTTCTTAGGAACTTTTATGTTGGTTTATCTAGTTGGAATAGGTATGTTCTTGATACTCTTTCGGGAGGTAATTTCCTAGGTACTCCTGCTTTAGAAGCTAGTTGCATCATTGAGAGTCTAGTTGGAATACCACCTGTTAATGAAGTTAAAATTGAAATCTCTCTTGAGGATGTTATGAAAAAATTGGAAACCATAGAGAAAAATTTTCCAAGTATTGAAACTAAATTGGAAATGTTATTGGATAAAACTGATGAACTTGATAAATCCCTAGGAGGAATTGATGAAAGAATTAGTGTCCTAGGAACTTGTGTTATCCATGATAACTAGCTGGGTGGCCCGCGCAATAGCGCGGCTAGTTTTGATATAATTTAAATTGGGCATCCAACATGTTCATTTTCCTTGACGTACCATATTTTGAAATATTTAGAAAATAAGAATCCAGAATATGTTTAAGTAAACTTTAGCGACTAAACAACTCTTTCACTTTTGTTGCCACGTTTGCATTCATGAGGTTTAACATTTGCTCATGATGTAATGAAAAACCCATGCAGCTAAATATTTTATACTCCCCGGTTCTTTAATTTATACCCCGCCATGAAATTCTACTTGTATTCTTTCTTAAAACTCAGACCACTGAATTTGCCTCATCGCTAGTGATTTATTTTAGCTTATTAGCATATGATAGAAAGGATGCGAAAGACTAATAATTTGAGGAATTCAGATAATAAAGTTTTGGATCTCAAACTCCTTTTCCATTATGTAGTCTTCTATCTTGCCTAACTGACCGTGTTTATATGCATGTAAGTTCTGCTTTAGGATGTTTTCATGTATGTGGTATCGTTTCATAATTAAGTTCTACCATATCCAGTTGACTTTATTCTCAGCCTATCTTGTTCATAATTAAATCGTTTTTATAAGTTTGTAAGTTTTGTCCTGAATGTAATATTGTACTTTCTGATAGTAGTTTATATAAGTGCTTTCCAAACTTCATAGTGTACTTGACTCATTTCACCGTGTAAAATTGCCCACAAATCCCTAATAAGTCAAAAGAAAAAATAAAAAATGTTAAATTCACTTCCACTATACACATCACATTTTTGTATAGATTCAATTTTATTATGAAATAGTGCACTTCTCCAGATTTTATATTTTCTCCCTCTTATTCCACCCCATGTTTATGTGAGAGTTCAGTACCAATAAAAATAACAAAGACTCAGGAAAAAGTGACCTACTGTTTTGAGAAATGAATTTTAAAAGAGGGAATAGATAAATTCTACCTCACATCCACCTGAAAGATTTTACTGAAATAATTCTTAACCAATAGGATTTGCCACCTGCAAACACGAAGCATAGATAAATATATGAAAACAAAGACTGATATTTGCTTGAACTGAGGCTGTAAGCATGTTTTGAACTCAAATGTCAAGCAGAAGTGGCAGAAAAAAATATACATTATCTTGCCCCAAAAAATCAGTAGTAGTAGGGTTATTTCAGCCATCTATAAGGGATTTTTTCCTGTAAAGGACTGCCCGAGCAGTACTCGGACAAAAAAACAATCTCGAGAGTAACACGGTGAGTCTGTTTTTAATTGTTCTCTTGCAGAATAAGACTTTTCAACAACAAACATAATTGAGATCCAAAGCTTCTATGAGCCTATTCCGTGACCTCTGGGGTTACAGAATATGAGAATTCAATATGTTTGCAAAATACTCGGTCCATAATTGCACATAAATAAAATCAGGAAGGCCTAGCTAAAACTCCCAAAATCAGACCGCTCAACACATACATGTTACCGAATTATTTTCAAGACTACTACTATTTTGTAATGGAGACATGACGCAAAGCCAAACCTTGTCACACAAAGCATCTAAAAGAAAAGTTGATGTGGGGAACTTACAGTTGCTTTGCCCCAAGAATTGGTCCTCTAGGCTTTGATGTGTTGTGTTGCATACGCCTCTGAGGCAGTCAATCATATTCTCATCTAGACGGAGGAGGCAGCCAGTCTGGCGAATCAGCGGTGGTTAACATGATCAGACAGCATTGTCAAACACTAAGCATTAGTTACGTTTGTACCTTATAAGCAGAGCGCTTGCCTGATTGCAAACCTGCGACCGGTGACGAAGGGCAAGTTCACTTCCTTTAGTGGATAAAAATGCACGCATGAGCTCTCCATTGCAGAGGAAGAAACGTGGTGGCCGCTGTCATGACACATCCGCACGACACAGAGAGGAGCCCAATCTCTGCTTCCGTTTTGGTATTTCTGCCGCATGGAGTCGCCATCGATCCAAGTGCCACTTGGCCTTACGGCACCATCGCCTATCGCCATGGCCGGCTTATATGTAGATCTTTCCCTTAACTCAGAGACCTTAAAATCGTCACTCGAAACTAATCGAAGATTAAACATGGCTATACGTGGGACGCTGCAGGCTGATCTGTGGAATCTGGCCTTTTCGCAACTGCATGCATCCAAGCATCGAGTCCCACCGCATTGCTTCAATTTCCTCATGTGACATGGGACATCATCAAGTAGACGAAGGCTGGGTGTGCAAGAGAATCAACATAATTTCAACACGGACAAAGCCGCAGCAGCAAGCCAAAGGTGAACGGCGTTCGTGATAGGGAATCTGAGCAAATCTGAAAATCTTGTTTTTAGATTGGCGACTGCTTTGGATCTACGGGGAGAAGAGAGGTTAGCTTTGTTTTACGTCCGGGGTCGTGCGCTTCGGAAAAATCCTGCGACTCTTAATCTTAACCATTTATTAGCTTAGGTTTAAGTTTTGCGCAATCTTAGCCATACAGTGTTTGCTGTTTTAATTGTATAATAATAGACACTTGAAGGTGTAAGATACATGATTCAACCTATCATAATATTGCAGATCAATTTCAGTAAACAGCATCCAAGTTTTTTTTATTTTGTCAGCAGTTATTCATGTGCTATACTATAATATTGATGAATAAACATAAAGGGGTAACTGCGTTGAAAAAGAACTATATTAATTATTAATTATTAATTGAATATATGAAACTAAATTGACGGACAACAGAGAAATAACTCAACTTTTTCACTTACTGCATATCGAGAAGATAAAATATGTAGTATTATGAGAAATTGAAAATCAGTGTTTTTGTTTAACGGCTAGGGTTAGATAACCAAGCATCCATGATAAATGCATGGACCAGGAAAATAGGTTAAAAAAAGTGATCTTTTGATTATTATAACTTAATTATACGAAGGAAAGAGGAAATATCATCCAACTACCACTTCTCAAATATGAGCAACCAAGACCCTTCATGGTTGATGATCCTAGCTAATGTTAGTGCGGCCGACTCCGCCCAACTCACTAATTAAACATTTCATCATCACCGACTAACTATCAATTTTTTAAATATCACTAAAGCACAATATCTCTGTCTTGTGCAAATCATGTAGCAAGAATGTTACGCTCCTAGGGTAGCTAATTTATTGGAACACTCCTAGGTGCCACATGATTATACTCCCTAAATTATATTAAGACCTGCAAACATTATTAACACATAGAAATATTAGAAAAATGCTTGTTCTAACTGTGTAGGGAACCACCTTAGCTATTCTCGCATGTAAAACTAATAGATAAATAAATTCTGGTTAGTGCTGGTCATTGCCGTTCACTACTCCAGAAAAAAATTATGATAGTGCACCAAGTTAAAGTATTTTGTAAGCTCATATTTTACCTAAATTATAAAGTGATCTCTACAGAAAATATCCCTTTTGCCGAGAGCCAAGTACACTCGGAGAAGTCCGAAATATGCTTGGCATACACTTACTTGGCAGACACCCCCTCGGCGAAAAAAACGTTCGTTCTGCAGCTACATATCTAGCCCATTTTCGTGGCCTTCTGCAAACAAAACACTCTGCAAAAAAAGCAACCGAATGTCACTTGAGGGATGACGCGGCTGTATATCGAGCGTATATGCTGGGCATATATCTTGGTCACACATGTGCGGCCTGTTATACTTGCCAACAAATGTTGGTTCATACATATTTCGAGCAAACTAATAGTATTTACATGGCCTTCCCTTCTTTTGTTTAATGTGCAATTCAAACCAAAAAAGTGAGGACAAATACACAATTAAGTATTACTAACATCCTTTTCTTTAAGGTCTAGATATTACCTCGAGATCACTCCATGAATTTGGGGAGTTTCCATCAATTCCTTCAATAATGGTGTAGAGCATCGACCCAGCCTTATTACCTTACTATCTTAGATTGATATGTCATAATAATTTGATCTGTTTACGAATTGTCAAAAAATAATGTTATACAACCCAAATCAATAAAAAATATTTTAGCAACTCAATTTAGAATTAAAAGGCAAATATGTGAAATTCTAGTATATCACTAAATAAAAAACAACGAATCTCAACATGTAATGTAGCACCACCATCTGCGAATTGAGCCCAAGAGCCTATGCCTTCTGTCGTCTGCTGCCAATACAACTATTATCTGATGCCTATGTAGGCATCGCCTGGTGTACGATGCCTGCACCGAGGCTGGGACTGGAGATCGCGGCGCTGGGTCTCATTGGTGTAGCTCATTGACAGGGTAGTGATTTCCTGCCACGACCCTACGGAAAAAGATCGCCGCGCTCCATTGTGGCAAAACACTGGAAAAACATCTGGCATGATAATCAATCAACATCATTGTTATATAACAAAATAAAAGAGGTAATATATTATACGTAATCATTTTCTTTGAACGACAGTCCTAGCAGAACGGGGACGTATTTTTGAAAGCCTGAAAAACATTAGCGGCGCTCTTATTGAGATTGGCTTCAGGGCGACCTCTGATTCAACCCTGGCCGTTAGAGCTGACAGTTTTTTCAGCTTTCTCTTGTCCAGGAGTAAACCTGGATCCGCGGGAGGAAGAGAACCACCTCACCCACACTTCTTATCCCGGTGGGTGTTACGCATCAGATGCATCTGCAGTTGATTCACGTATCATCAGCGATGTTAACGACCAAGAGCATGTGCATGGATCGATTGTTGCAGCCTTTAATTAAGCCAAGATAATTAAGCGGCCATGGTTTACCTTTGATTATGTCATGTGGATGGCTTGCTCCTGGAAGCTCCTGATCACCTTGGATCCCACTGCCTGGAGACGTAATAAGTCGATCTGGCCACATATATCTATAGAAACGTGTTGTTTGCTCCGGATCGGACGTCTTCCAAGCAGCTGAATACGGAAATCTCCCATCTGTGTTGGAAGACGGAGCATGATGGAAAGATGGATCAGTTATGTTGGGGCGATGGAGATCAGACTTGGAGTCCTCGTGCTGCTTCTAAAGCGAGTCGAACTTGACACCACAGATGTTGCACATCAACACCGGAACCGGAGGAGTGTTGCACGTCCACCGGAATCCGGCGGCTTATGGCGGTTGTTGCTGCTGCGACGGGGTTGGCTCCGGCCGGGAGTGTTTGAAGTGTCGTGCGGTTTGTGTCGAGGACGATCTGCTTCGGTCAGAATTAGCACATCATAGATCTGGCAGAGCCATGCGGAGCGGCGGCGCTGGCGGGCAGGCGGCGGCAGATCGGACTTGAAATCAGATCGTTTTATCATGCTGAGAACTTTTGTATGTCTCCTTTTTTTTTGAGGTAAATTTTTGTATGTCTCCTAGATGGGATAGACGTGGGTTTATGCGCATATCAAAATATACCGGAGGGGGTTAGGAAGTTAATCTTGACGGTTGTTTTTGGCCTAGCCAATCTAAACCGTTGGTTGTTTGTTGTTTTAATAATATAATAGATCAAACAATAGGATTGATGAACTTGAAAAAGCTATGGGAACCTTGGGTTCAACCTTTTCTTCTCTCAAGTATAATGAGAAAGCTTATGTGGGTAAAGAGCAAAAATTCATGTACGCCTCTAAAGTGCCTAAACAAAAGAATTATTATAGGCCTAAAATTTCTAAAACCCCTAGCACCACCATAGAGAATTTAGATAATGAAGCACCTAAAGTACCCTCTGCAACAAGTTGTGTTTGCATGAAAAATAATAATGTCGATGCACCATCTCTCGATGTTACTTGATTTGCACTTTCTGCGCCTAGCTGAAAGGCGTTAAAAAAAAGCGCTTATGGGAGACAACCCATGTTTTTACTACAGCAATTTTTTGTTTTGTTGAGTCTTGGAAGTTGTTTACTACTGTAGCAACCTCTCCTTATCATGTTTTTGTGCCAAGTAAAGTTTCTATGTCAAAGTTGATGTTATATTTGGGATCGCTGCGCAGAAACAGCATTGCTGTCTGTCACGAATCTGGGCACAGTCCTCTGTAGAAAATTCGAAAAAATCTGCCAATTTACGAGCGTGATCCTCAGATATGTACGCAACTTTCATTAGTTTTGAGTTTTCCATTTGAGCAAGTCTGGTGCCAGCTTTAAATTCGTCTTTACGGACTGTTCTGTTTTTGACAGATTCTGCCTTTTATTTCGCATTGCCTCTTTTGCTATTTTGGATTCATTTCTTTGATCCATTAATGTCCAGTAGCTTTATGAAATGTCCAGAAGTGTAAAGAATGATTGTGCCACCTCTGAATGTGTGAATTATTAATTGTGCACTAACCCTCTAATGAGTTTGCTTGAAGTTTGGTGTGAAGGAAGTTTTCAAGGGTCAAGAGAGGAGTATGATATACTATGATCAAGAGGAGTGAAAGCTCTAAGCTTGGGGATGCCCCCGTGGTTCACCCCTGCATATTTTAAGAAGACTCAAGCGTCTAAGCTTGGGGATGCCCAAGGCATCCCCTTCTTCATCGACAACATCATCAGGTTCCTCCCCTGAAACTATATTTTTATTCAGTCACATCTTGTGTTCTTTACTTGGAGCGTCGGTTTGTTTTTGTTTTTGTTTTTGTTTGAATAAAATGGATCCTAGCATTCACTTTGTGGGAGAGAGACACGCTCCGCTGTTGCATATGGACAAATATGTCCTTAGGCTTTACTCATAATGTTCAAGGCGAAGTTTCTTCTTCGTTAAATTGTTATATGGTTGGAATTGGAAAATGCTACATGTAGTAATTCTAAAATGTCTTGGATAATGTGATATTTGGTAATTGTTGTGCTCATGTTTAAGCTCTTGCATCATATGCTTTGCACCCATTAATGAAGAAATACATAGAGCTTGCTAAAATTTGATTTGCATATTTGGTCTCTCTAAGGTCTAGATAATATCTAGTATTGAGTTTTGAACAACAAGGAAGACGGTGTAGAGTCTTATAATGTTTACAATATGTCTTTTATGTGAGTTTTGCTGCACTTGTTCATCCTTGAGTTTGCTTCAAATAACCTTGCTAGCCTAAACCTTGTATCGAGAGGGAATACTTCTCATGCATCCAAAATCCTTGAGCCAACTACTATGCCATTGGTGTCCACCATACCTACCTACTACATGGTATTTCTCCGCCATTCCAAAGTAAATTGCTTGAGTGCTACCTTTAAAATTCCATCATTCACCTTTGCAATATATAGCTCATGGGACAAAATAGCCTTAAAAACTATCGTAGTATTGAATATGTACTTATGCACTTTATCTTTTATTAAGTTGCTTGTTGTGCGATAACCATGCTTCTGGGGAACGCCATCAACTATTGTTGAATATCATGTGAGTTGCTATGCATGTCCGTCTTGTCTGAAGGATCTATCATTTTAGTGGTTGGAGCATGCAAAATTGTTAGAGAAGAACATTGGGCCGCTAACTAAAGCCATGAATCATGGTGGAAGTTTCAGTTTTGGACATATATCCTCAATCTCATATGAGAATAATAATCATTGCTACATGCTTATGCATTTAAGAGGAGTCCATTATCTGTTGTCCATGTTGTCCCGGTATGGATGTCTAAGTTGAGAATAATCAAAAGCGAGAAATCCAAAATGCGAGCTTTCTCCTTAGACCTTTGTACAGGCGGCATGGAGGTACCCCTTTGTGACACTTGGTTGAAACATGGCATGCAAAGATCCGGTAGTCCAAGCTAAGTAGGACGAGGTGCGGACACTATTAGTATACTATGCATGAGGCTTGCAACTTGTAAGATATAATTTACATAACTCATATGCTTTATTACTACCGTTGACAAAATTGTTTCATGTTTTAAAATAAAAGCTCTAGCACAAATACAGCAATCGATGCTTTCCTCTTGAAGGACCTTTCTTTTACTTTTATTGTTGAGTCAGTTTACCTATCTCCTTCCACCTTAAGAAGCAAACACTTGTGTGAACTGTGCATTGATTCCTACATACTTGCATATTGCACTTGTTATATTACTTTATGTTGACAATATCCATGAGATATACATGTTATAAGTTGAAAGCAACCGCTGAAACTTAATCTTCCTTTGTGTTGCTTCAATACCTTTACTTTGATTTATTGCTTTATGAGTTAACTCTTATGCAAGACTTATTGATGCTTGTCTTGAAGTACTATTCATGAAAAGTCTTTGTCATATGATTCATTTGTTTACTCATGTCATTACCATTGTTTTGATCGCTGCATTCATTACATATGTTTACAAATAGTATGATCAAGATTATGATGGCATGTCACTTCAAAAATTATCTTTGTTATCGTTTTACCTGCTCGGGACAGAAAAGCTTGGGGATGCGATACGTCTCCAACGTATCGATAATTTCTTATGTTCCATGCTACTTTATTGATGATACCTACATGTTTTATGCACATTATATGTCATATTTATGCATTTTCTGGAACTAACCTATTAACAAGATGCCGAAGAGCCAGTTGCTGTTTCTGCTGTTTTTGGTTTCAGAAATCCTAGTAAGGAAATATTCTCGGAATTGGACGAAATCTTCGCCCAGGGTCTTATTTTTGCAGAGCTTCCAGAAGACCGAAGAGGAAGGAAGTGGGGCCACGAGGCGCAGACACAGGCGGCGCGGCCGGGCCCTGGCCGCGCCGACCTAGGGTGTGGGGCCCTCGTGTGGCCCCCACGTTGCCTTCCGCCTACTTAAAGCCTCCGTCGCGAAAGCCCACCGAGAGCCACGATACGGAAAACCTTCCAGAGACGCGCCGCCGCGAATCCCATCTCGGGGGATTCGGAGATCGCCTCCGGCACCCTGCAGGAGGGGATTCATCTCCCGGAGGACTCTTCATCGCCATGATCGCCTCCGGAGTGATGAGTGAGTAGTTCACCCCTGGACCATGGGTCCATAGCAGCTAGATGGTCGTCTTCTCCTTGTTGTGCTTCATTGTTGGATCTTGTGAGCTGCCTAACATGATCAAGATCATCTATATGTAATTCTATATGTTGTGTTTGTCGGGATCCGATGGATAGAGAATACTATGTTATGGTGATTATCAATCTATTGTTTATGTGTTGTTTATGATCTTGCATGCTCTCCGTTATTAGTAGAGGCTCTGGCCAAGTTTTTGCTCTTAACTCCAAGAGGGAGTATTTATGCTCGATAGTGGGTTCATGCCTTCATTGACACCTGGGATCGTGACAGTAGGTTCTAAGGTTGTGATGTGCTGTTGCCACTAGGGATAAAACATTGATTCTATGTCTAAGGATGTAGTTGTCGATTACATTACGCACCATACTTAATGCAATTGTCTGTTGCTTAGCAACTTAATACTGAATGGGGTTCGGATGATAACCTGAAGGTGGACTTTTTAGGCATAGATGCAGTTGGATGGAGGTCTATGTACTTTGTCGTAATGCCCGGATTAAATCTCACTATATTTATCATATCATGTATATGCATTGTTATGCCTTTCTCTATTTGTCAATTGCCCGACTGTAATTTGTTCACCCAACATGCTTTAATCTTATGGGAGAGACACCTCTAGTGAACTGTGGACCCCGGTCCTATTCTTTACATAGCATACAATCTACTTGTTGTTCTTTACTGTTTTCTTTGCAAACATCTTCCACTCGATACGTTTAATCCTTTGTTACAGCAAGCCGGTGAGATTGACAACCTCCTGTTTCGTTGGGGCAAAGTACTTTGGTTTTGTTGTGCAGATTCCACGTTGGCGCCGGAATCCCTGGTGTTGCGCCGCATCACATTTCGCGATCATCAACCTTCAACGTGCTTCTTGGCTCCTCCTGGTTCGATTCAACCTTGGTTTCTTTCTGAGGAAAACTTGCCACTGTGCGCATCATACCTTCCTCTTGGGGTTCCCAACGGACGTGTACATCTACGCGCATCACCCAGCTATATAGTTGACCGGTCAAACTATGTCATCTGGCCCGGCCCGCTTAAGACGTGGCAGGCCTCGAGTGGGCCTACCATCTACCACGGGGTTTCAGCCGGTTAACGCCGTTAACTGCCAGTTAACGGCGTCTGCCACGTGTCAGTTTGCATGACGTCAGCAGTCAACGGGCTCCCGAAAACACTTCGCAACGGTCCGATTTTCCGTGGCGGAAGGGCACAAACGCGACGGACCGAAAAAAACGTCGTAGGACTTTGCCTGACGCAGTTTCGACAACAGAACCCATATCGTCGGGTTAGGTCCATAGGCGACGAAAAATGCCCCTTAGTTGACGATTTTGGGACGTTGTCTATCAAAACTTTTCTTGTAGTGAGAACAGTAAGTAAACGGAGTTTCAGTGCTTGGAAACAAGGCCTAGGGATCATACTTTCACTAGTGGACACTCTCAACATTGATCGCATAATAAATAATAACTTCTCTCATTTGTGCTACATACACTCTTTGTTGGATGACAAACACCATTCGTTGTGTAGGGCTACAAGAGCTCCCTCAAGCCGGAGTTAACAAGCGCCACAACATTCAGCATTCATATTTAAGTAACCTTAGAGCATAATAGATCTTTGCAAAATAAACCGAGTACTAACATAGCATACACACTGTCACCATTACACTATGAAGGGGGAATAGATCACATCAATACTATCATAGTGATAATCAACTCCATAACCTACAAGAGATTATGATCATAATCTACGACAAGAACCACACGATGCACACACTGTCACCATTACACCATGCAGGAGGAATAGACTACTTTAATAACATCACATGAGTAGCACATAGACTAGTAGCGATACAAAGCTCATATGAATCTCAATCATGTAAGGCAGCTCATGAGATCATTGTATTGAAGTACATAGGAGAGAGATTAACCACATAGCTACCGGTACAACCCTTAGCCTCGGGGAGAACTACTCCCTCCTCATCATGGGAGCAGCAGCGTTGATGAAGATGGCGGTGAAGATGGCGGTGGTGTCGATGGAGAAGCCTTCCGGGGCACTTCCCCGTCCCGGCGGCGTGCCGGAACAGAGACTCATGTCCCCCAGATCTTGGCTTCGCGATGGCGGCGGCTCTGGAAGGTTTCTCGTACCGTGGCTTCTTCGTTTAGGGTTTTCGACGCAGGGGCTTTATATAGGAGAAAGGGCAGCCTCGGAGGGGCCCTGGTGGGGCGCGCCCACCCCCCTAGCCGCGCCCAGGTGTGGTGTGGGGCCCCTGTGGCTCGTCTCCGACTCTTCTTTGATGTTCTGGAAGTGATGCGCGTAGATGTACACGTCCGTTGGGAACCCCAAGAGGAAGGTATGATGCGCACAGCAGTAAGTTTCCCTCAGTATGAAACCAATGTTATCGAACCAGTAGGAGCCAAGAAGCACGTGAGGTTGTTGGTGGAGGAGTGTAGTGCGGCGCAACACCAATGAAACCGGCGCCAACGTGGAACCTACACAACACAATCAAAGTACTTTGCCCCAACGTAACAGTGAGGTTGTCAATCTCACCGGCTTGCTGAAAACAAAGGATTAAGCGTATCGAGTGGAAGATGGTGTTTGTTTGCAAAGAACAGTAAAAACAGTAGAATATATTCAGATGTAAAAGAATGGACCGGGGTCCACAGTTCACTAGAGGTGTCTCTCCAATAAGATAACTAACATGCTGGGTGAACAAATTACAGGCGGAAAATTGACAAATAAAGATTCAATACATATCAATGATGATTACTATGTGATTTAATCAGGGCATTACGACAAAGTACATAGACCGCTATCCAGCATGCATCTATGCCTAAATAATCCACCTTCAGGTTTTCATCCGAACCCCCTTCCGGTATTAAGTTGTAAACAACAGATAATTGCATTAAGTATGGCGTGTAATGTAATCAACACAAGACAAAGCATCGATGTTTTATCCCTAGTAGCAACAGCACATCCACAACCTTAGAACTTTCTGTCACTGTCCCAGATTAAATGGAGGCATGAACCCACTATCGAGCATAATTACTCCCTCTTGGAGTTACAAGTATCAACTTGGCCAGAGCCTCTACTAGCAACGGAGAGCATGCAAGAACATAAACAACACATATATGATAGATTGATAATCAACTTAACATAATATTCTATATTCATCGGATCCCGCCAAACACAACATGTAGCATTACAAATAGATGATCTTGATCATGTTAGGCAGCTCACAAGATCTAAACAATGATAGCACAAGCGGAGAAGACAACCATCTAGCTACTGCTATGGACCCATAGTCCAAGGATGAACTACTCACGCATCAATCCGGAGGCGGGCATGATGATGTAGAGCCCCTCCGGTGATGATTCCCCTCTCCGGCAGGGTGCCGGAGGTGATCTCCTGAATCCCCCGAGATGGGATTCGCGGCGGCGTCTCTGGAAGGTTTTCCGTATCGTGGCTCTCGTACAATTTCGCGACGAAGGCTATATGTAGGCGGAAGGGTAGGTCAGGGGCGACGCGAGGGGCCCACACACTAGGGCCGCGCGGCCGGGGCTGGCGCGCCGCAGTGTGTGTGGCCACCTCGTGGCCCCACTTCGTCTCCCTTTCGGTCTTCGGAGCTTCGTGCAAAAATAGGACCCGGGCGTTGATTTCGTCCAATTCCGAGAATATTTCCTTACTAGGATTTCTGAAACCAAAAACAGAAAGAAAACAGCAACTGGCGCTTCGGCATCTTGTTAATAGGTTAGTGCCGGAAAATGTATAATAATGTTGTAAAGTATGTATAAAACATTCAAGTATTGTCATAAAAGTAGCATGGAACATAAGAAATTATAGATACGTTTGAGACGTATCAAGCATCCCCAAGCTTAGTTCCTACTCGCCCTCGAGTAGGTAAACGATAACACAAATAATTTCTGAAGTGACATGCTACCAACATAATCTTGATCAACATTATTGTAAAGCATATGAGATGAATGGAGTGATCTGAACAAAAGATTGCTAACAAAGATAATGACTAAACAAATGAATCATATAGCAAAACTTTTCATGAATAGTACTTTCAAGACAAGTATCAATAAGACTTGCATAAGAGCTAACTCATAAGCAATAAATTCTAAGTAGAATGCATTGAAGCAACACAAAGGATGATTAAGTTTCAGCAATTGCTTTCAACTTGTAACATGTATATCTCATGGATATTTGTCAACATAGAGTAATATAACAGGTGCAATAAGTAAACATGTAAGAATCAATGCACACAGTTAACACAAGTGTTTGCTTCTAAGATAGAAAGAAGTGGGTAAACTGACTCAACAATAAAGTAAAAGAATGGCCCTTCGCAGAGGGAAGCATGGATTACTATTTTTGTGCTAGAGCTTTTTGTTTTGAAAACATAGAAACAATTTTGTCAACGGTAGTAATAATTCATATGTGCTATGCATAATACTTCCTACAAGTTGCATGTCTCATGCATAGAGTACTAATAGTGCTCGCACCTTGTCCTACTTAGCTCGGAAAACACGGATTATCATCGCATAACATATGTTTCAACCAAGTGTCACAAAGGGGTACCTCTATGCCGCCTGTACAAGTGTCTAAGGAGAAAGCACGCATTGGATTTCTCGCTTTTGATTATTCTCAACTTAGACATCCATACCGGGACAACATAACAACAGATAATGGACTCCTCTTTTAATGCTTAAGCATTCAACAACAGATAATATTCTCATAAGAGATTGAGGTTGTATGTCCAAACTGAAACTTCCACCATGATACATGGCTTTAGTTAGCGGCCCAATGTTCTTCTCTAACATATGCATACTCAAACCATTTGATCATGAAATCGCACTTACTTCAGACAAGACGAACATGCATAGCATCTCACATGATATCCAACAAAGGTAAAGTTGATGGCGTCCCCAGAAACATGGTTACCGCTCAACAAGCAACTTATAAGAATTAAGACACATAACTACATATTCATCACCACAATAGTTTTTAAGCTATTTGTCCCATGAGCTATATATTGCAAAGATAAAGGAATGAAATTTTAAAGGTAGCACTCAAGTAATTTACTTTGGAATGGCAGAAAAATACCATAGTAGGTAGATATGGTGGACACAAATGGCATGAGTTTTGGCTCAAGGTGTTTGGATGCACGAGAAGCATTTCCTCTCAGTACAAGGTTTGGGCTAGCAAGGTTGTTTGAAGCAAACACAAGTATGAACAGGTACAACAAAACTTACACAAGAACACATTGCAAGCATTATAAGACTCTACATTGTCTTCCTTGTTGTTCAAACACTTTACCCGAAAATATCTAGACTTAGAGAGACCAATCATGCAAACCAAATTAAACAAGCTCTACAGTAGTTCTTCATTAATAGATTAAACTACATGATGCAAGAGCTTAAACATGATCTATGAGAGCTCAAACAATTGCCAAGTTGCCAAACCATATGCAGCATTTTCGATTCCAACCAAATAGCAATTTAACGAAGCAATTTCAGCCTTCGCCATGAACATTAAAGCACAATTAAGAACACAAGTGTTCCATATGAAAAAGCGGAGCGTAATATCTCCAATATAAGGATGGTGGGATCCAACTTTATTCAAAACAAAACAAAAATAAAAACAAACCGACGCTCCAAGTAAAGAACATAAGATGTGATGGAATAAAAATATAGTTTCACTAGAAGTGACCTGATAATGTTGTCGATGAAGAAGGGGATGCCTTGGGCATCCCCAAGCTTAGATGCTTGAGTCTTCTTAAAATATGCAGGGATGAACCACCGGGGCATCCACAAGCTTAGACCTTTTACTCTTCTTGATCATAGTAACATCTTCTCTTGACCCTTGAAAACTTCCTTCACACAAAACTTCAAGCAAACTCATTAGAGGGTTAGTGTATAACCAAAATTCACATATTCAGAGGTGACACAATCATTCTTAACACTTCTGGACATTGCACAAAGCTTCTGAAAGTTAATGGAACAAAGAAACTCATTCAACATAGCAAAAGCGGCAATGCGAAATAAAAGACAGAATCTGTCAAAAACAGAACAGTCCGTAAAGATGAATCTGGCAGGGGCACTTAACTTGCTCAAATGGAAAAACTCAAAACTAATGAAAGTTGAGTACATATATGAGGATCACGCTCGTAAATTTTCAGATTTTTTCGATTTTTTTACAGAGAGCTATGCGAGAATTCGTGACAGACAGCAATGCTGTTTCTGCGCAGCAATCCCAAATATAGCATCAACTTTAACATAGAAACTTTACTTGGCACAAAAACATGATAAGGAGAGGTTGCTACAGTAGTAAACAACTTCCAAGATTCAACAATACAGTAAATAAAATGAAACTTGGGTTATCTCCCAAGAAGTGCTTTTCTTTAACGCCTTTCAGCGCAGAAAGTGCAAATCAAGTAACATCAAGAGAAGAAGCATCAACATCATAACTTGTTCTAATAATAGAATCAAAAGGCAACTTCATTCTCTTTCTAGGGAAGTGTTCCATACCTTTCTTGAGAGGAAATTGATATTTAATATTACCTTCCCTCATATCAATAACAGCACCAACAGTTCGAAGAAAAGGTCTTCCCAACACAATAGGACAAGATGCATTGCATTCAATATCCAAGACAACAAAATCAACGGGGACAAGGTTATTGTTAACCGTAATGCGAACATTATCAATCCTCCCCAAAGGTTTCTTTTTAACATTATCGGCAAGATTAACATCCAAATAACAATTCTTCAATGGTGGCAAGTCAAGCATATCATAAATCTTCTTAGGCATAACAGAAATACTTGCACCAAGATCACATAAAGCATTACACTCAAAATCATTGAATTTCATCTTAATGATGGGCTCCCAACCATCTTCTAACTTCCTAGGAATAGAAGCTTCAAGTTTTAATTTCTCTTCCCTAGCTTTAATGAGAGCATTTGTAATATGTTTTGTAAAGGCTAAATTTATAGCACTAGCATTGGGACTTCTAGCAAGTTTTTGTAAGAACTTTATAACTTCAGTAATATGACAATCATCAAAATCTAAACCATTATGTTCTACAGCAATGGAATCATTGTCACCAATATTTTGAAAAATTTCAGCAGTTTTATCACAAACAGCAGTTTCAGCAGTTTCAGGCAATTTTGTACGCTTTGCACTAGGAGTAGAAACATTGCCAACACCAATTATTTTACCATTAATAGTAGGAGGTGCAGCAACATGTGAAGAATCAACATTACTAGTGGTGGTAATAGTCCATACTTTAGCTACATTATTCTCTTTAGCAAGTTTTTCTTTTTCTTCTCTATCCCACCTAGCATGCAATTCAGCCAACAATCTAATATTATCATTAATTCGAACTTGGATGGCATTTGTTTTAGCAAACCTAGCATCTTTAACTTCCTCAGGCATAACTTTCAATTTTAAAAGATCAACATCAAGAGCAAGACTATCAACCTTAGAAGCAAGAACATCAATTTTACCAAGCTTTTCTTCAACATTTTAAAAGCAGTTTGTGTACTAATAAATTCTTTAAGCATCACTTCAAGACCAGAGGGTACACTCTTATTATTGTTGTAAGAATTACCATAACCATTACCATTATTAGAAGGATATGGCCTATAGTTGTTGTTACCATAATTATTCCTATAAGCATTGTTGTTGAAATTATTGTTTTAATGAAATTCACATCAACATTTTCTTCTTGAGCAACCAATGAAGCTAAAGGAACATTATTAGGATCAATATGAGATCTACCATTTGCAAGCATAGACATAATAGCATCAATCTTATCACCCAAAGAAGAGGTTTCTTCAACAGAATTTACCTTCTTACCTTGAGGAGTTCTTTCAGTGTGCCATTCAGAGTAATTGATCATCATATCATCAAGTAGTTTAGTTGCGGCGCCCAGGGTGATGGACATAAAAGTACCTCCAGCAGCTGAATCCAATAGGTTCCTCGAGGAAAAATTCAATCCTGCATAAAAGGTTTGGATGATCATCCAAGTAGTCAGTCCATGGGTTGGGCAATTCTTTACCAAAGATTTCATTCTCTCCCATGCTTGAGCAACATGTTCATTATCAAATTGTTTAAAGTTCATTATGCTACTTCTCAAAGATATAATCTTAGCAGGAGGATAATATTTACTAATAAAAGCATCTTTACATTTAGTCCATGAATCAATACTATTTTTAGGCAAAGAAAGCAACCAATCTTTAGCTCTTCCTCTTAATGAGAAAGGAAACAATTTCAGTTTTATAATATCACCATGTATATCCTTATACTTTTGCATTTCACAAAGTTCAACAAAATTATTAAGATGGGCAGCAGCATCATCAGTACTAACACCAGAAAATTGCTCTCTCATAACAAGATTCAGTAAAGCACAAGAAAAGTTCTGATAGACAACGTCCCAAAATCGTCCACTAAGGGGTATTTTTCGTCGCCTATGGGCCTAACCCGACGATATGGGTTCTGTTGTCGAAACTGCGTCAGGCAAAGTCCTACGACGTTTTTTTCGGTCCGTCGCGTTTGGGCGCCCTTCCGCCACGGAAAATCGGACCGTTGCGCAAGTGTTTTCGGGAGCCCGTTGACTGCTGACGTCATGCAAACTGACACGTGGCAGACGCCGTTAACTGCAGTTAACGGCGTTAACCGGCTGAAACCCCGTGGTAGATGGTAGGCCCACACGAGGCCTGCCACGTCTTAAGCGGGCCGGGCCAGATGACATAGTTTGACCGGTCAACTATATAGCTGGGCTGGTCCATTAGTTACGTGGGCCGGGCCTAACCTCTAAGGTTGACTGGTCAAAAATGGGCCGGCCCATTTAACATGTGGGGTCCATCTTACAGAATCGGGCGGCAGACGCAAGTGGGCCGGGCAAAACACAGGTGGGCCTTTCTGTTAAAGGGCGGCCCATTTAGTGTGTGGGGTCCACCATATAGCAAGTGGGCCCCAACAAGCTAGTGGGCCGGGCAAAAACACAGTGGGTCCCACTTTCCAGCTTAAAGGGTCGGCCCATTTAGTATGTGGGGTCCACCATATAGCATGGGCCAACAAGATAGTGGGCGGGCCAAAAACACAGTGGTCCCACTTTCCAGTTAAAGGGCCCCATTTAGTATGGGGTCCATCATATAGCAAGTGGTGGCCCACCAAGATAGTGGGCCGGGCCAAAAACACAGGTGGGTCCCACATTCCTGTTAATGGGCCGGCCCATTTGATATGTGGGGTCCACCATATAGCAAGTGGTGGCAGGCAAGATAGTGGGCGGGCCAAAACACGGTGGGTCCCACTTTCTGTTAAAGGGCCGGCCCATTTAGTATGTGGGGTCCACCATATAGCAAGTGGGCCGGCCCAACAAGATAGTGGGCCGGGCCAAAAACACATGTGGGTCCCACTTTCATTTTAAAGGGCCGGCCCATTTAGTATGTGGGGTCCACCACAAAAGCAAATGGGCTGGCCCAACTAATTAGTGGGCCGGCCCAGTGTGGTGGGGTCCTCTTTAAAGCAAGTGGGCCAGCCCAATTAGAGTGTGGGGTCCACCGTAAATCAAATGGGCTGGCCCAATAAGTAAGTGGGCCAGCCCGTTTAGTTGCTGTTTATATGCCGGCATAATATGCGCTTTGGGATTTTGCGGGCAGGCACATATGTGATTTCGCTTAATTGGGCCGTTTAAGGGATGGGAATTCGTGATTTAGATACTGAGAATATTTACGCAGCATTGATTTCTGTCGGATAGCCTCACTTACCACAAGCACCAAAGAAAAAATGCGCGAAAGAACTATAAAAACTAACTAAATATTACATCAGCTGCAAGGCATTGAAAAAATATTACAGAACCCAGAGAAATTGAATGGTAATTAAACCTAGCAATACAATGAAGCGATCCGGCAATCTTTTAAGTTGTCCATGCAGCACCTATATCTGAAACAAAGACATTACAAGTTAAGACAACAACAATGGAAAGGCAAAGACACTACAATATTGTTTGGCAAAGAATTTGGAACTCATCATTTCGTCGTTATAACAAGATCATTGTAATGCGCACAATAAGCAAACAAAGAGTGCATGCCGCATACCAACAGCCAATATAACAGAGCATGTTAGAATGAAACAACAGACTTACTACTGTCGAGTCCCATGCAAACCAACATGTTCAGGGAGTACAAAATTGGCATGAACAACATAGTAGCAGGCTATAAATTTTGTAACAACGACTGAGCAAGATGAAGTTATGATGGCTACATCTACAGAGCAGGGAATGTAAACCAAAAATAGAAGTTACGATGGCAAAAGCTAAAGAGGAGGGAATGTGAACCAACATGTGCCAAGTGCAATTACTTCATTTTGGCCGTGAACTAAATAATACTCCTGAACTTATAGTGAAGGGGATGCAAATCAAGATGTTTCGGGATATAAACTTGTAATGAGCAACACATAGAGGATAGTTAATGCTGGAGCTTAGGATGGACCAGATACAGAATATAGTGGGATCACCTGTGAACTTGTATAAGAGGGAATGCAAACCAATATGTTCAGCTTTCCATATGTGAGCGTCATGCCAAGTCAGAGAAACAAGTCAATAATGCAGCTTTTGAAGAACAAGATGGCACGCAAAATTATTATCTAGTAGTATGACAAGTTTATTTGTACTACAGGCTAGATAGCAGAGTGATAGCATGCCAAACTAAGTCCTTACTTTGTTAGCTTACAATGAACTAGATACAAAACAATGGCATCACCTGTAGTACAGGGAATGCAAGCCAACATGTTCATGGAGTAAAAAATTGGCACAAACAACATAGTAGCAGGCCATAATTTTTGTAACAACGACTGAGCAAGATAAAGTTATGATGGCTAGATCTACAGAGCAGGGAATGTAAACCAAATATAGAAGTTACGATGCCAAAAGCTATAGAGCAGGGAATGCGAACCAACATGTGCAATTACTTAAAATTGGCCATGAACTAAATAATAGCAGGATGTTACTATAATACCTATAATTTTTGTAACAACGACTGAGCAAGATAGAAGTTATGATGGCTACATCTACAGAGCAGGGAATGCAAACCAAAATGTTCAATCGCTTAAAGTTAGCAATGAAGTAGAAAATAGCAAGGTGTTACGGTCATAGCTAGGAATGAACTAAAAGAGCTTCAGACAAACAAGCATCTGAACCCAGAACATGGCGCTAAAACAAGGGACTTACATTAGGAGAAGCACTCTGTGGGAGTCACAGCAGATCTTCCTGGGGTTGATAGATCCGGTGATGAAGTACGCTACATGTGCTACTTGGGGTTGGAGAGACGGCCATTACACTTCATGGTTACTCATCTCGTCTGCAAAAACGTAACGGCGCGTCGTTAGCACAAACAGGTTCCCCCAAGATTAAACAAGAACTTGCAGGCAAGCAATAGAAAAGCGACAGTAGAAGAGTTTAGATCATGCACGGCGCCGGTGAAGCAGATCCGGTTCATGCACAGCGGTGTCGGTGAGCAAGATCCGATGCGGTGGACGACGGATCCGGCGAAGCGGCTCCGGTGGGGTGGACGATGCCGCAGCTGAAGCGACTGCGGTAGACTGCTGGATGAGCATATGGTTTCGAGGTTCGGCGGGGATGATCCGGTCCGGTTGATGACGGCGTCGATGAAGCGGCTCCGGCAGGCAGCCGGATGACGAGGATCGCGAGGCCTCGGGTAGGCCAGGGAAGTCCGGCGGGGATGTTCCGGTGCGGTGGTCGTGGAGGTGGGAGAGAGGGACTTGGGAAGTTCCGGTGGGTGGTCTGAGGGAAATGAATTTTTTTTGGGAGGGTTTCCGGGCTAGGGAGGTGGTGATCCAAAAAATGACGGGCAGACCCCCCCACCAACCGACTTTGCTGTCATCTCCACAGGGGTAGAATGGGAATTTGGAAGCGTGTGAAATTTTTGTATTTTGTAGGCGGGAAGTTTTGCCGCTATGAGATTTTGAATTTCGCTAAGGTCCAAGTATAATGATAAAAAATTGTGAGACCGTACTAGTACCTCTGTTCAAGGCCGAGTGCAAAATCAAATCATCATCACCTTGAATATTGGTCACTACCATGGTCATGATCTATCTCTGAAATTAGCGTATCCGCTATATCAAAGTATAATGATAAAAAAAATTGTGAGACCGTACTAGTACTTCTATTCTAGGCCGAGTGCAACATCAAATCATCATCACGTTGAAAATTTGTTACCATGATCATGATCTATCTCTGAAATTGGCGCATCCGCTATATCTTTCAAAGTATAATGATAATAAAAATTGTGAGACCATACTAGTACTTCTGTTCAAGTTCGAGTGCAACATCAAATCATCATCACGTTGAAAATTTGTTACCATGATCATGATCTACCTCTGAAAATGGGCGCATCCGCTAAAACTTGCAAAGTATAATGATACAAAATTGTGAGACCGTACTAGTACTTATGTTCAAGGTCGAGTGCAACATCAAATCATCATTACATTGAAAAGTGTGTTACCATGATCACGATCTATCTCTGAATTTGGCGCATCCGCTAAATCTCGCAAAGTATAATGATAAAAAAATTGTGAGATTGTACTAGTACTTCTGTTCAAGTTCGAGTGCAACATCAAATCATCATCACGTTGAAAATTTGTTACCATGATCATGATCTATCTCTGAATTTGGCGCATCTGCTAAATCTTGCAAAGTATAATGATAAAGAAATTGTAAGACAGTAGTAGTACTTCTGTTCAAGGTCGAGTGCAACATCAAATCATCATCACGTTGAAAATTTGTTACCATGATCCTCTGAAAATGGGCGCATCCGCTAAAACTTGCAAAGTATAATGATACAAAATTGTGAGACCGTACTAGTACTTATGTTCAAGGTCTAGTGCAACATCAAATCATCATTACATTGAAAATTGTGTTACCATGATCATGATCTATCTCTGAATTTGGCGCATCCGCTAAATCTCGCAAAGTATAATGATAAAAAAATTGTGAGACTGTACTAGTACTTATGTTCAAGGCCGAGTGCAGGATCAAATCATCATCATGTTGAAATTTGTTACAACGATCATGACATATCTCTAAAATTGGCGCATCCGCTAAATCTTGCACGTGGCGCATCTCGGTGCGGAGCAACAAGCCGGTGCTATCAAGGTTGAGGCGTCGGTAGCGTCATCGGGCTCTCCTCTTTTGATAGATCTTCTACATGGCGTGGCGCACCGCCCACCGAGAAGCAGTCACATGTGAGATCGAGGTGGAGACGTCGCCGGCATCCTCGAGGCGCGACCGCCCTTCTACGAGCCAGAGTCGACTCAAGGTATGAATCCATGCGCTGTCGCGTCCCTTCTGCATATGAAGTGGGATGCCTTAGATTTATTGTTCTTCTCTTACGATTATTTCTAGCCGGACATGTGTGCTCTTTCTCTGAATATATTGCTTGAAAAGCTAACCAAGTTACTTAAATTCACTTCGTTCTTAATCTTGCGTGCTAATTTTGTTATTTTTGCTGACAGTGGTGCGCGCAAGGAAATTTATTTCTGGGTGTGCTGAGCTGTTAGGCCTAAGTCGAAATCCTCAGCTAAACAAGGCCTCAGCTTAACACATAAAAAGGTGTTCAATCTCGCCCACAATGTCCTCTTCTTTCCTCTTCCTTTATTGGAACTTGTTTTGCAGACAAGGAAAGTGGCACGTGTAATGTGAGTAAAACCCTCTTAGCCAAAATCAGCTACGAGCAAGATTTTATGTATTGTAGATTCCCCAATTGACTCTCATCCCCAATGTAGTCTTTTTTATGTCAGTATAGACTTCTTTACTGGATGTATATACTATCGTACATGGCATGCATTTGCCTAATGAGGAGCATTGTATTGCCATTCTAGCCAACCTGATCGATCTGTCAAGCTTCATGCACGAGATGCCATGTTTAATTTACTCCCTCGCTCCGATCCATATTTCTTGGTGTAAAATGAATGTGAATCGGAGGGAGTACTCTTCTTAGATAGTACTATACCAGTTCAAAAAAAAGTACTGTACTACTACATCACAAATGCATCAAAAGAGTACTACATCACAAGACCACCACGGTTGTACTAGTAGAGTTTAATGCTTAACTTCCAAAGGGAATAAGATTACACATATGAACTTTAAACAGGCGCTGTCCGATGTCTGCTTGTTTGGGAGCACAACATAAATAATACTACCCCCGTCCATACATAAGTGACTAAACTTTGTCTGAAGATGGTTTCATCTATATATGTTTTTAGTGTGTAGATACATCCGTATCTTGAAGGAAAAAGGTGAGCCGCTAACTTTTTGAATAGAGTGAGTAATACAATTCGGATAAACAATGGTGTAGTAAAACAAATACTCCTGCCCATCATAAAACAAAACACAGACTGACTCAAATATATGTACAGATCACAAAAAAGGTTTCATCAGAACCCGAACATATACATGCAGAGATGACCGTTTGATCACATAAAACAAAGGTTTCGTGGCATATTTATGCCCCCAAAACAAGCAGACGTAGGACAGCGCCAACGTACTAGCAGCTAGCACTATGGAGCTGCAGTACAAACAAATGGTGCAGCGACATTTCCACCAGAACGAAAACTAAAAGACATCAGACCAAACAAAAGCTGGGCTATCACTTCTTGCCCAAACAAGCCTTGCTCCTTCATATGCGACTTCCTTTTCTCTTATGGATGTTGAACTTTGAATTAGATGGGTTCCTGACAGCGCGTTCTTTTTCGTGTCCTTGATGTTGCACTCTGGATCAGGTCGGTTACTGTCAGGAAATGAACAAATTGATCAGCAAAAGTCATATGTAAATGAATGCAAAGGTTACATATGAATGACTAACCCGGTCTAACTGAGTAGGGATGTAAAGTGCACCAACGTCTAGCAGAATTGTACTTTCTCCACTGCCAGTTGCTCATATCTAATTGGAATACTCCCTCCTTTGCCCGTACAACCAGCTCATTTTTGTCCTCAAATACGCAGAGTAACCTTACTGCATGTTTCCAATTGTATGGAAATGATGTGTCAAGGCCAAAAAAAGTATCCAATTCAAAATTTATATGACATGTCCATGACTCGTGATCGCCTGTTGATGATCTTGTACTGGCCCATGTTTGTAGGGTGAAGTCTCTTATAACAGCAAGGGCAACATCTCCATTATGTCCCTTGAAGATGTGAATGTTAAGCATGAATATATCATGCGTCTCATGAGGGCACTGAATATATTTCAGAGCCTTCTTTGCATGGTCAAGCTCAATGATATATCTAGACTTCGTTGGCCAGTACAAAATACCCCCTATGAGAGTTGCCGGTCTACGGTCAATCTCTGACAGCATCGGAGTTGATCGAGCTAGAAACTCCCATTCTTTTGAATCTGGTGAGTAGATATGAGCCTGTGCATCGTAACGTTTAGTTGTTATCCAAACAACCGAGAACTTGCCACAATGTGTAAACGGTTCAGAGTTGTTTCTCGAACAGAGAATTGAGCCGCTGCTTTCAATTGTGTGATTGCGCCACAATGGTGGTTCTGGTATCGCTGTGAGAACTTGCCTAATTGGATCCCAGACTGATATATACGCACTGGATACATTAGAATGGAGTAGCACCATACCATCGCGGCATCCCAGGACATAGATTTTGGGACCGTTCACTTGAGACGGGATTGCCAGCATCTTCAAGATGGCCGGGTGAAGATCATGCTCTGTGATGAATCGATTGTCCTCGGAGTTGTTGGTGAAAAACCCTAGCAACGGGTTTCCTCCGTTGTGTGACACAGTTAGCTTTCTGAAATAATTGCTTCCCATACATTGCCTCCATGCTTTCTTGGTGCCTGATGCAGCTAGTAAGCAGGTTGGATGGGGAGGAAGCCTGACAAGAATCTGAGAGACTACATCTCCAGGCAGATCGTTGATTGTTGTGGGTGTCCTTCGACTGAAGCTGGTAGGATTATGCAAATCGCACGATGCATCGTCAAAATTATGTAAACAGCACACTGCATCATCTATTTTTTAAAACAAAATGCAACATCTAATTTGACTAAGCAGCAAAATGCATCATCTAATTCATCATCAAAGTTTCCTAAACTGCATGGTGCATCAGCAAAATCAAAATAGTGTAAACAGCACAATGCATCAGCAAAATCAAAATAATGTAAACAGGACAATGCATCAGCAAAATCAAAATAATGTGAACAGCACAATGCATCAGCAAAATCAAAATATTGTAAACAGGACAATGCAATTGTAATCCTGTTGCATAATCAATGAAGCCCTTAATTTGCAAAAAAAAAACACCACAAAAATAGGACGCACCAACGGAAGGCAATCTCGCATATACAGTAATAATTGCTAACGTGTCAACACGATTGGAGGAAAAAGAGACCTCTACAGGACCCAAAACGCTGTGGTAACATCAGATGGGGTTAGCTTTGATATAGGTAATAAAATGTAAACAGCACAATACATCATCTAAGTTGACAGCAAAATTCTTCATCGAAATTTCCCACACTGTTCAAGGAATCAGAAAAATTACCTAAAAGGCTAAAAGAGCAAAATGCATCATCAGAGTAAAATATATGTAAACAGTACAATGCATCATCCAACTTTTGGCTAAACAGCAGAGAGCATTAGCTAGGTTGACAGAAAAACAAAAACAAAAAAAACCATGAAAAATTCCTGAAGAGGTGAGTGCATCAGAAAAATTACTACCTAAAAAGCATAATGAATCACCCAAATTACAAAAGAAGCAGAATGCATCATCAAAAATACAAAAACATCTCAATGCATCATCACGTCTGGTTTGGGCAAAAAACCCAATCCACCAGATCTAACCTCATTGCAGTTGGGGAAGGTAGAACTTACAAAGGGGTTGACGAGTCACGATCATATGCAACAAGCGCCGCCTTAGATGAAGTCACCATCCAAGCTCTCGACGCGTTCAAAGCAGCCAGCTTCGAAGCCTCCGACGGTTCTCCCGGCTGCGCCGCCAAAACTCTCGAAGCACGCGCCAAGACTTTCCAACAAAATGCAGCTTCGATACGAGCATTTGCCAGCGCCACAGCGCCCGGGCCCGTCCTAGCCACCGCCTTCGCCTTTGCCTCCGCATCCGCATCCGCATCCGCTTTACATGTCTCCGCCGATGCATGCAGAGCATCCGTCTCCGCTTTCCATGTATCCGCCGACGCAGTGTAGGCATCGAGCGACGCCGTTTTCATTTCCTAGAAAACCCAGTAAGTTACTCACATTGCAATCCCCAAATTAAGGTTATATCGAACACAATGACCGATGAACCTCTGTACTCGCCGGAGGTTGGAGATGTACATACCTGCGAAGATCGGTCCGGTGGTGCTTGACGGTGGTGCGTCGGGGACGGGGGAGAACTCGGCGGGGAGAATGGTGGCGCGGCCCAAGACGGCGGCGCGGAGAGGGGCGACGGTGCGGTCATCGAACCTCGGCAGACAGTATTTTGTATATATATATGAGAAGAAGAATAAAGTCTGGTCGAATGAGGCAGCGCGACCGGCAGAGTACAACCGAAGGCTACTAGTGCTACCTTGGAGTATTGTAGTAATACTATAACATAATAAAAATAATGGCCTTGTTTAAACCACTCTTGTCAGTGTGGCATCGCGTCCAAATTTAATGCATTCTGTGGAAATCGGAATAATGCTGTAAAAACTCTCATACTAGTGTGGTATATAGCATGCACCGACACTTTTCAACAAAATGTCGTCTCCATTTCATAGGAGACTGCTTGCACACTGGGATACGATGCTGACATGACGAAGGGCGCAGAAGTATTTTGGAGTATTTCATTCGAGCAGATCGGGGCGACGGTGCGTCTTTGGAGGGAATACCGTGTGGTGTGTCTTTGGAGGGAATACCGTACGTACTTAGGAGTATTTCATTCGAGCAGACTGCTTGCACACTGGGATACGATGCTGACATGACGAAGGGCGCAGAAGTTTGCGAAAATGGTTGTACTACCATCCGACCATTAGTATAATCATTGCGCGATAGCTTACACGAGAAGGAAAAGAGCCGAACAGCTGTGGATAATAAAAGCATTTGGCTCTTCGAGGATCCTTCTTCTACTGCCTTCTCAAAGGAGTACTACTATTGTAATCTTTTTTTTGTTTTTCTGGGACCTTCGGGTCCCTTCCCCGTTGAAAAGTGAAGTGTTTCGAATACATTCATATGCCTATGTTTCTATTTTTACAAGCAAATAAATAACAAAGGATGACTCAATGCACAAGTTGATCTCATTTTGAAATTTTTTTAAACTTCTTCTATTGTATTCAAATTTGATTAGAAGGAGTCGATCGATTGTACATGCCAATCGTATAGCTTGGTGGGTGGATTGGCATTTGAAGTTTGGTCATTGTGTTCTTGTTTGTTACCACCCTCGCAAGGCACGTCCAAGTATTTCCTGTCAGAATTTATGGCATGTATGTAGTTAAATAACCTACATTATTTCAATTATGAGTTTAATTACTAGGCAAAAGCTTAAAAATCCATATATAGTTGCAGATTAAGATGAACAAATCCTTGAACCTATATCTACAAAATTGATGGCACTAACACATCCTACCAAGCGGAAAGCATGTCTACCCTACTGCTTCCAAAAGGTGGAATTATGACAATAATGTGCAACTGTTAAAATTTGGTAGCCCTCCTTCACAATTAACACACATCTAGCCATTTTTGTACAGTAATAAAAAAGGGAAATCATTCTTTCATGCATGCATATAATTGTTAGAATCTCTTGTTTGTGAAGTTGCTTAAAATACGATCTCTTCCAAACTTGAGGTCATATGATAACTAAAAAGTTTTGTATGGCGGGATTTTGCATCAAAGTACATGCGCACAATACTCACTTGTGGGCAGAAAGCCAAACAAACTCATATTACTAGGTTTGTATTAATTTGTTCTAGAAATTTCACCATCACACATGATTTTGTGCTTGCGTTAATTTTACTTTAAAAACTTCTTCCAAATTCAAATTTTCTTCAAACATGCCAACGGTACATGTCTACCAATTAATAATTAAGGGTACACCACACGTACTGCCTCGTAGGGTACATAAAAAATTACTATATTTTATGGCATGTACTAATTTCACATAATCTACAACTCAATGTTGAGTTTAATGATCAGCCCAGAACTAGAAAACAAATATACATATAGTTGCAAATTAACCTAGAAAAGCTCTAGTATCCTTTAAAACCCTAGAAAATGGCCATGCATGCATGCATCCTACTCATAATAATTAATTAAGGTCCTACGGCGAACACGCAATCCAAGCCAAGATGCAATCTAGAAGACGGTAGCAACGAGGGGATTATCGAGTCTCACCCTTGAAGAGATTCCAAAGCCTACAAGATGAGGCTCTTGTTGCTGCGGTAGACGATCACTTGCCGCTTGCAAAAGCGCGTAGAAGATCTTGATCACGGCGCCACGAACGGGCAGCACCTCCGTACTCGGTCACACGTTCGGTTGTTGATGAAGACGACGTCCACCTCCCCGTTCCAGCGGGCAGCGGAAGTAGTAGCTCCTCTTGAATCCGACAGCACGACGGCGTGGTGTCGGTGGCGGTGGAGAAATCCGGCGGAGCTTCGCTAAGCGTGCGGGATATGGTGGAGGAGCGGGGCGCTAGGGTTTGGGGAGAGGGGGTGGCCGGCCACTATAGGGGGCGGCCAAGGTGGTGGCTTTGGTGTGGCCGGCCCCCTCCCCTATGCCCCTCATTATATAGGTGGAAGCCCCAAGTGTTGGACTACAAGTCTCCGAATAAGACCCGAACCCAAAACCTTCCATATGGTGGGAAACCTTCCCAAGCTAGGATTCCCACTAGAGGTGGGAATTCCACCTACCATATGGGGGGGTGGCCGGCCCCTTATGGGGGAGTCCACTTGGGACTCCACCCCACTAGGGTTGGCCGGCCATGGAGGTGGAGTCCCATGTGGACTCCACCTTCCTAGGTGTGTTCTTCCGGACTTTTCTAGAACCTTCTAGAACCTTCCATAGAACCTTCCGAATCATTTTAATTCACATAAAATGACATCCTATATATGAATCTTATTCTCCGGACCATTCCGGAACTCCTCGTGATGTCCGGGATCTCATCCGGGACTCCGAACAAATATTCGAACTCCATTCCATATTCAAGTTCTACCATTTCAACATCCAACTTTAAGTGTGTCACCCTACGGTTCGCGAACTATGCGGACATGGTTGAGTACTCACTCCGACCAATAACCAATAGCGGGATCTGGAGATCCATAATGGCTCCCACATATTCAACGATGACTTTAGTGATCGAATGAACCATTCACATACGATACCAATTCCCTTTGTCACGCGATATTTTACTTGTCCGAGGTTTGATCATCGGTATCACACTATACCTTGTTCAACCTCATCTCCTGACAAGTACTCTTTACTCGTACCGTGGTATGTGGTCTCTTATGAACTTATTCATATGCTTGCAAGACATTAGACGACATTCCACCGAGAGGGCCCAGAGTATATCTATCCGTCATCGGGATGGACAAATCCCACTGTTGATCCATATGCCTCAACTCATACTTTCCGGATACTTAATCCCACCTTTATAACCACCCATTTACGCAGTGGCGTTTGATGTAATCAAAGTACCTTTCCGGTATAAGTGATTTACATGATCTCATGGTCATAAGGACTAGGTAACTATGTATCGAAAGCTTATAGCAAATAACTTAATGACGTGATCTTATGCTACGCTTAATTGGGTGTGTCCATTACATCATTCATATAATGATATAATCTTGTTATTAATAACATCCAATGTTCATGATTATGAAACTAATCATCTATTAATCAACAAGCTAGTTAAGAGGCTTACTAGGGACTCTTTGTTGTTTACATATCACACATGTATCAATGTTTCAGTTAATACAATTATAGCATGGTATATAAACATTTATCATAAACATAAAGATATATAATAACCACTTTTATTATTGCCTCTTGGGCATATCTCCAACAGTCTCCCACTTGCACTAGAGTCAATAATCTAGATTACATTGTAAGGTACCTAACACCCATGGCATTCTGGTGTTGGTCATGCTTTGCCCTAGGGAGAGCTTTAGTCAACGGATCTGCTACATTCAGATCAGTGTGTACTTTGCAAATCTTTACTTCTCCATCTTCGATGTACTCGCGAATCGAATGATAACGCAGCTTGATATGCTTCAGCCTCTTGTGTGACCTTGGTTCTTGTGCATTGGCGATGGCACCCATGTTGTCACAGTAGATGACTAGTGGGTCCAATGCACTAGGAACCACACCGAGCTCTACAATGAACCTCTTCATCCATACCGCTTCTGATGAAGCCTCTGAAGCCGCTATGTACTCCGATTCTGTTGAGGATTTCGCCACCGTGCACTGCTTCGAGCTTGCCCAGCTTACTGCAGCACCATTCAATATAAACACGTACCCAGATTGTGACTTAGAGTCATCAGGATCAGTGTTCCAACTTGCATCGGTGTAACTTGTTACAACGAGCTCTTGGTCACCTCCATAACAAAGAAACATATCCTTAGTTCTTTTCAAGTACTTTAGGATATTCTTGACCGCTGTCCAGTGTTCCATTCCTGGATCACTTTGATATCTGCTAGTCAAACTAACAACATGTGCTATATCCGGTCTTGTACATAGCATGGCATACATGATAGAGCCTACTGCCGAGGCATAGGGGATCTGACTCATCCTTTCTCTTTCTTCTGCCGTAGCCGGACCTTGAGTCTTACTCAAGACCTTGCCTGGTAACATAGGTAAGAATCCTTTCTTACTTTCGTCCATTCTAAACTTCTTTAGAATCTTGTCCAGGTATGTACTCTGTGATAGCCCTATTAGACGTCTTGATCTATCTCTATAAATCTTGATGCCTAATATATATGATGCTTCACCAAGGTCTTTCATTGAAAAACTATTATTCAAATAACCTTTTACACTGCTTAATAGTTCTATATCATTCCCAATCAATAATATGTCATCTACATATAATATCAGGAACGCTACAGAGCTCCCACTCACTTTCTTGTAAATACAGGCCTCTCCATGACACTGTATAAACCCGAAGTCTTTGATCACCTTATCAAAGCGTCGGTTCCAACTTCTTGATGCTTGCTTCAGTCCATAGATTGAACGCTGAAGTTTGCATACTTTGTCAGCATTTTTAGGATCGACAAAACCTTTGGGTTGTACCATATACAACTCTTCCTCAATGTCTCCATTAAGGAATGCCGTTTTGACATCCATCTGCCAAATCTCATAATCGAAAAATGCAGCTATTGCTAACAAAATCCTCACAGATTTTAGCTTCGCTACAGGTGAGAAAGTCTCATCGTAGTCAACACCTTGAATTTGTCGGAAACCCTTTGCGACAAGTCGAGCTTTATAGACAGTAATATTACCATCAGCATCTGTTTTTCTCTTGAAGATCCATTTATTCTCGACAGCCTTTCGGCTATCAGGTAAGTCTACCAAAGTCCATACTTTGTTATCATACATGGATCCCATTTCGGATTTCATGGCTTCTTGCCATTTGTTGGAATCTGGGCTCATCATCGCTTCTTCATACGTCGCAGGGTCTTCATCATTGTTATCCACAATCATGACATTTAGACAAGGATCATACCAATCAGGAGTGGCACGTTCCCTTGTCGATCTGCGAGGTTCAGTAGCTATCTCATTTGAAGTTTCATGATCATTATCATTAGCTTCCTCTGTTGCCGGTGTAGGTGGTACAGGAACATTTCCGGTACTGCGCTACTCTGATCAACGAGTAGAGATTCTTCAATCTCATCGAGTTCTACTTTTCTTCCAGTCACTTCTTTAGTGAGAAATTCTTTCTCAAGAAAGGTTCCGTTCTTAGCAACAAAGATCTTGCCTTCGGATCTGTGATAGAAAGTGTACCCTATAGTTTCCTTAGGGTATCCTATGAAGACGCATTTCTCCGCTTTGGGTTCTAGCTTGTCCGGTTGTAACTTTTTTACATAGGCTTCGCAACCCCAAACTTTTAGGAACGACAGCTTAGGTTTCTTATTAAACCATAATTCATACGGTGTCGTTTCAACGGATTTTGATGGTGCTCTATTTAAAGTGAATGCGGCTGTCTCTAATGCATAACTCCAAAATGATAAAGGTAAATCAGTAAGAGACATCATAGAACGAACCATATCTAAGAGAGTTCGATTACGACGTTCGGACACACCGTTTCGTTGTGGTGTTCCCGGCGGTGTCAATTGTGAAAGTATTCCGCATTTCTTTAAATGCATGCCAAACTCATAACTCAGATATTCACCTCCGCGATCAGATCGTAGAAATTTGATCTTCTTGTTACGTTGATTTTCTACTTCACTTTGGAATTCCTTAAACTTCTCGAAAGTTTCGGATTTATGTTTCATTAAATAGATATACCCATATCTACTCAAATCATCTGTGAAGGTTAGAACATAACGATAACCACCGCGCGATGCTACACTCATTGGTCCACACACATCTGTATGTATGATTTCCAATAAGTCAGTAGCTCGCTCCATCATACCCGAGAATGGAGTCTTAGTCATTTTTCCCATCAGACATGCTTCGCATCTATCAAGTGACTCAAAGTCAAGTGATTCAAGTAATCCATCGGTATGGAGTTTCTTCATGCGTTTCACTCCAATATGACCAAGACGACAGTGCCACATATAAGTAGAATTATCATTCAATTTAATTCGCTTAGCATCAATGTTATGTATATGTGTATCACTACTATCGAGATCTAACAGAAATAAGCCATTCTTTTCAGGTGCTCGACCATAAAAGATATTATTCATAAAAATAGAACAACCATTATTCTCAGACTTGAATGAATAACCGTCTTGCATTAAACAAGATCCAGATATAATGTTCATGCTTAACGCGGGTACAAAATAACAATTATTTAGGCTTAAAACTAATCCCGAAGGTAGATGTAGAGGAAGTGTGCCGACAGCGATCACATCGACTTTGGATCCATTTCCAACGCGCATCGTCACTTCATCCTTCAGTAGTCTTCGTTTATTCTTTAGTTCCTGTTTCGAGTTACAAATATGAGCAACCGAACCAGTATCAAATACCCAGGTACTAGTACGAGAACCAGTGAGATAAACATCTATAACATGTATATCAGATATACCTTCTTTCTTCTTCTTGACAAGGCCGCTCTTCAGATCCGCCAAATACTTGGAGCAATTACGCTTCCAGTGTCCCTTCTCCTTGCAGTAATAGCACTCAGCATCAGGCTTAGGGCCAGACTTAGGTTTCACAGGAGGCGTGGCAGCTTTCTTGCCACTCTTCTTGTTCTTGCCTTTAGACTTGCCCTGTTTCTTGAAGCTGGTGGTCTTGTTGACCATCAACACTTGGTGCTCTTTCTTAATTTCAATCTCAGCAGATTTTAGCATGGCAAAGAGTTCAGGTAACTCTTTGTTCATGTTCTGCATATTGTAATTCATCACAAAGTTCTTATAACTAGGTGGCAGTGATTGAAGGACACGATTAATCCCCAGTCTGTTAGGAATCACTATTCCCAAGTCACTGAGTTTCTTCGCATGCCCGGTCATGGCGAGCATGTGCTCACTAACGGAGCTGCCTTCTTCCATCATGCAGCTGAAGAAGTGTTTCGATGCTTCATAGCATTCCACGGCCGCATGAGTCTCAAAGATAGTCTTTAACTCATTGATTAACTCATGTGGATCGTGGTGCTCAAAACGTTTTTGAAGATCGGCTTCCAGACTGCACAGGATGGCACACTGAACTTGAGAGTACCGAGTTTTCCGAGTCGCGTAAACATTCTTTACTTCATCGGTTTCAGTTTCTGCAGGAGGGTCACCTAGCGGTGCATCAAGCACATATTGCAGGTTTCCGCCATTGAGGAAAATCCTCACATGACGGAACCAGTCGGTGAAGTTGCTACCGTTGCTCTTAAGCTTTTCTTTCTCTAGGAACTGGTTAAAATTGATTGGGGACGCCATATCTACAACATATTTGCAATAGTTTAGACTAATGTTTATGACAAATTGAGTTCAAATTTTAATTTAACAAAATTAAAAACTAGGTGAACTCCCACTCAAAACAATATCCCTCGCATTGTCTTAGTGATCACACGAACCAAATCCATCACACCTATGCCCGATCATCACGAGACAAGATGTAATTTCAATGGCGAACACTCAAAGTGTTCATCATATCAATCATATGATTCATGCTCTACCTTTCGGTATCACGTGTTCCGAGACCATGTCTGTACATGCTAGGCTCGTCAAGGCCACCTTAGTATCCGCATGTGCAAAACTGACTTGCACCCGTTGTATGCACTTGTTGATTCTATCACACCCGATCATCACGAGATGCTTCGAAACGACAAGTCTTGGCAACGGTGCTACTAAGGATGAACACTTTATTATCTTGAAATTTTAGTGAGAGGGATCATCTTATAATGCTACCGTCGCGATCTAAGCAAAATAAGATGCATAAAAGGATTAACATCACATGCAGTTCATATGTGATATGATATGGCCCTTTTGTCTTTGCGCCTTTGATCTTCATCTCCAAAGCACGGACATGATCTCCATCATCAACGGGCATGATCTCCATCATCGTCGGCGAAGCACCAAGGTCAATGGCGCCGTCTTCATGATCGTCCTCCATGTAGCAACTATTACAACTACTTTGAAATACTACTCAACATGAAATTTAAAGACAACCATAAGGCTCCTGCCGGTTGCCACAATACAATAATGATCATCTCATACATAGTCATCATCACATTATGGCCATATCACATCACCAAACCCTGCAAAAACAAGTTAGACGTTCTCTAATTTGGTTTGCATATTTTACGTGGTTTAGGGTTTTCGAGCAAGATCCAATCTACCTACGAACATCAACCACAACGGTGATACTAGTGTTGTCAATAGAAGAGTAAATTGAATCTTCACTATAGTAGGAGAGACAGACACCCGCAAAGCCACTTATGCAATACAAGTTGCATGTCAAGCGTGGAGCAAATCTCATGAACGCGGTCATGTAAAGTTAGCCCGAGCCGCTTCATCCCACTATGCCACAAAGATGCAAAGTACTCAAGCTAAAGATAACATAAGCATCAACGCCCACAAAACCATTGTGTTCTACTCGTGCAACCATCTATGCATAGACACGGCTCTGATACCACTGTAGGATAACGTAGCATAGAAAACAAAAAATTTCCTACGGCGAACACGCAATCCAAGCCAAGATGCAATCTAGAAGACGGTAGCAACGAGGGGATTATCGAGTCTCACCCTTGAAGAGATTCCAAAGCCTACAAGATGAGGCTCTTGTTGCTGCGGTAGACGATCACTTGCCGCTTGCAAAAGCGCGTAGAAGATCTTGATCACGGCGCCACGAACGGGCAGCACCTCCGTACTCGGTCACACGTTCGGTTGTTGATGAAGACGACGTCCACCTCCCGTTCCAGCGGGCAGCGGAAGTAGTAGCTCCTCTTGAATCCGACAGCACGACGGCGTGGTGTCGGTGGCGGTGGAGAAATCCGGCGGAGCTTCGCTAAGCGTGCGGGATATGGTGGAGGAGCGGGGCGCTAGGGTTTGGGGAGAGGGGGTGGCCGGCCACTAAAGGGGGCGGCCAAGGTGGTGGCTTTGGTGTGGCCGGCCCCCTCCCCTATGCCCCTCATTATATAGGTGGAAGCCCCAAGTGTTGGACTACAAGTCTCCGAATAAGACCCGAACCCAAAACCTTCCATATGGTGGGAAACCTTCCCAAGCTAGGATTCCCACTAGAGGTGGGAATTCCACCTACCATATGGGGGGGTGGCCGGCCCCTTATGGGGGAGTCCACTTGGGACTCCACCCCACTAGGGTTGGCCGGCCATGGAGGTGGAGTCCCATGTGGACTCCACCTTCCTAGGTGTGTTCTTCCGGACTTTTCTAGAACCTTCTAGAACCTTCCATAGAACCTTCCGAATCATTTTAATTCACATAAAATGACATCCTATATATGAATCTTATTCTCCGGACCATTCCGGAACTCCTCGTGATGTCCGGGATCTCATCCGGGACTCCGAACAAATATTCGAACTCCATTCCATATTCAAGTTCTACCATTTCAACATCCAACTTTAAGTGTGTCACCCTACGGTTCGCGAACTATGCGGACATGGTTGAGTACTCACTCCGACCAATAACCAATAGCGGGATCTGGAGATCCATAATGGCTCCCACATATTCAACGATGACTTTAGTGATCGAATGAACCATTCACATACGATACCAATTCCCTTTGTCACGCGATATTTTACTTGTCCGAGGTTTGATCATCGGTATCACACTATACCTTGTTCAACCTCGTCTCCTGACAAGTACTCTTTACTCGTACCGTGGTATGTGGTCTCTTATGAACTTATTCATATGCTTGCAAGACATTAGACGACATTCCACCGAGAGGGCCCAGAGTATATCTATCCGTCATCGGGATGGACAAATCCCACTGTTGATCCATATGCCTCAACTCATACTTTCCGGATACTTAATCCCACCTTTATAACCACCCATTTACGCAGTGGCGTTTGATGTAATCAAAGTACCTTTCCGGTATAAGTGATTTACATGATCTCATGGTCATAAGGACTAGGTAACTATGTATCGAAAGCTTATAGCAAATAACTTAATGACGTGATCTTATGCTACGCTTAATTGGGTGTGTCCATTACATCATTCATATAATGATATAATCTTGTTATTAATAACATCCAATGTTCATGATTATGAAACTAATCATCTATTAATCAACAAGCTAGTTAAGAGGCTTACTAGGGACTCTTTGTTGTTTACATATCACACATGTATCAATGTTTCGGTTAATACAATTATAGCATGGTATATAAACATTTATCATAAACATAAAGATATATAATAACCACTTTTATTATTGCCTCTTGCATGCATGCATCCTACTCATAATAATTAATTAAGGTCTCGATCTCTATACTGCTCACGAAGTTTGGAATTCTGGCAAATATGCAACTTGTTTCATTAATTTACCATGGCGAGATAGATGCATGCACATCGATCACTTAAAAAATATAAAGTTTGTAAAGGATTTGGCATCCATATATGCTCACCGGATATATAGATAAGGCCAAGCAAACACATCGAATATTTGTGAAGAAATGTTTTTGCTAGAACCTTCAAATTTTTAGATTTACATCACACACAAAGAACACACCTTTAATTTCGCCAGGTTTGTGCACTAATAAAGTACTCCTACAGTACTAGAAATTGGATTGTTCTACTCCGGAGTGATATGCTCACCGGAGTATTTTTGGATCTTAGCTGGAGCGGCGTTTGGCGGTTGCACGAAGCCGTGCTGGATGTTAAGCCTGTCGAGGCACGCCTGGTGGAAAGCGTGCGCCACCTTAGCCTCATCGGCGCGCCGCTGCAATGCTGCGTCCCTGGGATTTGCAGCCGCCGCATTCTTAGCCTGCACGAAAGCTTGCAGAGCATCCCGGCATCTATAGAGTGCCGGGAACATCACGTTATATACGAGCTCCTTGGCGGTGTTGCTCCTGCAAAGGGCGTCGCCGTGATGCGCTTCGAAAGAACGGCCTGGCTCCACGGCCGGCACCGCCTGAAGTGCGGTCGGATTAGGCGGCTGGCCACGGGAGCTCCCTGCCTCCGCATCGTTCGCGCCGGCCGGGAAGGGGATCTCACCTGCTGGCAAAGAAAACCATGCGGCATGCGCGGGCGGAAAAGCCGGCCAGGGCCGAGCGGGCGTCGCATGCGGGGTTGCGTGGGAGATCCCTGCCTCTGCATCCATCGGCCCGCACGGGAAGCGGCTGGCGAGGGGCTCCACGGCCAGCGCCGCCGCCGCGGGCTGAACAACCGGCCAGTGCAGAGCGGGCGGGTTATGCCTTGGTGCGCGATGGACGAAGCGAAGGCGGCGCTGATGCTCCGCTTCCTCGTCGGTGGTAGGACTACGCGCGCGGCGACCAGAGCCAAGTCGGAAGGCCATAGATATGTCGATTGGTCACTTAAGCTGGAGAGGTTCTCTTACCATTTCGGAGAAGCGGAGTAAGAGGAAGTTGTTGCTTATACGGGTTCACTGCCACGTTGGGTTAAGAGGGGCAAAGTTGGTCAATGCCTAGGAAGTTGGAATCGTTTTGGCCCCAATTTTTTAATTACCTTGCGGTTCATCTCTCGGTCTCTCCCACCTCTTCACTATCCCTCCCCTTGCCTCCTTTCATGCTTCATCGTAGTGCATCTTGTTTTTCTAGCACCTTCACAAAAATCATACACATTTGGCCGATTCTGTCATTGTGTGCACTAATAAAGTAAAAAATCCATTATATGTGAATAAACGTTTAATACACTAGCTCGCAAAGATGTTTCTCAAGGCGATATGCACAATGCCTGCCAAAAATGGGTCATGATAACTAAATTTCGTGTTAATTTTTGCATGACATGTACTCACTTGTGTATGAAGCCAAGCAAACTCATAATCTATACCAAAAAAATGTGAAAGAGTTCTTTTTAGTATCCTTCATACATGGGGTTCCTATTTTTACTTTCTATTTTTACTAGTTACAAGTACTCATGCATGAAAACTTTTGAAAATATGTGCATTTTGGGCTGTGTGGAGACATGGTACAATAATATATTCAAGTTGATATACAAAGTCTAGACATATTCAAACTAGACAAATAATGTATCTAACCCCCTAACCCTAAACTCTGTCTTATGAAGTCAAGCATGCATGAAGAGAATTGGTTTTGGGTTTCAAACATGGAAATTTCAAAATCATCCCAAAAGCTTCATTTTAGAGCGACTAAGAAGGATCCAGGCTTACCTTTCCATTTTCATGTTTTAAACTTGTTTAAATCTTGGTCAAATCTAGGATTTGACCAAGATTCAAATGGGCATAAAATAAAAAAATGAAAAAATGAAAAACCAAAGCGCACATAGTCTTCTTATATGTCATATAGTAAGCATTAAAGTTGGTAAACAAGGTCTAGACATATTCAAACTAGACAAATCATGTATCTACCCCCTAACCCCTAAACTCTGTCTTATGACGAAGTCAAGCATGAAGATTAAGTGGTTTTGGGTTTCAAACATGGAAATTTCAAAAACCTCCCAAAAACTTCATTTTAGGGTGACTAAGAAGGATACAGGCTTCCCTTTTCATTTTCATGTTCTATACTTGTTTAAATCTTGGTCAAACCTAGGATTTGACCAAGATTCAAATGTGCATCAAAATTCCAAAAAAATCAGAAAAATGAAAAACCAAAGCACATAGTTTTCTTATGTCATATAGTAAGCATTAAAGTTGATAAACAAGGGTCTAGACATATTCAAACAAGAAAAATCATGTATCTACCCCCTAACCCTAAACTTTGTCTTATGTAGTCAAGCATGAAGAGAAGTGGTTTTGGGTTTCAAATATGGAAATTTCAAAAACCTATCAAAAGCTTCATTTTAGAGTGACTAAGAAGGATCCATGCTTGCCTTTTCATTTTCATATTTGAAACTTGTTTAAATCATTGTCAAACCTAGGATTTGACCAAGATTTAAATGGGCATAAAATTAAAAAATCGGAAAAATGAAAAACAAAAGCACATAGTCTTCTTATGTCACATATATATATAGTAAGCATTCAAAAGTTGATAAACAAGGTCTAGCTAGACATATTCAAATAAGACAAATCATGTATCTACCCCTCTAACCCTAAACTCTGTCTTATGAAGTCAAGCATGAAGAGAAGTGGTTTTAGGTTTCAAACATGGAAATTTCAAAAACCTCCCAAAAACTTCATTTTAGAGTGACTAAGAAGGATACATGTTTCCCTTTTCATTTTCATGTTTTAAACTTGTTTAAATCTTGGTCAAACCTAGGATTTGACCAAGATACAAATAGGCACAAAAAATGAAAAACAAAAAGCACATAGTGTTCTTATGTCATATCGTAAGCATTCAAGTTGATAAACAAGGTCTAGATATATCCAAACCAGACAAATCATGTATGTACCCCGTGTCGATCTTATGAAGTCTAGCATGAAGAAAAGTCGTTTTGGCCGGGTTTCAAACATGGAAATTTCAAGAACATCCCAAAAGCTTCATTTTAGAGCGACTAAGAAGGATCCAGGCTTACCTTTCCATTTTCATGATTTAAACTTGTTTAAATCTTGGTCAAATCTTGCTCAAGCATGAAGATAAGTGGTTTTGGGTTTCAAACATGGAAATTTCAAAAACCTCCCAAAAACTTCATTTTAGGGTGACTAAGAAGGATACAGGCTTCCCTTTTCATTTTCATGTTCTATATATACTTGTTTAAATCTTGGTCAAACCTAGGATTTGACCAAGATTCAAATGTGCATCAAAATTCTAAAAAAAATCAGAAAAATGAAAAACCAAAGCACATAGTCTTCTTATGTCATATAGTAAGCATTAAAGTTGATAAACATGGTCTAGACATATTCAAACCATACAAATCATGTATCTACCCCTAACCCCTAAACTATGTCTTATGAAGTCAAGCATGAAGAGAAGTGGTTTTGGGTTTCAAAAACCTCCCAAAAACTTCATTTTAGAGTGACTAAGAAGGATACATGCTTCCTTTTCATTTTCATGTTTTAAACTTGTTTAAATCTTGGTCAAACCTAGGATTTGATAAACATGGTCTAGACATATTCAAACCAGACAAATCATGTATCTACCCCCTATCGACCCTAAACTTCGTCTTATGAAGTCAAGCATGAAGAGAAGTGGTTTTGGGTTTCAAACATGGAAATTTCAAAAACCTCCCAAAATTAAAGCTTCATTTTAGAGTGACTAGTTAAGAAGGATCCAGGCTTACCTTTTCATTTTCATGTTTTAAACTTGTTTAAATCTTGTTCAAACCTAGGATTTGACCAATATTCAAATGGGCATAAAATAAAAAATAAATAAAATAAAAAACCAAAGCACATAGTCTTCTTATGTCATATAGTAAGCATTCAAGTTCATAAACAAGGTCTAGACATATTCAAACCAGACAAATCATGTACCCCCTAACCCTAAACTTTGTCTTAATTATATATGAAGTCAAGCATGAAGCAGAGAAGTGTGGTTTTGGGTTTCAAACATGGAAATTTCAAAAACCTCCCAAAAAGCTTCATTTTAATTAGACTGGCTGGTTAATTAAGAAGGATCCATGATTAATTACCTTTTCATTGTCATGTTTTAAACTTGTTTAAATCTTGGTCGAACCTAGGATTTGACCAAGATTCAAATGGGCATAACAATTCAGAAAAAAATCGAAAGAATGAAAAACCAAAGCACATAGCCTTCTTATGTCATATAGTAAGCATTCAAATTGATAAACATGGTCTAGACATATTCAAACCAGAAAAATCATGTATCTACCCCTAACCCTAAACTCTGTCTTATGAAGTCAAGCATGAACAGAAGTACGGTGGTTTTGGGTTTCAAACATGGTAAATTCAAGAACCTCCCAAAAGCTTCATTTTAGAGTTACTAAGAGAAAGATCCAGACTTAATTACCTTATCATTTTCACATGTTAAACTTGTTTAAATCTTGCTCAACAAACCTAGGATTTTACCAAGATTCTCAAATGGGCATAAAAATCAAAAAATGAAATACCAATGCACATAGTCCTCTTATGTCATATAGTAAGCATTCAAGTTGATAAACAAGGTCTAGACATATTCAAACAAGACAAATCATGTATCTACCCCCTATCGACCCTAAACTTCGTCTTATGAAGTCAAGCATGAAGAGAAGTGGTTTTGGGTTTCAAACATGGAAATTTCAAAAACCTCCCAAAATTCAGCTTCATTTTAGAGCGACTAAGAAGGATCGATGCTTTTACCTTTTCATTTCCATGTTTTAAACTTATTTAAATCTTGGTCAAACCTAGGATTTGACCAAGATTCAAATGGGCATAAAAATTCAGACAAAAAATCTAAAGAATGAAAAACCAAAGCACATAGCCTTCTTAATTATGTCATATAGTAAACACTCAAGTTGATAAACAAGGTCTAGACATATTCAAACCAGAAAAATCATGTGTATATCTACCCCTAACCCTAAACTCTGTCTTATGAAGTCAATCATGAAGAGAATTGGTTTTGGGTTTCAAACATGGAAATTTCAAGTACGTCCCAAAAGCTTCATATATTTTAGAGTGACTAATTAAGAAGGATCTTGGCTTACGTTTTCATTTTCATGCTTGAAACTTGTTTAAATCTTGGTTGAACCTAGGATTTGACCAGAATCAAATGTGCATAAAATTCTTAAAAAAATAGAAAAATGAAAAACAAAAGCACATGGTCTTCTTATGTCATATAGTAAGCATTCAAGTTGATAAACAAGGTTTAGACATATTCAAACCAGACAAATCATGTATCTACCCCTAACCCTAAACTCGGTCTTATGAAGTCTAGCATGAGGAGAAGTCGTTTTGGGTTTCAAACGTTTAAGCCAAAAGCCCCATTTCAAATATTTCAAACTTATTCAAATTTGGTTCAAATTTGAAAGACACACAAGTTATAGCACACATAGTGCATACATTCTCACACATACTGCACTAGATGCTAACCCGGCCTATAGTTTGAGGCCATTGGATGAGGTCGAAAAAAATCTTGGATTAGAAATGGGGTTGTTCGAACCCCGTAGTTGGATTTTTTGAACCTTGATCTGTAGTACTGGGCAAAACCCTAGTTTAACCTATTTAATTATAGATTCGTAGGTCGATTTTTCTACCTTTTTATTATTACTATGCAGCACATGTGTGTTTGCCCGTCGAGTGAAACTCGGAGGAAGAGGGATCACTCGGAAGGAGAGAAGAAGGGAGAGAATTATGGTGTCTCCCCTTTTTCGGGTGATGATGTTGACTTTTGTGCAGGGTTTGTCAGTGAGCAGGAGGTGCGAGCGAGCGAGCGAGTCGAGCGAGGCCGAGAATGAGAGAGATTTGTTTTTTTTGTGAGAGGGACGACCGAAGGATCCAGAAGGACCCACAGACTTCCAATACGCATCCTGATGCGTCTTCTCTTGACAAAGAAAATGGCTGGGAGTTTGCGTACCTATTGCACGTGACTTGTGCTCACTGAAGTGTGGGACCTCACGCATGGGCACCACACGTAAGTGACAGACCTGTTGGTGTAAAAACTCGGTTGATTATTATAGTGCATTAGAACAAAGTTTCCTATGGATTCAAGGGTAGGAAATCCAAGTTAACTCATTTACATGACATTATTTTTTCCATGAAGCAAAGTTAACGCACCTATCAATTGGTACATTTTGGAGTGACTAAGAAGGATCCAGGCTTACTTATTCGTTTTCACGTGTAAAACTTGTCTAAATCTTGGTCAAACAAAATTGGCAGAAAATTCAAAAAAAAACAGAAAAATGAAAAACCAAAGCACATAGTCTTCTTATGTCATGTAGTAAGCATTAAAGTTGATAAACAAGGTCTAGACATATTCAAACCATACTAATCATGTATCTACCCGCTAACCCCTAAACTATGTCTTAAGAAGTCAAGAATGAAGAGAAGTGGTTTTGGGTTTCAAACATGGACATTTCAAAAACCTCCCAAAACTTCATTTTAGGGTGAGTAAGAAGGATACAGGCTTCCCTTTTCATTTTCATGTTCTATACTTGTTTAAATCTTGGTCAAACCTAGGATTTGACCAAGATTCAAATGGGCACAAAAAATAAAAAGCACATAGTGTTCTTATGTCATATCGTAAGCATTCAAGTTGATAAACAAGGTCTAGATATATCCAAATTAACGAGACAAATCATGTATCTACCCCCTATCGACCCTAAACTTCGTCTTATGAAGTCAAGCATGAAGAGAAGTGGTTTTGGGTTTCAAACATGGAAATTTCAAAAACCTCCCAAAATTCAGCTTCATTTTAGAGCGACTAAGAAGGATCGATGCTTTACCTTTTCATTTCCATGTTTTAAACTTATTTAAATCTTGGTCAAACCTAGGATTTGACCAAGATTCAAATGGGCATAAAAATTCAAACAAAAAATCTAAAGAATGAAAAACCAAAGCACACAGCCTTCTTAATTATGTCATATAGTAAACACTCAAGTTGATAAACAAGGTCTAGACATATTCAAACCAGAAAAATCATGTGTATATCTACCCCTAACCCTAAACTCTGTCTTATGAAGTCAATCTCTAGGATTTGACCAAGATTCAAATGGGCATAAAATAAAAAAACAGAAAAATGAAAAACCAAAGCGCACATAGTCTTCTTATATGTCATATAGTAAGCATTAAAGTTGATAAACAAGGTCTGGACATATTCAAACTAGCTAGACAAATCATGTATCTACCCCCTAACCCCTAAACTCTGTCTTATGACGAAGTCAAGCATGAAGATAAGTGGTTTTGGGTTTCAAACATGGAAATTTCAAAAACCTCCCAAAAACTTCATTTTAGGGTGACTAAGAAGGATACAGGCTTCCATTTTCATTTCCATGTTCTATACTTGTTTAAATCTTGGTCAAACCTAGGATTTGACCAAGATTCAAATGTGCATCAAAATTCCAAAAAAATCAGAAAAATGAAAAACCAAAGCACATAGTTTTCTTATGTCACATACATATATATAGTAAGCATTCAAAAGTTGATAAACAAGGTCTAGCTAGACATATTCAAATAAGACAAATCATGTATCTACCCCTCTAAAACCATAAATAACTCTGTCTTATGAAGTCAAGCATGAAGAGAAGTGGTTTTTGGTTTCAAACATGGAAATTTCAAAAACCTCCCAAAATTAAAGCTTCATTTTAGAGTGACTAGTTAAGAAGGATCCAGGCTTACCTTTTCATTTTCATGTTTTAAACTTGTTTAAATCTTGGTCAAACCTAGGATTTGACCAATATTCAAATGGGCATAAAATAAAAAATAAATAAAATAAAAAACCAAAGCACATAGTCTTCTTATGTCATATAGTAAGCATTCAAAAGTTCATAAACAAGGTCTAGACATATTCAAACCAGACAAATCATGTACCCCCTAACCCTAAACTTTGTCTTAATTATATATGAAGTCAAGCATGAAGCAGAGAAGTGTGGTTTTGGGTTTCAAACATGGACATTTCAAAAACCTCCCAAAACTTCATTTTAGGGTGAGTAAGAAGGATACAGGCTTCCCTTTTCATTTTCATGTTCTATACTTGTTTAAATCTTGGTCAAACCTAGGATTTGACCAAGATTCAAATGGGCACAAAAAAATAAAAAAAGCACATAGTGTTCTTATGTCATATCGTAAGCATTCAAGTTGATAAACAAGGTCTAGATATATCCAAATTAACCAGACAAATCATGTATCTACCCCCTATCGACCCTAAACTTCGTCTTATGAAGTCAAGCATGAAGAGAAGTGGTTTTGGGTTTCAAACATGGAAATTTCAAAAACCTCCCAAAATTCAGCTTCATTTTAGAGCGACTAAGAAGGATCGATGCTTTACCTTTTCATTTCCATGTTTTAAACTTATTTAAATCTTGGTCAAACCTAGGATTTGACCAAGATTCAAATGGGCATAAAAATTCAGACAAAAAATCTAAAGAATGAAAAACCAAAGCACATAGCCTTCTTAATTATGTCATATAGTAAACACTCAAGTTGATAAACAAGGTCTAGACATATTCAAACCAGAAAAATCATGTGTATATCTACCCCTAACCCTAAACTCTGTCTTATGAAGTCAATCTCTAGGATTTGACCAAGATTCAAATGGGCATAAAATAAAAAAACAGAAAAATGAAAAACCAAAGCGCACATAGTCTTCTTATATGTCATATAGTAAGCATTAAAGTTGATAAACAAGGTCTGGACATATTCAAACTAGCTAGACAAATCATGTATCTACCCCCTAACCCCTAAACTCTGTCTTATGACGAAGTCAAGCATGAAGATAAGTGGTTTTGGGTTTCAAACATGGAAATTTCAAAAACCTCCCAAAAACTTCATTTTAGGGTGACTAAGAAGGATACAGGCTTCCATTTTCATTTCCATGTTCTATACTTGTTTAAATCTTGGTCAAACCTAGGATTTGACCAAGATTCAAATGTGCATCAAAATTCCAAAAAAATCAGAAAAATGAAAAACCAAAGCACATAGTTTTCTTATGTCACATACATATATATAGTAAGCATTCAAAAGTTGATAAACAAGGTCTAGCTAGACATATTCAAATAAGACAAATCATGTATCTACCCCTCTAAAACCATAAATAACTCTGTCTTATGAAGTCAAGCATGAAGAGAAGTGGTTTTTGGTTTCAAACATGGAAATTTCAAAAACCTCCCAAAATTAAAGCTTCATTTTAGAGTGACTAGTTAAGAAGGATCCAGGCTTACCTTTTCATTTTCATGTTTTAAACTTGTTTAAATCTTGGTCAAACCTAGGATTTGACCAATATTCAAATGGGCATAAAATAAAAAAATAAATAAAATAAAAAACCAAAGCACATAGTCTTCTTATGTCATATAGTAAGCATTCAAAAGTTCATAAACAAGGTCTAGACATATTCAAACCAGACAAATCATGTACCCCCTAACCCTAAACTTTGTCTTAATTATATATGAAGTCAAGCATGAAGCAGAGAAGTGTGGTTTTGGGTTTCAAACATGGAAATTTCAAAAACCTCCCAAAAAGCTTCATTTTAATTAGACTGGCTGGTTAATTAAGAAGGATCCATGATTAATTACCTTTTCATTGTCATGTTTTAAACTTGTTTAAATCTTGGTCGAACCTAGGATTTGACCAAGATTCAAATGGGCATAACAATTCAGAAAAAAATCGAAAGAATGAAAAACCAAAGCACATAGCCTTCTTATGTCATATAGTAAGCATTCAAATTGATAAACATGGTCTAGACATATTCAAACCAGAAAAATCATGTATCTACCCCTAACCCTAAACTCTGTCTTATGAAGTCAAGCATGAACAGAAGTATGGTGGTTTTGGGTTTCAAACATGGTAAATTCAAGAACCTCCCAAAAGCTTCATTTTAGAGTTACTAAGAGAAAGATCCAGACTTAATTACCTTATCATTTTCACATGTTAAACTTGTTTAAATCTTGCTCAACAAACCTAGGATTTTACCAAGATTCTCAAATGGGCATAAAAATCAAAAAATGAAATACCAATGCACATAGTCCTCTTATGTCATATAGTAAGCATTAAAGTTGATAAACAAGGTCTAGACATATTCAAACAAGACAAATCATGTATCTACCCCCTATCGACCCTAAACTTCGTCTTATGAAGTCAAGCATGAAGAGAAGTGGTTTTGGGTTTCAAACATGGAAATTTCAAAAACCTCCCAAAATTCAGCTTCATTTTAGAGCGACTAAGAAGGATCGATGCTTTTACCTTTTCATTTCCATGTTTTAAACTTATTTAAATCTTGGTCAAACCTAGGATTTGACCAAGATTCAAATGGGCATAAAAATTCAGACAAAAAATCTAAAGAATGAAAAACCAAAGCACATAGCCTTCTTAATTATGTCATATAGTAAACACTCAAGTTGATAAACAAGGTCTAGACATATTCAAACCAGAAAAATCATGTGTATATCTACCCCTAACCCTAAACTCTGTCTTATGAAGTCAATCATGAAGAGAATTGGTTTTGGGTTTCAAACATGGAAATTTCAAGTACGTCCCAAAAGCTTCATATATTTTAGAGTGACTAATTAAGAAGGATCTTGGCTTACGTTTTCATTTTCATGCTTGAAACTTGTTTAAATCTTGGTTGAACCTAGGATTTGACCAGAATCAAATGTGCATAAAATTCTTAAAAAAATAGAAAAATGAAAAACAAAAGCACATGGTCTTCTTATGTCATATAGTAAGCATTCAAGTTGATAAACAAGGTTTAGACATATTCAAACCAGACAAATCATGTATCTACCCCCTAACCCTAAACTCGGTCTTATGAAGTCTAGCATGAGGAGAAGTCGTTTTGGGTTTCAAACGTTTAAGCCAAAAGCCCCATTTCAAATATTTCAAACTTATTCAAATTTGGTTCAAATTTGAAAGACACACAAGTTATAGCACACATAGTGCATACATTCTCACACATACTGCACTAGATGCTAACCCGGCCTATAGTTTGAGGCCATTGGATGAGGTCGAAAAAAATCTTGGATTAGAAATGGGGTTGTTCGAACCCCGTAGTTGGATTTTTTGAACCTTGATCTGTAGTACTGGGCAAAACCCTAGTTTAACCTATTTAATTATAGATTCGTAGGTCGATTTTTCTACCTTTTTATTATTACTATGCAGCACATGTGTGTTTGCCCGTCGAGTGAAACTCGGAGGAAGAGGGATCACTCGGAAGGAGAGAAGAAGGGAGAGAATTATGGTGTCTCCCCTTTTTCGGGTGATGATGTTGACTTTTGTGCAGGGTTTGTCAGTGAGCAGGAGGTGCGAGCGAGCGAGCGAGCGAGCGAGTCGAGCGAGGCCGAGAATGAGAGAGATTTGTTTTTTTGTGAGAGGGACAACCGAAGGATCCAGAAGGACCCACAGACTTCCAATACGCATCCTGATGCGTCTTCTCTTGACAAAGAAAATGGCTGGGAGTTTGCGTACCTATTGCACGTGACTTGTGCTCACTGAAGTGTGGGACCTCACGCATGGGCACCACACGTAAGTGACAGACCTGTTGGTGTAAAAACTCGGTTGATTATTATAGTGCATTAGAACAAAGTTTCATATGGATTCAAGGGTAGGAAATCCAAGTTAACTCATTTACATGACATTATTTTTTCCATGAAGCAAAGTTAACGCACCTATCAATTGGTACATTTTGGAGTGACTAAGAAGGATCCAGGCTTACTTATTCGTTTTCACGTGTAAAACTTGTCTAAATCTTGGTCAAACAAAATTGGCAGAAAATTCAAAAAAAAAACAGAAAAATGAAAAACCAAAGCACATAGTCTTCTTATGTCATGTAGTAAGCATTAAAGTTGATAAAAAAGGTCTAGACATATTCAAACCATACTAATCATGTATCTACCCGCTAACCCCTAAACTATGTCTTAAGAAGTCAAGAATGAAGAGAAGTGGTTTTGGGTTTCAAACATGGACATTTCAAAAACCTCCCAAAACTTCATTTTAGGGTGAGTAAGAAGGATACAGGCTTCCCTTTTCATTTTCATGTTCTATACTTGTTTAAATCTTGGTCAAACCTAGGATTTGACCAAGATTCAAATGGGCACAAAAAATAAAAAAAAAGCACATAGTGTTCTTATGTCATATCGTAAGCATTCAAGTTGATAAACAAGGTCTAGATATATCCAAATTAACCAGACAAATCATGTATCTACCCCCTATCGACCCTAAACTTCGTCTTATGAAGTCAAGCATGAAGAGAAGTGGTTTTGGGTTTCAAACATGGAAATTTCAAAAACCTCCCAAAATTCAGCTTCATTTTAGAGCGACTAAGAAGGATCGATGCTTACCTTTTCATTTCCATGTTTTAAACTTATTTAAATCTTGGTCAAACCTAGGATTTGACCAAGATTCAAATGGGCATAAAAATTCAGACAAAAAATCTAAAGAATGAAAAACCAAAGCACATAGCCTTCTTAATTATGTCATATAGTAAACACTCAAGTTGATAAACAAGGTCTAGACATATTCAAACCAGAAAAATCATGTGTATATCTACCCCTAACCCTAAACTCTGTCTTATGAAGTCAATCTCTAGGATTTGACCAAGATTCAAATGGGCATAAAATAAAAAAACAGAAAAATGAAAAACCAAAGCGCACATAGTCTTCTTATATGTCATATAGTAAGCATTAAAGTTGATAAACAAGGTCTGGACATATTCAAACTAGCTAGACAAATCATGTATCTACCCCCTAACCCCTAAACTCTGTCTTATGACGAAGTCAAGCATGAAGATAAGTGGTTTTGGGTTTCAAACATGGAAATTTCAAAAACCTCCCAAAAACTTCATTTTAGGGTGACTAAGAAGGATACAGGCTTCCATTTTCATTTCCATGTTCTATACTTGTTTAAATCTTGGTCAAACCTAGGATTTGACCAAGATTCAAATGTGCATCAAAATTCCAAAAAAATCAGAAAAATGAAAAACCAAAGCACATAGTTTTCTTATGTCACATACATATATATAGTAAGCATTCAAAAGTTGATAAACAAGGTCTAGCTAGACATATTCAAATAAGACAAATCATGTATCTACCCCTCTAAAACCATAAATAACTCTGTCTTATGAAGTCAAGCATGAAGAGAAGTGGTTTTTGGTTTCAAACATGGAAATTTCAAAAACCTCCCAAAATTAAAGCTTCATTTTAGAGTGACTAGTTAAGAAGGATCCAGGCTTACCTTTTCATTTTCATGTTTTAAACTTGTTTAAATCTTGGTCAAACCTAGGATTTGACCAATATTCAAATGGGCATAAAATAAAAAATAAATAAAATAAAAAACCAAAGCACATAGTCTTCTTATGTCATATAGTAAGCATTCAAAAGTTCATAAACAAGGTCTAGACATATTCAAACCAGACAAATCATGTACCCCCTAACCCTAAACTTTGTCTTAATTATATATGAAGTCAAGCATGAAGCAGAGAAGTGTGGTTTTGGGTTTCAAACATGGAAATTTCAAAAACCTCCCAAAAAGCTTCATTTTAATTAGACTGGCTGGTTAATTAAGAAGGATCCATGATTAATTACCTTTTCATTGTCATGTTTTAAACTTGTTTAAATCTTGGTCGAACCTAGGATTTGACCAAGATTCAAATGGGCATAACAATTCAGAAAAAAATCGAAAGAATGAAAAACCAAAGCACATAGCCTTCTTATGTCATATAGTAAGCATTCAAATTGATAAACATGGTCTAGACATATTCAAACCAGAAAAATCATGTATCTACCCCTAACCCTAAACTCTGTCTTATGAAGTCAAGCATGAACAGAAGTATGGTGGTTTTGGGTTTCAAACATGGTAAATTCAAGAACCTCCCAAAAGCTTCATTTTAGAGTTACTAAGAGAAAGATCCAGACTTAATTACCTTATCATTTTCACATGTTAAACTTGTTTAAATCTTGCTCAACAAACCTAGGATTTTACCAAGATTCTCAAATGGGCATAAAAATCAAAAAATGAAATACCAATGCACATAGTCCTCTTATGTCATATAGTAAGCATTAAAGTTGATAAACAAGGTCTAGACATATTCAAACAAGACAAATCATGTATCTACCCCCTATCGACCCTAAACTTCGTCTTATGAAGTCAAGCATGAAGAGAAGTGGTTTTGGGTTTCAAACATGGAAATTTCAAAAACCTCCCAAAATTCAGCTTCATTTTAGAGCGACTAAGAAGGATCGATGCTTACCTTTTCATTTCCATGTTTTAAACTTATTTAAATCTTGGTCAAACCTAGGATTTGACCAAGATTCAAATGGGCATAAAAATTCAGACAAAAAATCTAAAGAATGAAAAACCAAAGCACATAGCCTTCTTAATTATGTCATATAGTAAACACTCAAGTTGATAAACAAGGTCTAGACATATTCAAACCAGAAAAATCATGTGTATATCTACCCCTAACCCTAAACTCTGTCTTATGAAGTCAATCATGAAGAGAATTGGTTTTGGGTTTCAAACATGGAAATTTCAAGTACGTCCCAAAAGCTTCATATATTTTAGAGTGACTAATTAAGAAGGATCTTGGCTTACGTTTTCATTTTCATGCTTGAAACTTGTTTAAATCTTGGTTGAACCTAGGATTTGACCAGAATCAAATGTGCATAAAATTCTTTAAAAAATAGAAAAATGAAAAACAAAAGCACATGGTCTTCTTATGTCATATAGTAAGCATTCAAGTTGATAAACAAGGTTTAGACATATTCAAACCAGACAAATCATGTATCTACCCCCTAACCCTAAACTCGGTCTTATGAAGTCTAGCATGAGGAGAAGTCGTTTTGGGTTTCAAACGTTTAAGCCAAAAGCCCCATTTCAAATATTTCAAACTTATTCAAATTTGGTTCAAATTTGAAAGACACACAAGTTATAGCACACATAGTGCATACATTCTCACACATACTGCACTAGATGCTAACCCGGCCTATAGTTTGAGGCCATTGGATGAGGTCGAAAAAAATCTTGGATTAGAAATGGGGTTGTTCGAACCCCGTAGTTGGATTTTTTGAACCTTGATCTGTAGTACTGGGCAAAACCCTAGTTTAACCTATTTAATTATAGATTCGTAGGTCGATTTTTCTACCTTTTTATTATTACTATGCAGCACATGTGTGTTTGCCCGTCGAGTGAAACTCGGAGGAAGAGGGATCACTCGGAAGGAGAGAAGAAGGGAGAGAATTATGGTGTCTCCCCTTTTTCGGGTGATGATGTTGACTTTTGTGCAGGGTTTGTCAGTGAGCAGGAGGTGCGAGCGAGCGAGCGAGCGAGTCGAGCGAGGCCGAGAATGAGAGAGATTTGTTTTTTTTGTGAGAGGGACACCGAAGGATCCAGAAGGACCCACAGACTTCCAATACGCATCCTGATGCGTCTTCTCTTGACAAAGAAAATGGCTGGGAGTTTGCGTACCTATTGCACGTGACTTGTGCTCACTGAAGTGTGGGACCTCACGCATGGGCACCACACGTAAGTGACAGACCTGTTGGTGTAAAAACTCGGTTGATTATTATAGTGCATTAGAACAAAGTTTCCTATGGATTCAAGGGTAGGAAATCCAAGTTAACTCATTTACATGACATTATTTTTTCCATGAAGCAAAGTTAACGCACCTATCAATTGGTACATTTTGGAGTGACTAAGAAGGATCCAGGCTTACTTATTCGTTTTCACGTGTAAAACTTGTCTAAATCTTGGTCAAACAAAATTGGCAGAAAATTCAAAAAAAAACAGAAAAATGAAAAACCAAAGCACATAGTCTTCTTATGTCATGTAGTAAGCATTAAAGTTGATAAACAAGGTCTAGACATATTCAAACCATACTAATCATGTATCTACCCGCTAACCCCTAAACTATGTCTTAAGAAGTCAAGAATGAAGAGAAGTGGTTTTGGGTTTCAAACATGGACATTTCAAAAACCTCCCAAAACTTCATTTTAGGGTGAGTAAGAAGGATACAGGCTTCCCTTTTCATTTTCATGTTCTATACTTGTTTAAATCTTGGTCAAACCTAGGATTTGACCAAGATTCAAATGGGCACAAAAAAATAAAAAAAAGCACATAGTGTTCTTATGTCATATCGTAAGCATTCAAGTTGATAAACAAGGTCTAGATATATCCAAATTAACCAGACAAATCATGTATCTACCCCCTATCGACCCTAAACTTCGTCTTATGAAGTCAAGCATGAAGAGAAGTGGTTTTGGGTTTCAAACATGGAAATTTCAAAAACCTCCCAAAATTCAGCTTCATTTTAGAGCGACTAAGAAGGATCGATGCTTACCTTTTCATTTCCATGTTTTAAACTTATTTAAATCTTGGTCAAACCTAGGATTTGACCAAGATTCAAATGGGCATAAAAATTCAGACAAAAAATCTAAAGAATGAAAAACCAAAGCACATAGCCTTCTTAATTATGTCATATAGTAAACACTCAAGTTGATAAACAAGGTCTAGACATATTCAAACCAGAAAAATCATGTGTATATCTACCCCTAACCCTAAACTCTGTCTTATGAAGTCAATCTCTAGGATTTGACCAAGATTCAAATGGGCATAAAATAAAAAAACAGAAAAATGAAAAACCAAAGCGCACATAGTCTTCTTATATGTCATATAGTAAGCATTAAAGTTGATAAACAAGGTCTGGACATATTCAAACTAGCTAGACAAATCATGTATCTACCCCCTAACCCCTAAACTCTGTCTTATGACGAAGTCAAGCATGAAGATAAGTGGTTTTGGGTTTCAAACATGGAAATTTCAAAAACCTCCCAAAAACTTCATTTTAGGGTGACTAAGAAGGATACAGGCTTCCATTTTCATTTCCATGTTCTATACTTGTTTAAATCTTGGTCAAACCTAGGATTTGACCAAGATTCAAATGTGCATCAAAATTCCAAAAAAAATCAGAAAAATGAAAAACCAAAGCACATAGTTTTCTTATGTCACATACATATATATAGTAAGCATTCAAAAGTTGATAAACAAGGTCTAGCTAGACATATTCAAATAAGACAAATCATGTATCTACCCCTCTAAAACCATAAATAACTCTGTCTTATGAAGTCAAGCATGAAGAGAAGTGGTTTTTGGTTTCAAACATGGAAATTTCAAAAACCTCCCAAAATTAAAGCTTCATTTTAGAGTGACTAGTTAAGAAGGATCCAGGCTTACCTTTTCATTTTCATGTTTTAAACTTGTTTAAATCTTGGTCAAACCTAGGATTTGACCAATATTCAAATGGGCATAAAATAAAAAAATAAATAAAATAAAAAACCAAAGCACATAGTCTTCTTATGTCATATAGTAAGCATTCAAAAGTTCATAAACAAGGTCTAGACATATTCAAACCAGACAAATCATGTACCCCTAACCCTAAACTTTGTCTTAATTATATATGAAGTCAAGCATGAAGCAGAGAAGTGTGGTTTTGGGTTTCAAACATGGAAATTTCAAAAACCTCCCAAAAAGCTTCATTTTAATTAGACTGGCTGGTTAATTAAGAAGGATCCATGATTAATTACCTTTTCATTGTCATGTTTTAAACTTGTTTAAATCTTGGTCGAACCTAGGATTTGACCAAGATTCAAATGGGCATAACAATTCAGAAAAAAATCGAAAGAATGAAAAACCAAAGCACATAGCCTTCTTATGTCATATAGTAAGCATTCAAATTGATAAACATGGTCTAGACATATTCAAACCAGAAAAATCATGTATCTACCCCTAACCCTAAACTCTGTCTTATGAAGTCAAGCATGAACAGAAGTACGGTGGTTTTGGGTTTCAAACATGGTAAATTCAAGAACCTCCCAAAAGCTTCATTTTAGAGTTACTAAGAGAAAGATCCAGACTTAATTACCTTATCATTTTCACATGTTAAACTTGTTTAAATCTTGCTCAACAAACCTAGGATTTTACCAAGATTCTCAAATGGGCATAAAAATCAAAAAATGAAATACCAATGCACATAGTCCTCTTATGTCATATAGTAAGCATTCAAGTTGATAAACAAGGTCTAGACATATTCAAACAAGACAAATCATGTATCTACCCCCTATCGACCCTAAACTTCGTCTTATGAAGTCAAGCATGAAGAGAAGTGGTTTTGGGTTTCAAACATGGAAATTTCAAAAACCTCCCAAAATTCAGCTTCATTTTAGAGCGACTAAGAAGGATCGATGCTTTTACCTTTTCATTTCCATGTTTTAAACTTATTTAAATCTTGGTCAAACCTAGGATTTGACCAAGATTCAAATGGGCATAAAAATTCAGACAAAAAATCTAAAGAATGAAAAACCAAAGCACATAGCCTTCTTAATTATGTCATATAGTAAACACTCAAGTTGATAAACAAGGTCTAGACATATTCAAACCAGAAAAATCATGTGTATATCTACCCCTAACCCTAAACTCTGTCTTATGAAGTCAATCATGAAGAGAATTGGTTTTGGGTTTCAAACATGGAAATTTCAAGTACGTCCCAAAAGCTTCATATATTTTAGAGTGACTAATTAAGAAGGATCTTGGCTTACGTTTTCATTTTCATGCTTGAAACTTGTTTAAATCTTGGTTGAACCTAGGATTTGACCAGAATCAAATGTGCATAAAATTCTTAAAAAATAGAAAAATGAAAAACAAAAGCACATGGTCTTCTTATGTCATATAGTAAGCATTCAAGTTGATAAACAAGGTTTAGACATATTCAAACCAGACAAATCATGTATCTACCCCCTAACCCTAAACTCGGTCTTATGAAGTCTAGCATGAGGAGAAGTCGTTTTGGGTTTCAAACGTTTAAGCCAAAAGCCCCATTTCAAATATTTCAAACTTATTCAAATTTGGTTCAAATTTGAAAGACACACAAGTTATAGCACACATAGTGCATACATTCTCACACATACTGCACTAGATGCTAACCCGGCCTATAGTTTGAGGCCATTGGATGAGGTCGAAAAAAATCTTGGATTAGAAATGGGGTTGTTCGAACCCCGTAGTTGGATTTTTTGAACCTTGATCTGTAGTACTGGGCAAAACCCTAGTTTAACCTATTTAATTATAGATTCGTAGGTCGATTTTTCTACCTTTTTATTATTACTATGCAGCACATGTGTGTTTGCCCGTCGAGTGAAACTCGGAGGAAGAGGGATCACTCGGAAGGAGAGAAGAAGGGAGAGAATTATGGTGTCTCCCCTTTTTCGGGTGATGATGTTGACTTTTGTGCAGGGTTTGTCAGTGAGCAGGAGGTGCGAGCGAGCGAGCGAGTCGAGCGAGGCCGAGAATGAGAGAGATTTGTTTTTTTGTGAGAGGGACGACCGAAGGATCCAGAAGGACCCACAGACTTCCAATACGCATCCTGATGCGTCTTCTCTTGACAAAGAAAATGGCTGGGAGTTTGCGTACCTATTGCACGTGACTTGTGCTCACTGAAGTGTGGGACCTCACGCATGGGCACCACACGTAAGTGACAGACCTGTTGGTGTAAAAACTCGGTTGATTATTATAGTGCATTAGAACAAAGTTTCCTATGGATTCAAGGGTAGGAAATCCAAGTTAACTCATTTACATGACATTATTTTTTCCATGAAGCAAAGTTAACGCACCTATCAATTGGTACATTTTGGAGTGACTAAGAAGGATCCAGGCTTACTTATTCGTTTTCACGTGTAAAACTTGTCTAAATCTTGGTCAAACAAAATTGGCAGAAAATTCAAAAAAAAACAGAAAAATGAAAAACCAAAGCACATAGTCTTCTTATGTCATGTAGTAAGCATTAAAGTTGATAAACAAGGTCTAGACATATTCAAACCATACTAATCATGTATCTACCCGCTAACCCCTAAACTATGTCTTAAGAAGTCAAGAATGAAGAGAAGTGGTTTTGGGTTTCAAACATGGACATTTCAAAAACCTCCCAAAACTTCATTTTAGGGTGAGTAAGAAGGATACAGGCTTCCCTTTTCATTTTCATGTTCTATACTTGTTTAAATCTTGGTCAAACCTAGGATTTGACCAAGATTCAAATGGGCACAAAAAAATAAAAAAAGCACATAGTGTTCTTATGTCATATCGTAAGCATTCAAGTTGATAAACAAGGTCTAGATATATCCAAATTAACCAGACAAATCATGTATCTACCCCCTATCGACCCTAAACTTCGTCTTATGAAGTCAAGCATGAAGAGAAGTGGTTTTGGGTTTCAAACATGGAAATTTCAAAAACCTCCCAAAATTCAGCTTCATTTTAGAGCGACTAAGAAGGATCGATGCTTACCTTTTCATTTCCATGTTTTAAACTTATTTAAATCTTGGTCAAACCTAGGATTTGACCAAGATTCAAATGGGCATAAAAATTCAGACAAAAAATCTAAAGAATGAAAAACCAAAGCACATAGCCTTCTTAATTATGTCATATAGTAAACACTCAAGTTGATAAACAAGGTCTAGACATATTCAAACCAGAAAAATCATGTGTATATCTACCCCTAACCCTAAACTCTGTCTTATGAAGTCAATCTCTAGGATTTGACCAAGATTCAAATGGGCATAAAATAAAAAAACAGAAAAATGAAAAACCAAAGCGCACATAGTCTTCTTATATGTCATATAGTAAGCATTAAAGTTGATAAACAAGGTCTGGACATATTCAAACTAGCTAGACAAATCATGTATCTACCCCCTAACCCCTAAACTCTGTCTTATGACGAAGTCAAGCATGAAGATAAGTGGTTTTGGGTTTCAAACATGGAAATTTCAAAAACCTCCCAAAAACTTCATTTTAGGGTGACTAAGAAGGATACAGGCTTCCATTTTCATTTTCATGTTCTATACTTGTTTAAATCTTGGTCAAACCTAGGATTTGACCAAGATTCAAATGTGCATCAAAATTCCAAAAAAATCAGAAAAATGAAAAACCAAAGCACATAGTTTTCTTATGTCACATACATATATATAGTAAGCATTCAAAAGTTGATAAACAAGGTCTAGCTAGACATATTCAAATAAGACAAATCATGTATCTACCCCTCTAAAACCATAAATAACTCTGTCTTATGAAGTCAAGCATGAAGAGAAGTGGTTTTTGGTTTCAAACATGGAAATTTCAAAAACCTCCCAAAATTAAAGCTTCATTTTAGAGTGACTAGTTAAGAAGGATCCAGGCTTACCTTTTCATTTTCATGTTTTAAACTTGTTTAAATCTTGGTCAAACCTAGGATTTGACCAATATTCAAATGGGCATAAAATAAAAAAATAAATAAAATAAAAAACCAAAGCACATAGTCTTCTTATGTCATATAGTAAGCATTCAAAAGTTCATAAACAAGGTCTAGACATATTCAAACCAGACAAATCATGTACCCCCTAACCCTAAACTTTGTCTTAATTATATATGAAGTCAAGCATGAAGCAGAGAAGTGTGGTTTTGGGTTTCAAACATGGAAATTTCAAAAACCTCCCAAAAAGCTTCATTTTAATTAGACTGGCTGGTTAATTAAGAAGGATCCATGATTAATTACCTTTTCATTGTCATGTTTTAAACTTGTTTAAATCTTGGTCGAACCTAGGATTTGACCAAGATTCAAATGGGCATAACAATTCAGAAAAAAATCGAAAGAATGAAAAACCAAAGCACATAGCCTTCTTATGTCATATAGTAAGCATTCAAATTGATAAACATGGTCTAGACATATTCAAACCAGAAAAATCATGTATCTACCCCTAACCCTAAACTCTGTCTTATGAAGTCAAGCATGAACAGAAGTATGGTGGTTTTGGGTTTCAAACATGGTAAATTCAAGAACCTCCCAAAAGCTTCATTTTAGAGTTACTAAGAGAAAGATCCAGACTTAATTACCTTATCATTTTCACATGTTAAACTTGTTTAAATCTTGCTCAACAAACCTAGGATCTTACCAAGATTCTCAAATGGGCATAAAAATCAAAAAATGAAATACCAATGCACATAGTCCTCTTATGTCATATAGTAAGCATTCAAGTTGATAAACAAGGTCTAGACATATTCAAACAAGACAAATCATGTATCTACCCCCTATCGACCCTAAACTTCGTCTTATGAAGTCAAGCATGAAGAGAAGTGGTTTTGGGTTTCAAACATGGAAATTTCAAAAACCTCCCAAAATTCAGCTTCATTTTAGAGCGACTAAGAAGGATCGATGCTTTTACCTTTTCATTTCCATGTTTTAAACTTATTTAAATCTTGGTCAAACCTAGGATTTGACCAAGATTCAAATGGGCATAAAAATTCAGACAAAAAATCTAAAGAATGAAAAACCAAAGCACATAGCCTTCTTAATTATGTCATATAGTAAACACTCAAGTTGATAAACAAGGTCTAGACATATTCAAACCAGAAAAATCATGTGTATATCTACCCCTAACCCTAAACTCTGTCTTATGAAGTCAATCATGAAGAGAATTGGTTTTGGGTTTCAAACATGGAAATTTCAAGTACGTCCCAAAAGCTTCATATATTTTAGAGTGACTAATTAAGAAGGATCTTGGCTTACGTTTTCATTTTCATGCTTGAAACTTGTTTAAATCTTGGTTGAACCTAGGATTTGACCAGAATCAAATGTGCATAAAATTCTTAAAAAAATAGAAAAATGAAAAACAAAAGCACATGGTCTTCTTATGTCATATAGTAAGCATTCAAGTTGATAAACAAGGTTTAGACATATTCAAACCAGACAAATCATGTATCTACCCCCTAACCCTAAACTCGGTCTTATGAAGTCTAGCATGAGGAGAAGTCGTTTTGGGTTTCAAACGTTTAAGCCAAAAGCCCCATTTCAAATATTTCAAACTTATTCAAATTTGGTTCAAATTTGAAAGACACACAAGTTATAGCACACATAGTGCATACATTCTCACACATACTGCACTAGATGCTAACCCGGCCTATAGTTTGAGGCCATTGGATGAGGTCGAAAAAAATCTTGGATTAGAAATGGGGTTGTTCGAACCCCGTAGTTGGATTTTTTGAACCTTGATCTGTAGTACTGGGCAAAACCCTAGTTTAACCTATTTAATTATAGATTCGTAGGTCGATTTTTCTACCTTTTTATTATTACTATGCAGCACATGTGTGTTTGCCCGTCGAGTGAAACTCGGAGGAAGAGGGATCACTCGGAAGGAGAGAAGAAGGGAGAGAATTATGGTGTCTCCCCTTTTTCGGGTGATGATGTTGACTTTTGTGCAGGGTTTGTCAGTGAGCAGGAGGTGCGAGCGAGCGAGCGAGTCGAGCGAGGCCGAGAATGAGAGAGATTTGTTTTTTTGTGAGAGGGACAACCGAAGGATCCAGAAGGACCCACAGACTTCCAATACGCATCCTGATGCGTCTTCTCTTGACAAAGAAAATGGCTGGGAGTTTGCGTACCTATTGCACGTGACTTGTGCTCACTGAAGTGTGGGACCTCACGCATGGGCACCACACGTAAGTGACAGACCTGTTGGTGTAAAAACTCGGTTGATTATTATAGTGCATTAGAACAAAGTTTCATATGGATTCAAGGGTAGGAAATCCAAGTTAACTCATTTACATGACATTATTTTTTCCATGAAGCAAAGTTAACGCACCTATCAATTGGTACATTTTGGAGTGACTAAGAAGGATCCAGGCTTACTTATTCGTTTTCACGTGTAAAACTTGTCTAAATCTTGGTCAAACAAAATTGGCAGAAAATTCAAAAAAAAACAGAAAAATGAAAAACCAAAGCACATAGTCTTCTTATGTCATGTAGTAAGCATTAAAGTTGATAAACAAGGTCTAGACATATTCAAACCATACTAATCATGTATCTACCCGCTAACCCCTAAACTATGTCTTAAGAAGTCAAGAATGAAGAGAAGTGGTTTTGGGTTTCAAACATGGACATTTCAAAAACCTCCCAAAACTTCATTTTAGGGTGAGTAAGAAGGATACAGGCTTCCCTTTTCATTTTCATGTTCTATACTTGTTTAAATCTTGGTCAAACCTAGGATTTGACCAAGATTCAAATGGGCACAAAAAAATAAAAAAAGCACATAGTGTTCTTATGTCATATCGTAAGCATTCAAGTTGATAAACAAGGTCTAGATATATCCAAATTAACCAGACAAATCATGTATCTACCCCTATCGACCCTAAACTTCGTCTTATGAAGTCAAGCATGAAGAGAAGTGGTTTTGGGTTTCAAACATGGAAATTTCAAAAACCTCCCAAAATTCAGCTTCATTTTAGAGCGACTAAGAAGGATCGATGCTTACCTTTTCATTTCCATGTTTTAAACTTATTTAAATCTTGGTCAAACCTAGGATTTGACCAAGATTCAAATGGGCATAAAAATTCAGACAAAAAATCTAAAGAATGAAAAACCAAAGCACATAGCCTTCTTAATTATGTCATATAGTAAACACTCAAGTTGATAAACAAGGTCTAGACATATTCAAACCAGAAAAATCATGTGTATATCTACCCCTAACCCTAAACTCTGTCTTATGAAGTCAATCTCTAGGATTTGACCAAGATTCAAATGGGCATAAAATAAAAAAACAGAAAAATGAAAAACCAAAGCGCACATAGTCTTCTTATATGTCATATAGTAAGCATTAAAGTTGATAAACAAGGTCTGGACATATTCAAACTAGCTAGACAAATCATGTATCTACCCCCTAACCCCTAAACTCTGTCTTATGACGAAGTCAAGCATGAAGATAAGTGGTTTTGGGTTTCAAACATGGAAATTTCAAAAACCTCCCAAAAACTTCATTTTAGGGTGACTAAGAAGGATACAGGCTTCCATTTTCATTTCCATGTTCTATACTTGTTTAAATCTTGGTCAAACCTAGGATTTGACCAAGATTCAAATGTGCATCAAAATTCCAAAAAAATCAGAAAAATGAAAAACCAAAGCACATAGTTTTCTTATGTCACATACATATATATATAGTAAGCATTCAAAAGTTGATAAACAAGGTCTAGCTAGACATATTCAAATAAGACAAATCATGTATCTACCCCTCTAAAACCATAAATAACTCTGTCTTATGAAGTCAAGCATGAAGAGAAGTGGTTTTTGGTTTCAAACATGGAAATTTCAAAAACCTCCCAAAATTAAAGCTTCATTTTAGAGTGACTAGTTAAGAAGGATCCAGGCTTACCTTTTCATTTTCATGTTTTAAACTTGTTTAAATCTTGGTCAAACCTAGGATTTGACCAATATTCAAATGGGCATAAAATAAAAAAATAAATAAAATAAAAAACCAAAGCACATAGTCTTCTTATGTCATATAGTAAGCATTCAAAAGTTCATAAACAAGGTCTAGACATATTCAAACCAGACAAATCATGTACCCCCTAACCCTAAACTTTGTCTTAATTATATATGAAGTCAAGCATGAAGCAGAGAAGTGTGGTTTTGGGTTTCAAACATGGAAATTTCAAAAACCTCCCAAAAAGCTTCATTTTAATTAGACTGGCTGGTTAATTAAGAAGGATCCATGATTAATTACCTTTTCATTGTCATGTTTTAAACTTGTTTAAATCTTGGTCGAACCTAGGATTTGACCAAGATTCAAATGGGCATAACAATTCAGAAAAAAATCGAAAGAATGAAAAACCAAAGCACATAGCCTTCTTATGTCATATAGTAAGCATTCAAATTGATAAACATGGTCTAGACATATTCAAACCAGAAAAATCATGTATCTACCCCTAACCCTAAACTCTGTCTTATGAAGTCAAGCATGAACAGAAGTACGGTGGTTTTGGGTTTCAAACATGGTAAATTCAAGAACCTCCCAAAAGCTTCATTTTAGAGTTACTAAGAGAAAGATCCAGACTTAATTACCTTATCATTTTCACATGTTAAACTTGTTTAAATCTTGCTCAACAAACCTAGGATTTTACCAAGATTCTCAAATGGGCATAAAAATCAAAAAATGAAATACCAATGCACATAGTCCTCTTATGTCATATAGTAAGCATTAAAGTTGATAAACAAGGTCTAGACATATTCAAACAAGACAAATCATGTATCTACCCCCTATCGACCCTAAACTTCGTCTTATGAAGTCAAGCATGAAGAGAAGTGGTTTTGGGTTTCAAACATGGAAATTTCAAAAACCTCCCAAAATTCAGCTTCATTTTAGAGCGACTAAGAAGGATCGATGCTTTTACCTTTTCATTTCCATGTTTTAAACTTATTTAAATCTTGGTCAAACCTAGGATTTGACCAAGATTCAAATGGGCATAAAAATTCAGACAAAAAATCTAAAGAATGAAAAACCAAAGCACATAGCCTTCTTAATTATGTCATATAGTAAACACTCAAGTTGATAAACAAGGTCTAGACATATTCAAACCAGAAAAATCATGTGTATATCTACCCCTAACCCTAAACTCTGTCTTATGAAGTCAATCATGAAGAGAATTGGTTTTGGGTTTCAAACATGGAAATTTCAAGTACGTCCCAAAAGCTTCATATATTTTAGAGTGACTAATTAAGAAGGATCTTGGCTTACGTTTTCATTTTCATGCTTGAAACTTGTTTAAATCTTGGTTGAACCTAGGATTTGACCAGAATCAAATGTGCATAAAATTCTTTAAAAAAATAGAAAAATGAAAAACAAAAGCACATGGTCTTCTTATGTCATATAGTAAGCATTCAAGTTGATAAACAAGGTTTAGACATATTCAAACCAGACAAATCATGTATCTACCCCCTAACCCTAAACTCGGTCTTATGAAGTCTAGCATGAGGAGAAGTCGTTTTGGGTTTCAAACGTTTAAGCCAAAAGCCCCATTTCAAATATTTCAAACTTATTCAAATTTGGTTCAAATTTGAAAGACACACAAGTTATAGCACACATAGTGCATACATTCTCACACATACTGCACTAGATGCTAACCCGGCCTATAGTTTGAGGCCATTGGATGAGGTCGAAAAAATCTTGGATTAGAAATGGGGTTGTTCGAACCCCGTAGTTGGATTTTTTGAACCTTGATCTGTAGTACTGGGCAAAACCCTAGTTTAACCTATTTAATTATAGATTCGTAGGTCGATTTTTCTACCTTTTTATTATTACTATGCAGCACATGTGTGTTTGCCCGTCGAGTGAAACTCGGAGGAAGAGGGATCACTCGGAAGGAGAGAAGAAGGGAGAGAATTATGGTGTCTCCCCTTTTTCGGGTGATGATGTTGACTTTTGTGCAGGGTTTGTCAGTGAGCAGGAGGTGCGAGCGAGCGAGCGAGCGAGTCGAGCGAGGCCGAGAATGAGAGAGATTTGTTTTTTTGTGAGAGGGACAACCGAAGGATCCAGAAGGACCCACAGACTTCCAATACGCATCCTGATGCGTCTTCTCTTGACAAAGAAAATGGCTGGGAGTTTGCGTACCTATTGCACGTGACTTGTGCTCACTGAAGTGTGGGACCTCACGCATGGGCACCACACGTAAGTGACAGACCTGTTGGTGTAAAAACTCGGTTGATTATTATAGTGCATTAGAACAAAGTTTCCTATGGATTCAAGGGTAGGAAATCCAAGTTAACTCATTTACATGACATTATTTTTTCCATGAAGCAAAGTTAACGCACCTATCAATTGGTACATTTTGGAGTGACTAAGAAGGATCCAGGCTTACTTATTCGTTTTCACGTGTAAAACTTGTCTAAATCTTGGTCAAACAAAATTGGCAGAAAATTCAAAAAAAAACAGAAAAATGAAAAACCAAAGCACATAGTCTTCTTATGTCATGTAGTAAGCATTAAAGTTGATAAACAAGGTCTAGACATATTCAAACCATACTAATCATGTATCTACCCGCTAACCCCTAAACTATGTCTTAAGAAGTCAAGAATGAAGAGAAGTGGTTTTGGGTTTCAAACATGGACATTTCAAAAACCTCCCAAAACTTCATTTTAGGGTGAGTAAGAAGGATACAGGCTTCCCTTTTCATTTTCATGTTCTATACTTGTTTAAATCTTGGTCAAACCTAGGATTTGACCAAGATTCAAATGGGCACAAAAAAATAAAAAAAGCACATAGTGTTCTTATGTCATATCGTAAGCATTCAAGTTGATAAACAAGGTCTAGATATATCCAAATTAACCAGACAAATCATGTATCTACCCCCTATCGACCCTAAACTTCGTCTTATGAAGTCAAGCATGAAGAGAAGTGGTTTTGGGTTTCAAACATGGAAATTTCAAAAACCTCCCAAAATTCAGCTTCATTTTAGAGCGACTAAGAAGGATCGATGCTTACCTTTTCATTTCCATGTTTTAAACTTATTTAAATCTTGGTCAAACCTAGGATTTGACCAAGATTCAAATGGGCATAAAAATTCAGACAAAAAATCTAAAGAATGAAAAACCAAAGCACATAGCCTTCTTAATTATGTCATATAGTAAACACTCAAGTTGATAAACAAGGTCTAGACATATTCAAACCAGAAAAATCATGTGTATATCTACCCCTAACCCTAAACTCTGTCTTATGAAGTCAATCTCTAGGATTTGACCAAGATTCAAATGGGCATAAAATAAAAAAACAGAAAAATGAAAAACCAAAGCGCACATAGTCTTCTTATATGTCATATAGTAAGCATTAAAGTTGATAAACAAGGTCTGGACATATTCAAACTAGCTAGACAAATCATGTATCTACCCCCTAACCCCTAAACTCTGTCTTATGAAGTCAAGCATGAAGATAAGTGGTTTTGGGTTTCAAACATGGAAATTTCAAAAACCTCCCAAAAACTTCATTTTAGGGTGACTAAGAAGGATACAGGCTTCCATTTTCATTTCCATGTTCTATACTTGTTTAAATCTTGGTCAAACCTAGGATTTGACCAAGATTCAAATGTGCATCAAAATTCCAAAAAAATCAGAAAAATGAAAAACCAAAGCACATAGTTTTCTTATGTCACATATATATATATAGTAAGCATTCAAAAGTTGATAAACAAGGTCTAGCTAGACATATTCAAATAAGACAAATCATGTATCTACCCCTCTAAAACCATAAATAACTCTGTCTTATGAAGTCAAGCATGAAGAGAAGTGGTTTTTGGTTTCAAACATGGAAATTTCAAAAACCTCCCAAAATTAAAGCTTCATTTTAGAGTGACTAGTTAAGAAGGATCCAGGCTTACCTTTTCATTTTCATGTTTTAAACTTGTTTAAATCTTGGTCAAACCTAGGATTTGACCAATATTCAAATGGGCATAAAATAAAAAAATAAAAAACCAAAGCACATAGTCTTCTTATGTCATATAGTAAGCATTCAAAAGTTCATAAACAAGGTCTAGACATATTCAAACCAGACAAATCATGTACCCCTAACCCTAAACTTTGTCTTAATTATATATGAAGTCAAGCATGAAGCAGAGAGAAGTGTGGTTTTGGGTTTCAAACATGGAAATTTCAAAAACCTCCCAAAAAGCTTCATTTTAATTAGACTGGCTGGTTAATTAAGAAGGATCCATGATTAATTACCTTTTCATTGTCATGTTTTAAACTTGTTTAAATCTTGGTCGAACCTAGGATTTGACCAAGATTCAAATGGGCATAACAATTCAGAAAAAAATCGAAAGAATGAAAAACCAAAGCACATAGCCTTCTTATGTCATATAGTAAGCATTCAAATTGATAAACATGGTCTAGACATATTCAAACCAGAAAAATCATGTATCTACCCCTAACCCTAAACTCTGTCTTATGAAGTCAAGCATGAACAGAAGTATGGTGGTTTTGGGTTTCAAACATGGTAAATTCAAGAACCTCCCAAAAGCTTCATTTTAGAGTTACTAAGAGAAAGATCCAGACTTAATTACCTTATCATTTTCACATGTTAAACTTGTTTAAATCTTGCTCAACAAACCTAGGATTTTACCAAGATTCTCAAATGGGCATAAAAATCAAAAAATGAAATACCAATGCACATAGTCCTCTTATGTCATATAGTAAGCATTCAAGTTGATAAACAAGGTCTAGACATATTCAAACAAGACAAATCATGTATCTACCCCCTATCGACCCTAAACTTCGTCTTATGAAGTCAAGCATGAAGAGAAGTGGTTTTGGGTTTCAAACATGGAAATTTCAAAAACCTCCCAAAATTCAGCTTCATTTTAGAGCGACTAAGAAGGATCGATGCTTTTACCTTTTCATTTCCATGTTTTAAACTTATTTAAATCTTGGTCAAACCTAGGATTTGACCAAGATTCAAATGGGCATAAAAATTCAGACAAAAAATCTAAAGAATGAAAAACCAAAGCACATAGCCTTCTTAATTATGTCATATAGTAAACACTCAAGTTGATAAACAAGGTCTAGACATATTCAAACCAGAAAAATCATGTGTATATCTACCCCTAACCCTAAACTCTGTCTTATGAAGTCAATCATGAAGAGAATTGGTTTTGGGTTTCAAACATGGAAATTTCAAGTACGTCCCAAAAGCTTCATATATTTTAGAGTGACTAATTAAGAAGGATCTTGGCTTACGTTTTCATTTTCATGCTTGAAACTTGTTTAAATCTTGGTTGAACCTAGGATTTGACCAGAATCAAATGTGCATAAAATTCTTAAAAAATAGAAAAATGAAAAACAAAAGCACATGGTCTTCTTATGTCATATAGTAAGCATTCAAGTTGATAAACAAGGTTTAGACATATTCAAACCAGACAAATCATGTATCTACCCCCTAACCCTAAACTCGGTCTTATGAAGTCTAGCATGAGGAGAAGTCGTTTTGGGTTTCAAACGTTTAAGCCAAAAGCCCCATTTCAAATATTTCAAACTTATTCAAATTTGGTTCAAATTTGAAAGACACACAAGTTATAGCACACATAGTGCATACATTCTCACACATACTGCACTAGATGCTAACCCGGCCTATAGTTTGAGGCCATTGGATGAGGTCGAAAAAAATCTTGGATTAGAAATGGGGTTGTTCGAACCCCGTAGTTGGATTTTTTGAACCTTGATCTGTAGTACTGGGCAAAACCCTAGTTTAACCTATTTAATTATAGATTCGTAGGTCGATTTTTCTACCTTTTTATTATTACTATGCAGCACATGTGTGTTTGCCCGTCGAGTGAAACTCGGAGGAAGAGGGATCACTCGGAAGGAGAGAAGAAGGGAGAGAATTATGGTGTCTCCCCTTTTTCGGGTGATGATGTTGACTTTTGTGCAGGGTTTGTCAGTGAGCAGGAGGTGCGAGCGAGCGAGCGAGTCGAGCGAGGCCGAGAATGAGAGAGATTTGTTTTTTGTGAGAGGGACGACCGAAGGATCCAGAAGGACCCACAGACTTCCAATACGCATCCTGATGCGTCTTCTCTTGACAAAGAAAATGGCTGGGAGTTTGCGTACCTATTGCACGTGACTTGTGCTCACTGAAGTGTGGGACCTCACGCATGGGCACCACACGTAAGTGACAGACCTGTTGGTGTAAAAACTCGGTTGATTATTATAGTGCATTAGAACAAAGTTTCCTATGGATTCAAGGGTAGGAAATCCAAGTTAACTCATTTACATGACATTATTTTTTCCATGAAGCAAAGTTAACGCACCTATCAATTGGTACATTTTGGAGTGACTAAGAAGGATCCAGGCTTACTTATTCGTTTTCACGTGTAAAACTTGTCTAAATCTTGGTCAAACAAAATTGGCAGAAAATTCAAAAAAAAACAGAAAAATGAAAAACCAAAGCACATAGTCTTCTTATGTCATGTAGTAAGCATTAAAGTTGATAAACAAGGTCTAGACATATTCAAACCATACTAATCATGTATCTACCCGCTAACCCCTAAACTATGTCTTAAGAAGTCAAGAATGAAGAGAAGTGGTTTTGGGTTTCAAACATGGACATTTCAAAAACCTCCCAAAACTTCATTTTAGGGTGAGTAAGAAGGATACAGGCTTCCCTTTTCATTTTCATGTTCTATACTTGTTTAAATCTTGGTCAAACCTAGGATTTGACCAAGATTCAAATGGGCACAAAAAAATAAAAAAAGCACATAGTGTTCTTATGTCATATCGTAAGCATTCAAGTTGATAAACAAGGTCTAGATATATCCAAATTAACCAGACAAATCATGTATCTACCCCCTATCGACCCTAAACTTCGTCTTATGAAGTCAAGCATGAAGAGAAGTGGTTTTGGGTTTCAAACATGGAAATTTCAAAAACCTCCCAAAATTCAGCTTCATTTTAGAGCGACTAAGAAGGATCGATGCTTACCTTTTCATTTCCATGTTTTAAACTTATTTAAATCTTGGTCAAACCTAGGATTTGACCAAGATTCAAATGGGCATAAAAATTCAGACAAAAAATCTAAAGAATGAAAAACCAAAGCACATAGCCTTCTTAATTATGTCATATAGTAAACACTCAAGTTGATAAACAAGGTCTAGACATATTCAAACCAGAAAAATCATGTGTATATCTACCCCTAACCCTAAACTCTGTCTTATGAAGTCAATCTCTAGGATTTGACCAAGATTCAAATGGGCATAAAATAAAAAAACAGAAAAATGAAAAACCAAAGCGCACATAGTCTTCTTATATGTCATATAGTAAGCATTAAAGTTGATAAACAAGGTCTGGACATATTCAAACTAGCTAGACAAATCATGTATCTACCCCCTAACCCCTAAACTCTGTCTTATGACGAAGTCAAGCATGAAGATAAGTGGTTTTGGGTTTCAAACATGGAAATTTCAAAAACCTCCCAAAAACTTCATTTTAGGGTGACTAAGAAGGATACAGGCTTCCATTTTCATTTTCATGTTCTATACTTGTTTAAATCTTGGTCAAACCTAGGATTTGACCAAGATTCAAATGTGCATCAAAATTCCAAAAAAAATCAGAAAAATGAAAAACCAAAGCACATAGTTTTCTTATGTCACATACATATATATAGTAAGCATTCAAAAGTTCATAAACAAGGTCTAGACATATTCAAACCAGACAAATCATGTACCCCCTAACCCTAAACTTTGTCTTAATTATATATGAAGTCAAGCATGAAGCAGAGAAGTGTGGTTTTGGGTTTCAAACATGGAAATTTCAAAAACCTCCCAAAAAGCTTCATTTTAATTAGACTGGCTGGTTAATTAAGAAGGATCCATGATTAATTACCTTTTCATTGTCATGTTTTAAACTTGTTTAAATCTTGGTCGAACCTAGGATTTGACCAAGATTCAAATGGGCATAAAAATTCAGAAAAAATCGAAAGAATGAAAAACCAAAGCACATAGCCTTCTTATGTCATATAGTAAGCATTCAAGTTGATAAACATGGTCTAGACATATTCAAACCAGAAAAATCATGTATCTACCCCTAACCCTAAACTCTGTCTTATGAAGTCAAGCATGAAAAGAAGTACGGTGGTTTTGGGTTTCAAACATGGTAAATTCAAGAACCTCCCAAAAGCTTCATTTTAGAGTTACTAAGAGAAAGATCCAGACTTAATTACCTTATCATTTTCACATGTTAAACTTGTTTAAATCTTGCTCAACAAACCTAGGATTTTACCAAGATTCTCAAATGGGCATAAAAATCAAAAAATGAAATACCAATGCACATAGTCCTCTTATGTCATATAGCTAGTAAGCATTCAAGTTGATAAACAAGGTCTAGACATATTCAAACAAGACAAATCATGTATCTACCCCCTATCGACCCTAAACTTCGTCTTATGAAGTCAAGCATGAAGAGAAGTGGTTTTGGGTTTCAAACATGGAAATTTCAAAAACCTCCCAAAATTCAGCTTCATTTTAGAGCGACTAAGAAGGATCGATGCTTACCTTTTCATTTCCATGTTTTAAACTTGTTTAAATCTTGGTCAAATCTAGGATTTGACCAAGATTCAAATGGGCATAAAATAAAAAAACCGAAAAATGAAAAACCAAAGCGCACATAGTCTTCTTATATGTCATATAGTAAGCATTAAAGTTGATAAACAAGGTCTAGACATATTCAAACTAGCTAGACAAATCATGTATCTACCCCCTAAAACCCCTAAACTCTGTCTTATGACGAAGTCAAGCATGAAGATAAGTGGTTTTAGGTTTCAAACATGGAAATTTCAAAAACCTTCCAAAAACTTCATTTTAGGGTGACTAATTAAGAAGGATACATGCTTCCCTTTTCATTTTCATGTTCTATATATACTTGTTTAAATCTTGGTCAAACCTAGCTAGGATTTGACCAAGATTCAAATGTGCATCAAAATTCCAAAAAATATCAGAAAAATGAAAAACCAAAGCACATAGTTTTCTTATGTCATATAGTAGCATTAAAGTTGATAAACAAGGTCTAGACATATTCAAACAAGAAAAATCATGTATCTACTCCCTAACCCTAAACTTTGTCTTATGTAGTCAAGCATGAAGAGAAGTGGTTTTGGGTTTCAAATATGGAAATTTCAAAAACCTACCAAAAGCTTCATTTTAGAGTGACTAAGAATGATCAATGCTTACCTTTTCATTTTCATATTTTAAACTTGTTTAAATCATTGTCAAACCAGGATTTGACCAAGATTTAAATGGGCATAAAATTAAAAAAATCAGAAAAATGAAAAACAAAAGCACATAGTCTTCTTATGTCACATATATATATAGTAAGCATTCAAAAGTTGACAAACAAGGTCTATACATATTCAAATAAGACAAATCATGTATCTACCCCTAACCCTAAACTCTGTCTTATGAAGTCAAGCATGAAGAGAAGTGGTTTTGGGTTTCAAACATGGAAATTTCAAAAACCTCCCAAAAGCTTCATTTTAGAGTGACTAAGAAGGATCCAGGCTTACCTTTTCATTTTCATGTTTTAAACTTGTTTAAATCTTGGTCAAACCTAGGATTTGACCAATATTAAAATGGGCATAAAATAAAAAAAAAAAAACCAAAGCACATAGTCTTCTTATGTCATATAGTAAGCATTCAAGTTCATAAACAAGGTCTAGACATATTCAAACCAGACAAATCATGTATCTACCCCCTATCGACCCTAAACTTCGTCTTATGAAGTCAAGCATGAAGAGAAGTGGTTTTGGGTTTCAAACATGGAAATTTCAAAAAACCAAAAGCTTCATTTTAGAGCGAGTAAGAAGGATCGATGCTTATCTTTTCATTTTCATGTTTTAAACTTATTTAAATCTTGGTCAAACCTAGGATTTGACCAAGATTCAAATGGGCATAAAAATTCAGACAAAAATCTAAAGAATGAAAAACCAAAGCACGTACATAGCCTTCTTAATTATGTCATATAGTAAACATTCAAGTTGATAAACAAGGTCTAGACATATTCAAACCAGAAAAATCGTGTATCTACCCCTAACCCTAATTAAACTCTGTCTTATGAAGTCAAGCATGAAGAAAAGTGGTTTTGAGTTTCAAGCATGCATGGAAATTTCGAGAACCTCCCAAAATAAAGCTTCATTTTAGAGTGACTACGAAGGATCCATGCTTACACCTTTTCATTTTCAAGTTTTAAACTTGTTTAAAACCTGGTCAAACCTGGGATTTGACCAAGATTCAAATGGGCATAAAATTCAAAAAAATAGATAAATGAAAAACCATAGCACATAGTCTTCTTATGTCATATAGTAAGCATTCAAGTGGATAAACAAGCTCTAGACATACTGAAACCAGACAAATCATGTATCTACCCCTATCCCTAAACTATGTCTTATGAAGTCTAGCATGAAAAGAAGTGGTTTTGGGTTTCAAACATGGAAATTTCAAAAACCTCCCAAAAGCTTCATTTTGGATTGACTAAGGAGGATCCAGGCTTACTTTTTCATTTTCATGTTTTAAACTTGTTTAAATCTAGGTCAAACCTAGGATTTGACCAAGATTCAAATGGACATAAAAAATCAACAGTTTACAACAGCACACAAAATAAACATGAAATTACATCTAAATCCCTAACTTTTACATGGAGGACCCCAGGCTGAAAGCAAGAAATGCGATCGGGTCTTGAATCTTGATGCGTCTTCTCTTGACAAAGAAGATTGCTGGGAGTTTGCGTACGTACATCACGTCACTTGTGCTCACTGAAGTGTGGGACATGACGCATGCATGGGCAACACACGTAAGTGACATGGATTCAAGGGTAGGGAAGCCAAGAGAAAAAAACGAGAATTTGGACAAAAATAACCCAATCTTGCTAGTATGTCGAAAGTTTGTTTTTCCCAATCTTTTCGACTTTGGGTTATTTCTGTCTATTTTGCCGAAAAAACGAGGACAGAGACTGGAAACGGTGATGCATCTAGCTTCAGAGTACGTCAGATTAAGACTTCATGAGCAACACTAGTCTGACGTAAGTACAGTGTATACAGACAAGACAGGGACTAGACATTGCTACCCACGTCCCTCTGCGCCCCTTCAAAGAAATCATACTCCGTACTAGAATCTCGAAACGTAGGAATTAGTCTGACACGATTTCTGATTGTTTAATTCATAGGATTGCAATTTTCAGAATTCATTGACAATACATTTTTATACAAAAACAAAAAATCCTTCATTGTGTAACCGTATGTTACTACTAGTATTTCTTTTGGTTTTCACACGCAATCAAATGTTATTGGATCCAAATACCGTTGTTTCTCAATCCTATATATTTGGAGATGATCATCACTCTCTAATCATACAATTTTCATATTCCCGCACTTTGAAAATCTTGCGAATAATCAAAGCAGCCAAAATCTATGGTGTGTATTGTATATGTTTATGCCATGCTTAGTTTCATCGAATATTGTTTGGTTGCATCGCGGGGAAACCGCGTGAATTTAGATTAATTGTTGCATGTTTGTTTGTGGTGTGACCAACTGCTTTTGCAACGAAACAACCCCCCCACCATGTACGCATTGTTTGGGTCGCATGCATGATGTGTACAAAATGTTAAAATAGAAATAATGTAGGAATTGAATATGATTGCATGTTGAATTAATCCTATATGAGAGAAATCACACAAATTTGAATTGCATGTTCTTTGGTTGTAGTGCTACACAAAAAACACGTGAATTAGTATGAATTATCATGTATTCAAGAATCAAAGGAGCCACTGAGATTTGAATCCCACAAAATTTCTATGAATTTTCTTCGAACCAAACAAGCCCAACAAGATTCCAAAGGAATATAATACAACGAATCAAACAACTTCCGTTGTTGGAATATTTCCTTAGGACATCAATCCAATAGAAACTATATGATCCAGTTTCAGCGACAATCTGGTCGGTGTAGGCTCGAGGAGGCCAATTGTATATATATGTTTGGACCCGGTTGGTTGAGTGATCATGCTCGTGACATCCAGCCTGAAAGGTAAAATTCGGGCAAGGCCAGCGTGACGCCACAATACTTTTGAAATATTCAAAAGCGCGTAATATTTGTGAAATTTTAATAATAGCTACTACTTATGTGAATTTTTTTCGTTCATACGCTTATTGGGGGGTAGGCTAACCCTAATGGCCTCCTCAAGATCCCTACCTCTACCAAGGTTTCCCGAGTTCATCCACCTCGATGGGTTCCTTGCCACTTTCGACCATGTTGTGGGCATCATTTCGGGTTCCCGTACCACGGCCAGTCCTTTTCAGGAGTCCCGAACCCGATGCCATAATATTTGTTTGAAAAAAATTCAAGACCGCACAATATTTGTTGAAATAAATGAATAAGCATTTTTAAATAGCTAAATAAAAGAAGTACGAATTTTGAAAAATTTATTTTTTCTAAAACATTAATTGGAGCATTGACATGTTGAACCCACTTGTCGATTTTGCTATCAACATGACTAACTAGCTGATTAGATAACCAAGTGGTGAAATTTGCAACATATTAGACCACCACATGGTGGAAACTGCAAAAAAAATGTCCAAGTGGTGGTTTGTGCAACATATAGAGCAGTACAGTATATGGTAGTACAAGATGAATGTGCACTGCCGTGGGCCCGTGGTAATATATCATGATGATGGCAAAGGATCTTTTCTCTGCTGAAACTGTCCAGAGCTGATTTGATGAGACAAAATACAGCTCCACGGCGTGCAAGGACAGTATACAGTACATTAGCTTCTTCTCGGGTCACACGCCTTCACGACAGGTGCAGTAGTGCAGCAGAGACCAGAGAGAGAAGGCACGCCCGTAGTACTCGTATTATTGATTTCAATTCAAATTGTTTTTTTTTGCCTGCTTCTCCGTCTTCTTCATCTCCATCTTCTCTGGCGACCCCGCCTACACCAGCAGCCCCTGCACCACCGCCGCCATGCCTTTTTCGGATCATCTCGAGCCACCTGTTTGATGGTACTAGTAGGAGTTGTGGACTTTTATCCATATCGCTCTACCAGCTGCCGCTCGCACTGTCCTCCAATACCTCATACCCAAACGCCAGCGTCCCACTCCCACACCCCCACACCCACTTGACCGCATCCTTCCAATGGCGAGATCGATCAATGAGAGTGGCAGTTCTTGGGTGTTTCCTGATGGCCCCCTTGAAGAAATCGCATCCCGATGCGATGTCATCACCGCCGCGAGCCTCGTCGGTTCATGCAAGTTTTATCATGATTCAGCAACACAAAGTGTAGCTCTGCCTGCATCTCAGCCGTTTGGCATGCCCTGTGTTCTTCATACTCACCAAACTGAGGTACCGCCCGCGCACAATCCCTTCTCCCGCGTCCACAAGTTCAAGCAGGAGGGTGCGCAGAAGGACAAGCAGCATGATGCAAAAGATCGCAAGGGTACCTTGTGCCAACTGACGCCGCTGGACAGGATCTCTTCCGATGCCGTGATTCCAGATGGTGGTACGGGCATGTGGGCAGGCGCGAATGGAGATTGGATCGCCCTTCTTGGCTTCCCCTGGAATTGGGAGCTTGTCAATGTGTACACTGGTCGCCGGATTCCTCTACCACCAATAAGTGAGTTTAAATCCACCCCGGATAAACTTGTGTTCGAGTCTAATGATCAACATCTTCAACTGCTGAAGATAGCTATTTGCCGAGTTCCAACAGCTGCTTCAAATTATACTAGTTTCTCTGTTCTTGCCATCTTCAACGCGGCAATTGCAGTCCTTCACTGTGCTTCTAGCAGATGGACAGTTCTTGACAACCAGTTCTTAGCGTACGGCTACTCCGATGCAATCATCCACAAGGGTATTGTATTTGCTGTAACTCAGACAGGCGAAGTTTATGCATGGAATCAACTTTCTTGGGGTAATTTTTCTCATCTCATATGATGTGTTTTCGCTATTACCTGCTAGTTTCAGATTTAGCTTTAGCCTTTTTCTTTTTGTTGTGCAGTTTTCGTGTCATGCCTGTACCTTTCCCCCTCTATATTCAATCAAAATCAGCAGCGATATGCCTTTGAGTCAAAATAAAGTACTCCCTCCGATCCAAATCAAATTGACTCAGCTTTGTCTAGCCAGTGCATCTAGCTAGACAAACTTGAGTCAATTAATTTGTGCATATCTAGCTAGACACATCCAGTTGAGTCAATTAATTTGGATCGGAGGCAGTATTTTAGCTACATCATTATTCATGTATGTAATGAACTAATCAAGTTTTGCTGAACTGACTTCAAGCTGTGCTTTCCTTTGCAAGGTCCTTTGTTGATCAGCACGGCACCTATTCCGCCAGAACTTGATGAACAAGGTCGGTACAATCTTGGCTCCTGGTGGTTAGCACGATCTCCTGATGGTTCTAGACTTTTTCTGGTCCATACCTGGGGCGTTACTGACGGGCGGGATTATACTGGACTGGTTCGGATTTTACCTGCTGCTGCTACCTCTGAGGGTCGTCATGGTCGCACTATTCGCGGGTATGGTAAGGGTTTACTTGGCTGCGAGGTGTACAGCATGGACACCAGTCAGTTGATGCCACCGAGGCCATGGAGGAGGATTATTTCCCTTGGATCATATTCTCTCTTCCTTGGAGTGAACTATCCGATTATCATTCCAGTAGAAGACGGGGCAGAACATGACCGTCCAAATATGGCGAGAAGCAACTCTGTTTACACATCGCACCATGCAGTAGGCCTTGCATATCCTCCTTCTCCAGAAATTTGCCGCTTCAGTTTGAATTCTGAAGACTGTACTGTTGGTTTCCAAACCAACATTAGATGGACATGGCGGCAGGTTCCGTTGTGGCTCATCCCAAGCTTCGCCAACGCCCGGCAATGGAACCTGCCTTCGCGTCACAGGTCCAGAAAGAAGGGCTGATGTACTTTATGTAATACTCGTGTTGTAATGCAAGATTTGTATCTGTTGAACTATTTCATTTGCATGTTTATCTCTACCTAGGCTACTCCCTTTCCGTAGTTGTGTTGTACTATCTGTTGAACTATTTCCTTTGCATGTTATCTCTACCTAGGCTACTCCTCCGTAGTTGTTAAATTGATGTAATGCTCCTACAATGCACGCTACACTGGGCGTGTGGCCTGTAATGTTATCAAACACCTTTTGTACTCGTTCTAGTAAGCATTTCACACTATAGCTCACATAATTAAAGTACTCCTACAACGTATTAGTTGAAAGATATCTCTCATAAGTAAGTACCCCTCTTTGAGCTTATGCGAAACATAAATGACTATTTTAGAAATATATACTCTCGACACAAGATTATATTAAAAACAATGGTACATAGTTCTATTAGAAAAAGAAAGTGTGAATAGTAGAATGATGGAGAAGTGTTTTTTGAGGTCTGTGCATAGCTAGTGTTCATGGTGCAAAAGCACTTAGACTAGTCACAATGGGAAGTATACTAGTCTATGATACAACACCTTCAATGCATAGTATCATGAATTAGTATCATGCAATGTTGCGAAAAACCAATTATTCATTTCTTTCCAAATAGACTAGCTTTGCGAGGATGACAAAACATTTCTTTATTGCCCTCTCGTATGAATCTCCTCCATACATCACCTCTCATACCGATTGAAAGCCATGCCAAATCGTTGGTTCAAGACCATGAATACCAAGCCAATTTTGTTAGCTAGTTGGACCACCCTCGGATTGAGAACCAACGGTTGAAAGAAAGGTGGGCGCCAACTCATATTTTTTTCTCGAGAGTCCGACACTTGATGTTGATTGCAAAGTTCACAAAGGCCAAAATTTTGACATCCTCTTTGTGCAAGTCTTGCCACCATCCAAACTCGGTTTTGAAGTACCAACCAAGAAAAAAAAAGCTTGCACTTTGGAGGACCCCATGGACCATGAAAATTTTGAAAAACTTCCAGTAAATCATGCATATTTCGATTTATATTTTGGTGAAGTTTCATTCGATTTGAATCATAGGTTTGTGAGCAAATATATATTTAGTTTAAACTAGTGCTCGAGTACGTAAGAATCTATTTAATCACAAGCTAGTCATCCGAATGGGATGAAATATTCATAGATTTTAAAACAAGGAATCTACATATTACTGGATTTTTTTTCAAAATTTTCTGAATAGTTTTTCTTTTTTAGCTTCGAAATAAGAGATAGTTTGGAACGTTGGATCTCAAATGGATGGTAGATGGTGGGACACAGTCACAATGTATCTTGGAAGCATCAAGTCACTGAAGCTCTGTCCGGTTTCCAAACCAAGCTAGGAAAGGCATTGAAAATGAAGTTCTGCTCTAAAACATTTCTCATTCCATTTTGGTGCTCGCGCGGTTGCATGCTGCCCACGTGTTAAGGTACGTGTCTCTGGCATGTAGAGAACTACGATTATTGGCGAAAAATATATCGAAATGGAAACTGTAAAAAAAAGCCCTCTCTGGTCAACCTGATGTGACGAGACATCACTGCACCAAACGTCGTCGCAAATTTATAGATGGGTGGCGTGCTAGTCTACCAACAGTCAAATCGGCGCCCAGTCGCAGCAGCAGCCTAGAGTACTACCTAGTTTTTGCCCCTTGCATGTCTATCATCTTCTTCTTCACCCCGTTACAAAAAAAAATCTTCTTCTTCACCCTCCCAGAATCACGCGCACGCGCAGGATCTCGATCCCCACCACGCCGCATCACTAGTACTACTCCGTATACCTTTCTCTCCTTACCCCGGCCGGCCGCGCGCCGCATCGTTCCTTCCATAGCGCTCGCCCTCTCCTCCGAAAACCCCAAGCGCAGTTGCATCCGCCATCCACCTAAATCCATCTTCACGTGATGGATTATTCTAGGCTTTGCCGGGGCGGCGGGGACGGCCACTTGGAGGCTCTCACCGGCGACAACATCGACCTCATCGCTGCGCATCTGGACGTTACCTACACCGTCCGACTTGCTGCATGTTCCAGGGAGCTCTACGACATGATCAGCAAGGATGAAGGTAAGATGCACCATTGGGATGAACCCTGCCTGCTGATGCCTCCGCCTGCTTATTGGTTCGGTGAACACTGGGACCTGGCGACAGCATCTCGTCTGCATGATACCGTGTACGACCTGGTGCCCCTCGACCATCCTCGCCGTTCTGTCGCCCTGCCGTTCATGCACGACAGAAAATGGCTTGGCGCGAACGGCGACTGGATCGCCGCCGCCGATCATCATGGGTGGTGCCTCGTGAACGTCTACACCGAGCGACATATCCCCCTTCCATCCCTACCTGATTCGAAGATTCATCATAGTATTGTTTCATATCGACCTGCATACTCTTTTAACTGGGGTCCAGCAATTGATTTGTTGAAGATTGTAATCTGCCAAGTGCCCACAAAAGGTGGGAGGTACGCAGATTACAAGCTCATCGCCTTGTTCGACAAAACGATTTTCTACCTTGAAGGGGGTGGCGACTGGAGAATGCTGGAGGCCCTTACACCTGCACCTGATTATCCAAATTACTGTGATGCCATTGAACTCCGTGGCCACGTTTTTGCGGTGGACGAAACTGACGGCTCCACGTACTTCTGGGACACCGCAAATGGTATTTTTTCAGTCCTTATGTTGCATTGCATGATACACTGCCTTAACCAATGAAGTTATTCATGAACTACCTTGTTTATATTTTACCTTTCTTATATGACTTAATGATCACACCCCCTTTTGCTGAATATGAATGAACCGTTGCTTGCAATGAATTAGTAGTACTAATTAGTCACCAACAAACATAGTATGCTCAGTATGTGATTGCATTCCTGAATTAGTAACTCTACGCCACTGCAGAATATGGGTGTAATTAACCAGTATCTCAAAAGATAACGTGGCACTATGAAGGCACCCTTTTTGATAACCTTTTACACCCATTGTTTCATATATAACTAATTGATTTTGCCTCCAAAAGGAGGACGAGAGACCCCCGCCATCTGCATCAGAGAGATGCATAAGGACTTTCATAAGTATATGACTTAACGATCACATCCTTTATCTGAATATGAATGAACCGTTGCTTGCAATGAATTAGTACTAGTCAGTCATCAGCAAACATAGTATACTCCGTATGTGAATGCATTCCTGAATTAGTAACTCTATGCAACTGCAGAATATGGATGTAATTAACAAGTATCTCAAATGTTAACGTAGAAACAGAAAAATAGAAGAAAATCGTTTGTAATTACATGCGTAGCTTATATTTTCTAGAGATCGGGGAAAAAGCCTTGATTGGATGTACCTACATGCAGATCAAACAGTTCTTTGTTTATATCGGTGAACAATCTGCAGAATGGTATAATTAATTTTGTTTTTGATACATTTTTTCTCCCATTTTCTTGAATAGATTTCAGTTTCCCACAATTATCTTTCATTAGTGATTGTGACGTCCCCTCATTCAAAATAACTCAGGTTATCTTTTTCCTAATTCAATGATATTTAAGTTTGAGTAAGTTTACGATTAATATCTACAACCTCATATATATATAAGATTTAGCACCTGCAGGCCTAACAAAGTTAGCTGCCTCTAGTCCCCTGTATAGTTCTTTCTTTTTGCTTTCTCAGTTTTTCGTAGCCTTGCTACAACCCTGTATGCTCTAATATATAATGATGCACGACTAGGCATGTGTTCGAGAAAAGAAAATCTAAATATCTTTTGTAATATATGAACCTATATTGATGTTTTAGATGTTGGTAGTATAATTTTCGATAAACTTGAACAGACTTAAATCAGTTTAACTTAGCACAACCATATAGCGTACCTTTTTTAGAACGCGAAAATGAGGTAAACAAATACCATGTGTACCCTTTACTATCAATAGTAGAGAAGAGATTATGAACCTTCAACTCTAAAATGCAAATTCTTCTACTGAATGGATAGCTGCATCTGATACCTATTTTGCAAATGTTACCAGACTTGGGGTTAGCTACAAAGAGCATTTCTTTCTTGTCAAGCTTCATGCACTACCAACACAACCAAAAGTCCGAACTGATCGCAAGGGCGGCAATCCACTTATACAATTCAACACCCCCCGTCACGTGTGATGGGAGACAAGTCAACATGTGGAAAGACTCAGAGGTATAGCTCAAGAGGCATATAAGTGGACTCCGAGGGGGCAACAACAATTTTAGGATAAATTGCGAAAGCCAGGACTCGAACTCGAGACCCTGGCTCTGACACCATGTCAAGCTTCATGGACTAGCCAACGCAACCAAAAGTCCGAACTGATGGAAAGGTCTAGGCAATCCACTTATACAGTTAAACATTTCTTACCCTTCGGGTGGTCACAGGGAAGCTCTCTAATAGATCACTTAAGACAAAGGGAATTAACTACAGCACAGGACTTAAACTTAAGATGATATATATTTGTCAAAATTTGAATGTATCTATATGCTTTCACTGTCTAGATACATCTGAATTTGGACAAATCTCAGACACTTTCGGTGGGACAGAGGTAGTATATAACTGTGTATACACTAACTAGTGTCTAGTTTTGGCGAAGTTTAGACTAGTTTCGTGGGATGGATGCAGTATAACTGATATATTGGACACTTGATTTGAACACATGAATGACCAATGTCCTTAGCTTACATAGTCGTATTTATACTGTGAGCATGAACGATGAACAATGCTGCTGTTTGAATATGGTTGCCAGTAACACCCTATTCGTCTCCATTTCTAATATTGCAGAAAACCTGATGCTCCCGTTTGTAATCCCGCCACCGGTGGTGGATGATCAGCAGTACGCGTGGTTCCTCGCTCCATCTGCTGATGGCAAGCGATTGATGATCATCCTTACAGTAAACAAGATTGGGATTGCCAATGCTGAAGTACCTCCTGACATTCCCTATGCTGCTAATGGGCTTCAGCTACGGCAGTATCCTCCTGTTGCCACCTACGTCTTTGAGCTGGATCCCTTATCTACTGCACGTGCAGGGGACTTTCTTTGGAGGCAGGTTAACAGCCTCAGCGACCACTCTCTGTTCCTCGGACTCAATTACCCAATCATTGCCAACCTGAAGAAGCGTGAATCCAAAGCTCCTGATGGCACATTGGTTCCATTCATGAGGAAAAACTGCGTCTACACAGCATACCGGAATATTCGTTATAATCAATACCCTAAAATTTTGCGCTGCAACCTCCAGCCAGATGAAGGTGAGACTGTGGGAGTTATCAGCCTTCCCAAGGATGGTTGGGATAGTGTCCGACAAGCGGCTATGTGGTTTAAGCCTGCTTTAAACATTGCCCGTTCGGTGTTACCTTTAAAAAAACAGTGACACTTTTTTATTATGCTTGAAGTGTTGAGAAGTAGTACACTGTTTTTAGTATGTACTAGTTTGAATCAGTTTATTTGAACACTGCCCTGCTTTTGTATTTCGTGTTGCCTTCATATTATAACCCATGCATGGCTGTTTTAGGATTGACTTTATTTCAGCACTATAATTACAATGTGTGTACGTCCTTTATAATATAGCCACCTCTTGTTGATCATACTCATGAGAGGACCATTCCTATTTTTTTCGCCGCTAAAGGGTAAAGTACATCCACTGGCACGGGGGTGTGTTCGGTTCCACCCCATCCCCAAACCGAACATGCATCAACTACGAGCAAGGAAGTAGATGTGCGACCTAGGTGACTGTGCGGACCCCACATGTGAACCAAAGAAAAAAACATGTCAATACGGAACTGATGTACATACGACAACTCCTATATGATATGCGTATGTACGATTGAGCATCTGGAGGTGTGCTGCCACCTGCTTCCTCACACGAAGGGTTGGATCTTGTGTTTCGTACACGGATCGGACTGAAATTGTCGTGTGCATAGCAAGGTTCATGTCAATAAGGCTGAGTTTGGCATCTAAGTCTAGGCAACAAATACTTTTGGGTTCCAACGGCCATCTACAAGGTATTTGCTATAGGCCTACTTGCTCCGGCTGTCGAAGCCCAATAACTACAAATGGGCCTTTCTGCTCATGCAATGTTGGCCCTTTTCTAAAGAACCACAGATCCTATGATTGGCAAAAAACAAAAACACGGAGATTCTACATAAAAGTTGTTTGTATTTATTTTGAATTATTGGGTTGCAATTTTTGAAACTGCTCATGGCCAATATGAAAATCCTTGATCGCTCCATACCCACATAGATCACGGTATTTTCAAAAATTCATAAAGTGGATTTGAAATTTAAAACATATCCTAATAATTCCATGATTTATTCTATTAACTTGCAAGATCTTGGAGCGAAAGAGCTTGTATTAGTCTGCGAAAATAATACTGATAAACCTGTCGTTAACAAGAAATGAAGGTTTATCGTTCAGAGAGGATGCCATGTGGGACCCATGAGACAGTAGCGTCCTCAACGTTTCAAAGAAAAAGGCAAGTAGCCCGAAAATAGGGGTAAAAAATAAATCCTACAAAGGAAACATTTATAGTTCATAGAGGCTGACATGTGGGACCGATCTGCCAGCTGCATCCTCATCATTTCGAAGTCGGCAGGGATCAGAAGAAAAAGGCAAATAGCCAGAAATTAGGGGTAAAAAATAAATCCAAAAAGGAAACTTTTATTCTTAATAGAGGATGACATGTGGGACCGACCTGCCAGCAGCGTCCTCATCGTTTCAAAGGCCGCAGGGGATCAAAAGAAAAAGGCAAATAGCCAGAAATTAGGGGTAAAAAATAAATCCAACAAAGGAAAGGTTTATTGTTCATAGAGGCTGACATGTGGGACCCATGAGCCAGCGGCGACCTCAATTTCAAAGGCGGCATATGATCGAAAAGAAAAAGGCAAGTTAGCAAAAATCAGTGGGTAAAAAAAATCTAAGAAATGAAACTTTATTGTACAGTCCCAGTGTGTAAAAAAAAGGCAAATAGCCAGAAATTAGGGGTAAAAAATAAATCCAACAAAGGAAAGGTTTGTTGTTCATAGAGGCTGACATGTGGGACCCATGAGCCAGCGGCGACCTCAATTTCAAAGGCGGCATATGATCGAAAAGAAAAAGGCAAGTTAGCAAAAATCAGGGGGTAAAAAAATCTAAGAAAAGAAACTTTATTGTACATAGAGGATGACATGCGGGTCCCATGAGCCAGCACCTTACTCAACGTTTCAGAGGCGGCATGAGATCAAAAGAAAAAGGAAACTGACCAAATATCAGGAGCAAAAAATAATCCAAGAAAAGAAACTTTTATTGTACATAGAGGATGACATATGGGTCCCACTTATACAAGCTCTTTCGCTCCAAGATCTTGCAAGTTGATTGTACATAGAGGATGACATGCGGGCCCCTTGTGTCAGCAGCTTAATCAATGTTTCCAAGGCGGCAGGGGATCAAAAGAAAAAGGAAATAGCCAAAAATAAGAGGGTGAAAAAAAATCCAAGAAAAGAAACTTTTATAGTATAGAGGATGACATGTGGGTCCCATGAGCCAGCAGCTTCCTCAACGTTTCAGAGGCTGCATGAGATCGAAAGAAAAAGGCAAGTGACCAAAAATAAGAGGGAAAAAAATCCAAGAAAAGAGACTTGATTGTACATAGAGGATGACATGCGGGTCCCATCAGTCAGCAGCTTACTCAACGTTTCCAAGGCGGCAGGGGATCAAAAGAAAATGGAAATAGCTAAAGATCAGAGGGTGAAAAAAATCCAAGAAAAGAAACTTTTATAGTACATAGAGGATGACATGCGGGTCCCATGAGCCAGCAGGTTCCGCAACATTTTCAAAGGCGGCATGAGATCGAAAGAAAAAGGCAAGTGACCAAAAATCAGAGGGTGAAAAATAATCGAAGAAAAGAAACTTTTATTGTACATAGAGGATGACATGCTGTCCCATTTTGCAGCAGAGGTCCCAACGTTTCAAATGCGGCTTGAGATCAAAAGAAAAAGAAAGTAGCCAGAAATTAGGGGGTAAAAAACTCAAGAAAAGAAAGTTGATTGTACATAGAGGATGACATGCGGGACCCACGAGTTAGCAGCTTACTCAACGTTTCCAAGCCGGCAGGGGATCAAAAGAAAAAGGAAATAGCCAAAAATCAGAGAGTGAAAAAAAACCCTAGAAAATAAACTTTTGTAGTACATAGAGGATGACATGCGGGTCCCATGAGCCAGCAGGTTCCTCAACGTTTCAAACGTGGCATGGGATCGAAAGAAAAAGGCAAGTGACCAAATATCAGAGCCAAAAATAATCCAAGAAAAGAAACTTGATTGTACATAGAGGATGACGTGCGGGTCCCATTTTGCAGCAGCGGTCCCAACGTTTCAATTGCGGCTTGAGATCAAAAGAAAAAGAAAGTAGCCAGAAATTAGGGGGTCAAAAAAAACTCCAAGAAAGGAAAGCTTTATCGTTCATACAGGCTGACATGTGGGACCTATGAGCCAGCAGCTTACTCAACGTTTCAAAGGCGGCAGGGGATCAAAAGAAAAAGGAAATAGACAAAAATCAGAGGGTGAAAAAAATCCAAGAAATCAAACTTTTATTGTACATAGAGGATGACATGCGGGTCATGAGCCAGATTCCTCAACATTTCAAACGTGGCATGAGATCGAAAGAAAAAGGAAAGTGACCAAATATCAGAGCCAAAAATAATCCAAGAAAGGAAACTTTATTGTACATAGAGGATGACATACGGGTCCCATTTGCAGCAGCGGTCTCAACGTTTCCAAGGTGGCACAGGACCAAAAGAAAAATGAAGTAGCCAGAAATCAGGGGGTGAAAAAATCCAAGAAAAGAAAGATTTCAATTGGGCTGCATCTGGACATCTGGGCCTTCGAACTATCCTTCTGGGCCTTTTGATTCGTACAATTTCAGCCCACTCCAGAACATGGAAGTTCGGATTTTTCTCAAAAAAAACAGGAATGTCCTATGCTTCGCAAAAACAAAAAACAAGGAGATTCAAGATATAAGTTGTAAAAATAAAGATTTAATTTATCCGTTTGCAATAGCTCAGAGCGAAATACACTGTTTATTGTCTGCAAAATAATCAAGATATCACATGTTTCTTGTACGGGGAGGCTGACATCAGGACCCATGAGCCAGCAGCGTCGTTAACGTTTCAAAGGCAGTGGGTCGAAAATAAAAAAACAAAAAGTCAGTTGGTAAAAAAATCCAAGAAAAGAAAACATTTATCGTTCTGAGAGGATGACATGCGGGACCGATGAGGCAGCAGCATCCTCAACGTTTCCAAGGCGGCAGGGGATCAAAAGAAAAAAAAAGGAAATAGCCAGAAATTACTTAGGGGTCAAAAATAAATCCACCAAAGGAAACTTTTATTGTTCATAGAGGATGACATGTGGGACCGACCTGCCAACAGCGTCCTCATCATTTCAAAGGGGGCAGGGGATCAAAATAAAAAGGCAAATAGCCAGAAATTAGGGGTCAAAAATAACTCCAAGAAAGGAAACTTTTATTGTTCGTAGAGGATGACATGCGGGACCCATGAGCCAGCAGCTTACTCAACGTTTCAAAGGCGGCATGAGATCGAAAGAAAAAGGCAAGTGACCAAATATCAGGAGCCAAAAATAATCCAAGATTTATTGTACATAGAGGATGACATGTGGGTCCCATTTTGCAGCAGCGGTCTCAATGTTTGAAATGCGGCTTGAGATCAAAAGAAAAAGAAAGTAGCTAGTAATTAGGGGGTCAAAAAAATCCAAGAAAAGAAAGTTGATGGACATAGAGGATGACATGCGGGTCCCTTGAGCCAGCAGCTTACTCGACGTTTCAAAGGGGGCAGGGGATCAAAAGAAAAAGGCAAGCCAAAAATCAGCGGAAAAAAATCCAACAAAGGAAACTTTTATAGCACATAGAGGATGACATGCGGGTCCCATGAGCCAGCAGGTTCCTCAACGTTTCAAACGTGGCATGAGATCGAAAGAAAAAGGCAAGTGACCAAATATGAGGAGCCAAAAATAATTCAAGAAAAGAAAGTTTTATAGTACATAGAGGATGACATGCGGGTCCCATTTAGCAGCAGCGGTATCACCGTTTGAGAGGCGGCAGGGGATCAAAAGAAAAAGTCAAGTGACCAAATATGAGGTGCCAAAAATAATCCAAAAAAAGAAAGTTTTATAGTACATAGAGGATGACATGCGGGTCCCATTTAGCAGCAGCGGTATCACTGTTTGAGAGGCAGCAGGGGATCGAAAGAAAAGTCAAGTTACCAAATATGAGGTGCCAAAAAAATCCAAGAAAAGAAAGTTTTATACTACCTCTGTCCATAAATAGATGTCCGAGAATTATCTAAATCTGGATGTATCTAGACGCTATTTAGTGTCTAGATACATCCAGATTTAGACAAAATCTCAGACATCTATTTATAGACGGAGGGAGTAGTACATAGAGGATGACATGCGGGTCCCATTTAGCAGCAGCGGTATCACTGTTTGAGAGGCAGCAGGGGATCGAAAGAAAAAGTCAAGTGACCAAATATGAGGTGCCAAAAAAATCCAAGAAAAGAAAGTTTTATAGTACCTCTGTTTCAATCTATAGTGCCTATAGATTTTATGTATTTGTTTCATAATATAAGAGTATATCTGTGTTTATTTGCAATATCTCCTCCGTTTCTGTTTTCACTTTCCTTATTTCTCTCCTACTCCGCAAAGGACTCCACAGCGGGACCGAGGGATCGGTAGATCGGGAGTATTTCTGTGATCGTGGTTCGGCTCTTTAGGGAGTTTTGTGTTAAAAAATGAGTTGCGCTAATTACCGTGCAGAAAACCTATAGGCACTATATATTGAAACGGAGGGAGTAGTACATAGAGGATGACATGCGGGTCCCATTTAGCAGCAGCGGTATCACCGTTTGAGAGGCGGCAGGGGATCGAAAGAAAAAGGTAAGTGACCAAATATGAGGTGCCAAAAATAATTCAAGAAAAGAAAGTTGTATAGTACATAGAGGATGACATGCGGGTCCCATTTAGCAGCAGCGGTATCACCGTTTGAGAGGCGGCAGGGGATCGAAAGAAAAAGGCAAGTGACCAAATTTGAGGTGCAAAAAAACTCCAAGAAAAGAAAGTTGATTGCACATAGAGGATGACATGCGGGTCCCATTTAGCAGCAGCGGTCTCAACGTTTCCAAGGCGGCAAGGGATCAAAAGAAAAAGGAAGTAGCCAGAAATCAGGGGGTCAAAAAAATCCAAGAATAGAAAGAATTTTGGTTCATAGAGGATGACATGCGGGACCCATGATCCTGCATCGTAAACGGCTCGATCGGAGAACGTTGAACGAGATGGCGCGATCTAGAAAAAAACAATGCCAGAGAGGCTGCCATCTGGGCCCTACATCCCTCGGCGGTGCGGATTTGCGTTGACTCGGCCGGCGAACCCGAGATTTCGAGATGCACCACGTCCCGGGCCACCATACGCCACGTTTTGGCCGCTTTCGTCGGGCTAGGTGGCCTCAAAAACGAGAAAAAAAAGTTTTGACATGCACCACGGAGGGACCAAAAATCGTCGGCCATGGTACACCAGCAACCACGGCGCGACTTCAACTTCGTCGGCCATGGCAACTTTTCTTGTAGTGAAAGCAGGTTTAATTTCATAGAATTCTGCTGTAGTAGCAGGTGGAGCAATAGGAGTACATATAAAATCATTATTATTTGTGCTAGTGAAATCACACAACTTAGTATTTTCAGGAGTACCCATTATAACAGTAGTAAAGTAAACTAAGAAAATAAAGTAAAGAAAAGTAACTAATTTTTTTGTGTTTTGATATAGAACAAGTAAACAAGACAGAAAGTAAAGTAACTAATTTTTGTTTGTTTTTAATATGAAGCAAACAAGACAATAAATAAAGTAAAGCAAGACAAAAACAAAGTAAAGAGATTGGAAGTGGAGACTCCCCTTGCAGCGTGTCTTGATCTCCCCGGCAACGGCGCCAGAAATTTATGCTTGATGCGCGTAGATGTACATGTCCGTTGGGAACCCCAAGAGGAAGGTATGATGCGCACAGCAGTAAGTTTCCCTCAGTATGAAACCAAGGTTATCGAACCAGTAGGAGCCAAGAAGCACGTGAAGGTTGTTGGTGGAGGAGTGTAGTGCGCAACACCGTGAAACCGGCGCCAACGTGGAACCTGCACAACACAATCAAAGTACTTTGCCAACATGAGGTTGTCAATCTCACCGGCTTGCTGAAAACAAAGGATTAAGCGTATCGAGTGGAAGATGGTGTTTGTTTGCAAAGAACGGTAAAAATAGTAGAATGTATTCAGATGTAAAAGAATGGACCGGGGTCCACAGTTCACTAGAGGTGTCTCTCCAATAAGATAACTAACATGCTGGGTGAACAAATTACAGGCGGGCAATTGACAAATAAAGATTCAATACATATCAATGATGATTACTATGTGATTTAATCAGGGCATTACGACAAAGTACATAGACCGCTATCCAGCATGCATCTATGCCTAAATAATCCACCTTCAGGTTATCATCCGAACCCCTTCCAGTATTAAGTTGTAAACAACAGATAATTGCATTAAGTATGGCGCGTAATGTAATCAACACAAGACAAAGCATCGATGTTTTATCCCTAGTAGCAACAGCACATCCACAACCTTAGAACTTTCTGTCACTGTCCCAGATTAAATGGAGGCATGAACCCACTATCGAGCATAATTACTCCCTCTTGGAGTTACAAGTATCAACTTGGCCAGAGCCTCTACTAGCAACAGAGAGCATGCAAGAACATAAACAACACATATATGATAGATTGATAATCAACTTAACATAATATTCTATATTCATCGGATCCCGCCAAACACAACATGTAGCATTACAAATAGATGATCTTGATCATGTTAGGCAGCTCACAAGATCTAAACAATGATAGCACAAGCGGAGAAGACAACCATCTAGCTACTGCTATGGACCCATAGTCCAAGGATGAACTACTCACGCATCAATCCGGAGGCGGGCATGATGATGTAGAGCCCCTCCGGTGATGATTCCCCTCCGGCGGGTGCCGGAGGCGATCTCCCGAATCCCCCGAGATGGGATTCGGGCCGGCTCTGGAAGGTTTTCGCGACGAAGGCTATATGTAGGCGGAAGGGTAGGTCGGGGCGACGCGAGGGGCCCACACACTAGGGCCGCGTGGCCAGGGCCTGGGCCGCGCCCTCGTGTGGCCACCTCGTGGCCCCACTTCGTCTCCCTTTCGGTCTTTTGGAAGCTTCGTGCAAAAATAGGACCCTGGGCGTTTATTTCGTCCAATTCCGAGAATATTTCCTTACTAGGATTTCTTAAACCAAAAACAGCAGAAAAAGAACTGGCGCTTCGGCATCTTGTTAATAGGTTAGTGCCGGAAAATGTATAATAATATTGTAAAGTATGTATAAAACATTCAAGTATTGTCATAAAAGTAACATGGAACATAAGAAATTATAGATACGTTTGAGACGTATCAGAAGCTCCCGGGAAAAATAAGATCTTGGGCGTTGATTTCGTCCGATTCCGAGAATATTTCCTTAAGGATTTCTGAAACCAAAACAAGAAAACAGAACGGCACTTCGGCATCTCAATAGGTTAGTTCCGGAAACGATCAAAACGATATAAAGTGTGAACAAAACATGTAGGTATTGTCATAAAACAAGCATGGAACATCAGAAATTATAGATACGTTGGAGACGTATCAACAACTAACACGGACTAACGCTGTTTTCAGCAGAATTGCACCGGTGTCTCGTTTTTGTGCAGAAATCCAACTTTCAGGAAAATCCTCGGAATTTATGCGAAAGGTCCTATTTTCCCAGAATATTGGCGGAGCTGTAAAGGCAGTGTGGGGGCCCGAGGCCTCCACACACTTGGCCGGCGCGGCCCAGAGGGGGCGCGCCGCCCATCGTGTGGCCGCCTCGGCTGGCCCCCGACACCCTCCTTTGGACTACTTAAGGGTTTCGATCTAAAAACGCGAGACGGGAAGTCGAAGTCGCCAGAAACCATCCAGTACGCCGCCACCGTCGCGAAACTCCGTCGGGACGGGGAATTGGAGGGGATCATCGCCGCCATCACCACCGACGCCTCTCCATCGACCAGCCATGTTTCCCCCATCCATGTGTGAGTAATTCCCCCGCTGTAGGCTGAAGGGGATGGTAGGGATTGGATGAGATTGATCATGTAATAGTCATAAGATTGTTAGGGCATGGTGCCTAGTATCCGTAGATGTTACTTTTATGATATTGTTGCAACTTGTTATGCTTAATTCTTGTCACTAGGGCCCGAGTGCCATGATCTCAGATCTGAACATGTTATTGTTTCATCATGATATGCATTGTTTTATGATCTTACCTGCAAGTTGTATACACACGTTGCTGTCCGGAACCCGAGGCCCCAAAGTGACAAGAATTGGGACAACCGGAGGGGAAGGCGGTGATGTGAGGATCACATGTGTTCACGGAGTGTTAATGCTTTGCTCCGGTACTCTATTAAAAGGAGTACCTTAATTTCCAGTAGTTTCCCTAGAGGCCCGGCTGCCACCGGCTGGTAGGACAAAAGATGTTGTGCAAGTTTCTCATTGCGAGCACGTACGACTATATACGGAACACATGCCTATGGATTGATTAGTACTTGGATACCGCTTTATTATTATCTGCAAATGCCCTACCATGATTGTTATATGAATTCTCTCATCCATGCAACGCCCGTTCATCCATCCCTGTGCCTACAGTATTTTAATCCTGCTGTTTACTATAATCACTACTGCTGTCTTTATTTCACCGCTGTTGTTATTTCACTATTCCTACTGCTATAAAACTGTTGCTACTGATAAACTCTTGCGAGCAAGTCTGTTTCCAGGTGCAGCTGAATTGACAACTCCGCTGTTAAGGCTTACAAGTATTCTTTGTCTCCCCTTGTGTCGAATCAATAAATTGGGTAATACTTCCCTCGAAGACTGTTGCGATCCCCTATACTTGTGGGTCATCAAGACTATTTTCTTACCTACTTCCTTCCATCTTAGAAGCAAACACTTGTGTTAACTGTGCATTGATTCTTACATACTTGCTTATTTGCATTCATCATATTACTTTGTGTTGACAATTATCCATGAGATATGCATGTTGAAAGTTGAAAGCAACCGCTGAAACTTAAATCTTCCTTTGTGTTGCTTCAATGCCTTTACTTTGAATTTATTGCTTTATGAGTTAACTCTTATGCAAGACTTTTGATGCTTGTCTTGAAAGTACTATTCATGAAAAGTTTTGCTATATGTTATCTATTTGTTAGCAAATATAGATCATTGCCTTGAGTCACTTCGTTCATCTCATATGCTTTGCAATAGTATGATTAAGATTATGTTGGTAGCATGTCACTTCAGAAATTATTCTTTTTATCGTTTACCTACTCGAGGGCGAGTAGGAACTAAGCTTGGGGATGCTGATACGTCTCCAACGTATCCATAATTTCTGATGTTCCATGCTTGTTTTATGACAATACCTACATGTTTTGCTCACACTTTATAATGTTTTTATGCATTTTCCGGAACTAACCTATTAACGAGATGCCGAAGGGCCAGTTGCTGTTTTCTGTTGTTTTTGGTTCCAGAAAGGCTGTTCGGGCAATATTCTCGGAATTCGACGAAACGAAGACCCAACATCTTATTTTTCCCGGAACCTTCCAGAAAGTCAAAGTGGGACCAGAGGGGTGCCCTGGGGGCCCCACACATGGTGGCCGCGCGGCTCCACCCTGGCCGCGCCGGCCTAGTGTGAGGAGGCCCCGTGGCCCCTCCGACTCCGACTCTTCGCCTATTTAAGTCGTCTGACCTAAAACATCGAGACCGATTGACGAAACTCAAAAAGACTCCAAGGGCGCCGCCATCGCGAAACTCCAATTCGGGGGACAGAATCTCTGTTCCGGCACGCCGCCGGGACGGGGAAGTGCCCCCGGAAGCCATCTCCATCAACGCCACCGCCTCCATCATGCTCCGTGAGTAGTTCCCCCATGGACTACGGGTTCTAGCTGTAGCTAGTTGGTATTCTCTCCCCCATGTACTTCAATACAATGATCTCATGAGCTGCCTTACATGATTGAGATTCATCTGATGTAATCGGTGTTGTGTTTGTTGGGATCCGATGGATTGTTACATTATGATTAGTCTATCTATAAAGTTTGTGAAGTTATTGTTGCTGCAATCTTGTTGTGTTTAATGCTTGTCACTAGGGCCCGAGTGGCATGATCTTAGATTTAAGCTCTATACTTATTGCTTAGATTGTATCTACAAGTTGTTTGCACATGTCTATGTCCGGAACCCGAGGCCCCAAAGTGACAGAAATTGGGACAACCGGAGGGGAAGGCGTAGGTATGAGGATCACATGTTTTCACCAAGTGTTAATGCTTTGCTCCGGTGCTCTATTAAAAGGAGTACCTTAATTACCAGTAGTTTCCCTTGAGGCCCGGTGATGACCCACAAGTATAGGGGTGTATCGTAGTATCTTCGATAAGTAAGAATGTCGATCCCAACGAGGAGCAGAAGGTGTTGACAGCAGTTTCGATGAAGGATTCACTGTAAATGCTCACAAACAAGTATTCAAGGGGTTTTGATGTAATAGATGAATAAAGTACGAGTAAGTAAAATGCGAGAGAAATAATTGCAGCGAGTGGCCCAATCCTTTTTAGCACAAAGGACAAGCCGGTTTGTTTACTTATAATGACCAAACGTTCTTGAGGACACACGGGGATTTTAGTCTAGTGCTTTCGCTTCATACAGCTAATTAATCTTCATTGTTTTGATAAGTGTTGTGTGGGTGAACCTATGCTAATGCACCGCCCTTCCTAGGACTAATACATACTTGTGATTATACCCCTTGCAAGCATCCGCAACTACAAGAAAGTAATTAAGATAAATCTAACCACAGCCTTAAACTCTGAGATCCTGCGATCCCTCTTGCATCGGTATACTAACGGGGGCTTAGGTTTCTGTCACTCCGGCAACCCCGCAATTAGCAACCGAATACAAGATGCACTCCCCTAGGCCCATAAATGGTGAAGTATCGTGTAGTCGACGTTCACACGACACCACTAGAAGAATGACACCACAACTTAAATATCATAACATTGAATATTACTCAACCATAATTCACTACTAGCATTTAGACTTCACCCATGTCCTCAAGAACTAAACGAACTACTCACGAGACATCATATGGAATACAATCAGAGGTGATATGATGATGAATAACAATCTGAACATAAACCTTGGTTCAATGGTTTCACTCAATAGCATCAATAACAAGTAGAGAATAATGCCGGGAGAGTTTCCCCTATCAAACAATCAAGATCCAACCCAAATTGTTACAGCGGTGACGAGGTGCAGCGGTGGTGATGGCGGTGTAGATGGTGGAGATGATGATGATGATGATGATGGAGATGATGTCCAGCTCGATGACGATGGCGATGGCGTCGATTTCCCCCTCCGGGAGGGAATTTCCCCGGCGGATTCCTGCCCGCCGGAGAGCTCTTTTCTCTCTGGTGTTCTCCGCCCCGCAGAGGCGGCTGTAACTCTTCGTGAGGTACCCCCTGTGGCTTAGGTTTTCGGGACGAAGGAGTACGCGAAGAAAAGGAGGCGAAAGGGGCTGTGGGGCCCCCACACCACAAGGTGGCGCGGCCAGGCCATGGGCCGCGCCGCCCTATGGTCTGGGCCCACCTTGGGTCCCCTCTTCTCCCCCTTCTGGCTCCCTCCGTCATCTGGAAAAATAGGAATTTACGTGTAATTTCCTTCTGATACGTATCCAACGTATCGATAATTTCTTATGTTCCATGCTACTTTATTGATGATACCTACATGTTTTATGCACACTTTATGTCATATTCGTGCATTTTCTGGAACTAACCTATTAACGAGATGCCGATGCCGTCTCCTGTTTTCTGCTGTTTTTGGTTTCAAAATCCTAGTAACGAAATATTCGGAATCGGACGAAATCAACGCCCAGGTTCCTATTTTTCCCGGAACCATCCAGAACACCCGAGAGCCGCCAGAGGGAAGCCCTGGGGGCCCCACACCACACCCTGGCGCGGCCAGAGGGGGGGCCGCGCCGCCCTATGGTGTGGTGGCCCTAGGCCCCCTCCGAGGCTCCCCTTTCGCCTATTTAAAGGTCCTGACCTAAAAACCCCGACGGAGGAAGCCACGGTACGCGAAACCTTCCAGGGCCGCCGCCATCGCGAAGCCAAGATCCGGGGACAGGAGTCTCTGTTCCGGCACCCTGCCGGACGGGGAAGTGCCCCCGGAAGGCTTCTCCATCAACACCGCTGCCATCTCCACCGCCATCTTCATCACCGCTGCTGCTCCCATGAAGAGGGAGTAGTTCTCCATCGAGGCTCGGGGCTGTACCGGTAGCTATGTGGTTCATCTCTCTCCTATGTGCTTCAATACAATAATCTCATGAGCTGCCTTACATGATTGAGATTCATATGATGATGCTTGTAATCTAGATGTCATTGTGCTAGTCAAGTGAGTTTTACTTATGTGATCTCCGGAGACTCCTTGTCCCACGTGTGTAAAGGTGACAGTGTGTGCACCGTGTGGGTCTCTTAGGCTATATTTCACAGAATACTTATTCACTGTTATGAATGGCATAGTGAAGTGCTTATTTATATCTCTTTATGATTGCAATGTGTTTTGTATCACAATTTATCTATGTGCTACTCTAGTGATGTTATTAAAGTAGTTTTATTCCTCCTGCACGATGTAATGGTGACAGTGTGTGCATCCGTGTTAGTACTTGGTTTATGCTATGATCATGATCTCTTGTAGATTGCGAAGTTAACTATTGCTATGATAGTATTGATGTGTATTATTCCTCCTACATAAGCATGAAGGTGACAGTGTGCATGCTATGTTAGTACTTGGTTTAGTCATGTCGATCTTTCATGCACTCTAAGGTTACTTAAATATGAACATTGAATTGTGGAGCTTGTTAACTCCGGCATTGAGGGTTCGTGTAATCCTACGCAATGTGTTCATCATCCAACAAGAGAGTGTAGAGTATGCATTTATCTATTCTGTTATGTGATCAAAGTTGAGAGTGTCCACTAGTGAAAGTCTAATCCCTAGGCCTTGTTCCTAAATACTGCTATCGCTGCTTGTTTACTGTTTTACTGCGTTACTACTGCTGCGTTACTACTGCTTGTTTACTTCCTACAATATTACTACCATCAACTGCACGCCAGCGAGCTATTTTCTGGCGCCGTACTACTGCTCATATTCATTCATACCACTTGTATTTCACTATCTCTTCGCCGAACTAGTGCACCTATTAGGTGTGTTGGGGACACAAGAGACTTCTTGCTTTGTGGTTGCAGGGTTGCATGAGAGGGATATCTTTGACCTCTTCCTCCCCGAGTTCGATAAACCTTGGGTAATCCACTTAAGGGAAACTTGCTGCTGTTCTACAAACCTCTGCTCTTGGAGGCCCAACACTGTCTACAAGAATAGAAGCACCCGTAGACATCAAGCACTTTTCTGGCGCCGTTGCCGGGGAGGAAAGGTAAAAGGCACTCATACTTCGGTTCCAGGTAACAGTACTTTTCTGGCGCCATTGTGTGTGTGCTCGAAGCTATTTCCTTTAGACTCTGCAATTGCGACATTTGGTTTCTTGTTTACACTAGTTAGGCATAATGGACAACAATGACCTTTTTATTCTATTTCCTGATTTAAGACATGGATGGTTTGATGCGAAAATTAAAAAACCCATGGAACATATTAATATGAATGCTTTGAACACTATTGTTGCTAATGCTATGGAAAATTCTAAGCTTGGGGAAGCTGGCTTTGATGAGCATGATATTTTTAGTCCCCCAAGCATTGAGGAGAAAATTTACTTTGATGATACTATGCCTCCTATATTTGATGATGAGAATAATAATGATAGCTACTTTGTTGAATTTGCTCCCACTACAACTAATAAAATTGATTATGCCTATGTGGAGAGTAATAATTTTATGCATGAGACTCATGATAAGAATGCTTTATGTGATAGTTATATTGTTGAGTTTGCTCATGATGCTACTGAAAGTTATTATGAGAGAGGAAAATATGGTTGTAGAAATTTTCATGTTACTAAAATGCCTCTCTATGTGCTGAAATTTTTGAAGCTACACTTGTTTTATCTTCCTATGCTTGTTACTTTGCTCTTCATGAACTTGTTTATTTACAAGATTCCTATGCATAGGAAGCATGTTAGACTTAAATGTGTTTTGAATTTGCCTCTTGATGCTCTCTTTTGCTTCAACTTCTATTTCTTGCGAGTGCATCATTAAAACTGCTGAGCCCATCTTAATGGCTATAAAGAAAGAACTTCTTGGGAGATAACCCATGTGTTTTTTTACTACAGTACTTTGTTTTATATTTGAGTCTTGGAAGTTGTTTACTACTGTAGCAACCTCTCCTTATCATGTTTTTGTGCCAAGTAAAGTTTCTATGTCAAAGTTGATGTTATATTTGGGATCGCTGCGCAGAAACAGCATTGCTGTCTGTCACGAATCTGGGCACAGGCCTCTGTAGAAAATTCGAAAAAATCTGCCAATTTACGAGCGTGATCCTCAGATATGTACGCAACTTTCATTAGTTTTGAGTTTTTCCATTTGAGCAAGTCTGGTGCCAGATTTAAATTCGTCTTTACGGACTGTTCTGTTTTTGACAGATTCTGCCTTTTATTTCGCATTGCCTCTTTTGCTATGTTGGATTCATTTCTTTGATCCATTAATGTCCAGTAGCTTTATGCAATGTACAGAAGTGTAAAGAATGTTTGTGTCACCTCTGAATGTGTGAATTATTAATTGTGCACTAACCCTCTAATGAGTTTGCTTGAAGTTTGGTGTGAAGGAAGTTTTCAAGGATCAAGAGAGGAGTATGATATACTATGATCAAGAGGAGTGAAAGCTCTAAGCTTGGGGATGCCCCCGTGGTTCACCCCTGCATATTTTAAGAAGACTCAAGCGTCTAAGCTTGGGGATGCCCAAGGCATCCCCTTCTTCATCGACAACATCATCAGGTTCCTCCCCTGAAACTATATTTTTATTCAGTCACATCTTGTGTTCTTTACTTGGAGCGTCGGTTTGTTTTTGTTTTTGTTTTTGTTTGAATAAAATGGATCCTAGCATTCACTTTGTGGGAGAGAGACACGCTCCGCTGTTGCATATGGACAAATATGTCCTTAGGCTTTACTCATAATGTTCAAGGCGAAGTTTCTTCTTCGTTAAATTGTTATATGGTTGGAATTGGAAAATACTACATGTAGTAATTCTAAAATGTCTTGGATAATGTGATACTTGGCAATTGTTGTGCTCATGTTTAAGCTCTTGCATCATATACTTTGCACCTATTAATGAAGAAATACATAGAGCTTGCTAAAATTTGGTTTGCATAATTGGTCTCTCTAAGGTCTAGATAATTTCTAGTATTGAGTTTTGAACAACAAGGAAGACGGTGTAGAGTCTTATAATGTTTACAATATGTCTTTTATGTGAGTTTTGCTGCACCGGTTCATCCTTGAGTTTGCTTCAAATAACCTTGCTAGCCTAAACCTTGTATCGAGAGGGAATACTTCTCATGCATCCAAATCCTTGAGCCAACCACTATGCCATTTGTGTCCACCATACCTACCTACTACATGGTATTTCTCCGCCATTCCAAAGTAAATTGCTTGAGTGCTACCTTTAAACAATTCAAAAGTTATTACCTCTTATTTGTGTCAATGTTTTATAGCTCATGAGGAAGTATGTGGTGTTTTATCTTTCGATCTTGTCATTTACTTTTGACAGACTTTCACAATGGACTAGTGGCACATCCGCTTATCCAATAATTTTGCAAAAAGAGCTGGCAATGGGGTTCCCAGCCCCAATTAATTAACTTTCATTAATAATTCTCTTCACATGTTTTGCTCTGATTCATCAGTAAGCAACTTAATTTTGCAAATAGACACTCCTCCATGGTATGTGAATGTTGGAAGGCACCCGAGGATTCGGTTAGCCATGGCTTGTGTAAGCAAAAGGTTGGGAGGAGTGTCATCCATAAATAAAGAAAAACTAAACTAAAGTACATGTGTAAACAAAAGAGAAGAGGGATGATCTACCTTGCTGGTAGAGATAACGTCCTTCATGGGAGCCGCTCTTGAAAGTCTGGTTGATGAGGTAGTTAGAGTGCCCACTACCATTCGTTGACAACAACAAACACCTCTCAAAATTTTACTTTTATGCTCTCTTTATGTTTTCAAAACCAAAGCTCTAGCACAAATATAGCAATCGATGCTTTCCTCTTTGAAGGACCTTTCTTTTACTTTTATTGTTGAGTCAGTTTACCTATCTCCCTCCACCTTAAGAAGCAAACACTTGTGTGAACTGTGCATTGATTCCTACATACTTGCATATTGCACTTGTTATATTACTTTATGTTGACAATATCCATGAGATATACATGTTATAAGTTGAAAGCAACCGCTGAAACTTAATCTTCCTTTGTGTTGCTTCAACACCTTTACTTTGATTTATTGCTTTATGAGTTAACTCTTATGCAAGACTTATTGATGCTTGTCTTGAAAGTACTATTCATGAAAAGTCTTTGCTTTATGATTCACTTGTTTACTCATGTCATTACCATTGTTTTGATCGCTGCATTCATTACATATGTTTACAATATGATCAAGATTATGATGGCATGTCACTTCAGAAATTATCTTTGTTATCGTTTTACCTGCTCGGGACGAGCAGAACTAAGCTTGGGGATGCTGATACGTCTCCAACGTATCGATAATTTCTTATGTTCCATGCTACTTTATTGATGATACCTACATGTTTTATGCACACTTTATGTCATATTCGTGCATTTTCTGGAACTAACCTATTAACGAGATGCCGAAGTTCGTTTTCTCTGTTTTTGGTTTCGAAATCCTAGTAACGAAATATTCTCGAATCGGACGAAATCAACGCCCAGGTTCCTATTTTTCCCGGAACCATCCAGAACACCCGAGCCGCCAGAGGAAGCCCTGGGGGCCCCACACCACACCGGCGCGGCCAGAGGGGGCCGCGCCGCCCTATGGTGTGGTGGCCCCAGGCCCCCTCCGAGGCTCCCCTTTCGCCTAGCCCTGACCTAAAACCCCGATGGAGGAAGCCACGGTACGCGAAACCTTCCGAGCCGCCGCCATCGTGAAGCCAAGATCTGGGGGACAGGAGTCTCTGTTCCGGCACCCGGACGGGGAAGTGCCCCGGAAGGCTTCTCCATCGACACCGCTGCCATCTCCACCGCCATCTTCATCACCGCTGCTGCTCCCATGAGGAGGGAGTAGTTCTCCATCGAGGCTCGGGGCTGTACCGGTAGCTATGTGGTTCATCTCTCTCCTATGTGCTTCAATACAATAATCTCATGAGCTGCCTTACATGATTGAGATTCATATGATGATGCTTGTAATCTAGATGTCATTGTGCTAGTCAAGTGAGTTTTACTTATGTGATCTCCGGAGACTCCTTGTCCCACGTGTGTAAAGGTGACAGTGTGTGCACCGTGTGGGTCTCTTAGGCTATATTTCACAGAATACTTATTCACTGTTATGAATGGCATAGTGAAGTGCTTATTTATATCTCTTTATGATTGCAATGTGTTTTGTATCACAATTTATCTATGTGCTACTCTAGTGATGTTATTAAAGTAGTTTTATTCCTCCTGCACGATGTAATGGTGACAGTGTGTGCATCCGTGTTAGTACTTGGTTTATGCTATGATCATGATCTCTTGTAGATTGCGAAGTTAACTATTGCTATGATAGTATTGATGTGTATTATTCCTCCTACATAAGCATGAAGGTGACAGTGTGCATGCTATGTTAGTACTTGGTTTAGTCATGTCGATCTTTCATGCACTCTAAGGTTACTTAAATATGAACATTGAATTGTGGAGCTTGTTAACTCCGGCATTGAGGGTTCGTGTAATCCTACGCAATGTGTTCATCATCCAACAAGAGAGTGTAGAGTATGCATTTATCTATTCTGTTATGTGATCAAAGTTGAGAGTGTCCACTAGTGAAAGTCTAATCCCTAGGCCTTGTTCCTAAATACTGCTATCGCTGCTTGTTTACTGTTTTACTGCGCTGCGTTACTACTGCTTGTTTACTTCCTACAATATTACTACCATCAACTGCACGCCAGTAAGCTATTTTCTGGCGCCGTACTACTGCTCATATTCATTCATACCACTTGTATTTCACTATCTCTTCGCCGAACTAGTGCACCTATTAGGTGTGTTGGGGACACAAGAGACTTCTTGCTTTGTGGTTGCAGGGTTGCATGAGAGGGATATCTTTGACCTCTTCCTCCCTGAGTTCGATAAACCTTGGGTAATCCACTTAAGGGAAACTTGCTGCTGTTCTACAAACCTCTGCTCTTGGAGGCCCAACACTGTCTACAAGAATAGGAATTTACGTGAAATTCCCTTCCACAGTTGATCTTCCAAAATATTGCGTTCTGACGGTGCTTTTTCCAGCAGAATCCTGGCTCCGGTGCTTGATCCTCCAATAATGATGAAACATGCAAAATAGATGAAATAACATAAGTATTGTGTCCCAATATGAAATATATCAATGAATAACAGCAAATTATGATACAAAATAGTGATGCAAATTGGACGTATCAACTCCCCCAAGCTTAGACCTCGCTTGTCCCCAAGCGAAACTGAGCTCGATAAACAAGACCACATGTTTATGGAGTGAAGAGTCGATAAATAAAATACGGACAAGAAGCATCATATTGATTCACACAAGACATTCTAGTAAACAACTTCCTCATATAACTCATCTTGAAATAAGTAAAGAGAAATCACAAGTAAAGGTGCATAAGAAATCATAGTTGGTGATGGCAAACTTTGTTCTTGGTCAGAGAACTACTAACGGATTGTACTTCTAAGCAAAGCTTTCATATTAGAATTTATAGCTGGGCTTTCATATTCAATCATAACAATCTCCTCATAATCATTGATAACTTCAAAGTCATATTCATTCAGATAAAATTTGTACTAAACAAGAAAGTATAAAAGACATGATTAACTGAATCATAGCATAAATGGTTGGTTCACAACAACTCAATTGCTTGCTTAAGACAGAGGGAAATAGGTTTACTGACTCAACATAAAAGTAAAAGATAGGCCCTTCGCAGAGGGAAGCAGGGATTAAATCATGTGCTAGAGCTTTTCAAGTTTTGAAATCATATAAAGAGCATAAAAGTAAGATTTTGAGCGGTGTTTGTTGTTGTCAACGAATGGTAGCGGGCACTCTAACCCCCTTGCCAAACGAACCTTCCAAGAGCGGCTCCCATGAGGGACGGCATCTCTACCAGCAAGGTAGATCATCCCCCTTCTCTTTTGTTTACACATGTATTTTAGTTTTATTAAGGATGACACTCCCCCCAACCTTGGCTTTCTCAATCCATGGCTAACCGAATCCTCGGGTGCCTTCCAACATTCACATACCATGGAGGAGTGTCTATTGCAAAATTAAGTTGCTTACTGATAAATCAGGGCAAAACATGTGAAGAGAATTATTAATGAAAGTTATTAATTGGGGCTGGGAACCCCGTTGCCAGCTCTTATTGCAAAATTATTGGATAAGCGGATGTGCCACTAGTCCATTGGTGAAAGTCCGCCCAACAAGATTGAAAGATAAAACACCACATACTTCCTCATGAGCTATAAAACATTGACACAAATAAGGAGTAGTATAGTTTGAATAATTTAAAGGTAGCACATGAAGTATTTACTTGGAATGGCAGAAAATACCATGTAGTAGGTAGGTATGGTGGACACAAATGGCATAGGTTTGGTCTAAGGTTATGGATGTATGAGAAGCATTCCCTCTCGATACAGGTCTTTGGCTAGCAAGGTTTGATAGCAAGCATAAAGGTTGAGGGAAACAAACAAATATACATATGATAGAACAATCATGCATCTTTCTCATAAGCACAAGCAATTTTACTTCAGAATACTAAACTCATTAGCATAGAGATAATAGAGTAATATATCTAAGTGTATTTCTCTCTTCTATTTAAACATCAGGGTGTTGTTGCTATTGACCAATGCTAAGTTTGCCAAAACCAAATAGATTTACTTGATGCTCCCAAAGTGATATCAATACTCATGTCAAGAGTAATCATATAATGGAGATTGCAAACTAAAATAAGGTGTGCAAAAAGTAAATGATAAGACTTCTCATTAATATTCCATAACGATAACTCACACCAACGGATACATAGATAACCAACTAAGAGAGATACTTCCACATTGCATACTATTCCATATGATAACTTCCCTACTCATGATATGACACTACTTGATAGTAAAAGATAAAGGTAGTGATAATGTGATACCGCGGCACTCCCCCAAGCTTGGAACAAACCAAGGGGATGCCAATACCGATGATGAATTACTCCTTCGGTGATGATGGTGATGGCTTCTTCTCGCGCTTCATAAGGATCTCCTTCAGCTTCAGCTTCTCAATTTTGCAATTCTGCACCAAAACTTGAAGAGACTCATTGTTATCCGAATGTGGCGGTGACGGCCTTGTGCTGGGAATTGAGTAATATTCCAGCATTCTGCGAAGTCGCTGGTTCTCCTCCTGAAGTATCTCCACTTCCCTTTTGAGAGCACGATATTGATCACAAAACTCATCAGCAACCCGTATTGCTTCCTCCACACAAGGGAAAGAGTCGAGGTCCAGAGCAGGCGGAAGAACTCCCTGCAAGTTATGAGAAAAAGAACGTCCAGTGTTAACCGATCCCACCAAGATTGGCTTACTCTTCGTAGTTTCCCACTCTCCTTTTGCTGATGCTATCTTCTTCTTCTCCTTATTGATCCTTTCATCCATCTCTTCCTTCCAAGGCCCCTTGTCCTTGTTGTTGGAGACCATGGTGCTTCTAGATCAAAACAAATCTGGCAGAAAACAGCTCGAAACAAAACACGACGAGAAAACGATATACGGACCTCCAGGGGTCCGGGGGATTATATAGCAAATATTTTTACGATAAAAGGAAGGTTCCAGGCCGAAAACGAGTGGAAAGGGACGACGAGCGGTGTCCTCATAGGGCGGCGCGGCCAGGCTGGGGCCCGCGCCGGCCTATGGGGGCACGCCCTCGTGCGTCTCCTCCACTCCGTTTCGATCCCGTAATTTTTCATATTTTCCAAAAACAGCAGAAATATTGTTCGGAAAGTAAACGCGGACTTTTTATTACCTGTACTGTTACCTATTCAAAGTCGAGTTCTGGCGGACTGTCAATTTGTCCTTTGATGAAAGCCTCCGGTGTTTCCACTTGAATAATATCAACATCAACATTATAAGAATCACCCGAGATATAATGCTTGAGTCTTTGTCCATTCACCACTTGCGTAGCATTGCCTTGGAGAGAGCTAATTTTAATTGCTCCTGAACGATACACCTCCTCAACAACATATGGTCCTTCCCATTTCGAGAGTAATTTCCCTGCAAAGAATCTGAGACGAGACCGATACAATAGGACTTTATCCCCAATATTAAACTCTCTTTTAATCCTTCTATCATGCCACTTCTTAACTTTTTCTTTAAAGAGTTTAGCATTTTCATAAGCTTCACTTCTCCATTCATCTAGAGAACTTAATTGCAGCAACCTCTTATTACCGGCTAGTTTAGGATCTTTATTTAGTTCTCTAACAGCCCAATAAGCTTTGTGCTCTAATTCTAAAGGTAAATGACAAGCTTTTCCATAAACCATTTTATAAGGTGACATTCCCATGGGGTTTTTATAAGCAGTTCTATAAGCCCATAGTGCTTCCTTCAATTTGCTAGCCCAATTCTTTCTAGATTTATTAACAGTCTTTCCCAAAATAGATTTAATCTCTCTATTTGATAATTCTACTTGACCACTAGTTTGAGGGTGATAAGCGGAAGCAATTCTATGATTAATACCATACTTAGCAAGAGTTTTTCTAAAACCTCCATGAATAAAATGAGAACCTCCATCAGTCATAATATATCTAGGTACTCCAAATCTAGGAAAAATAATATCTAAAAGCATTTTTAAAGAGGTCTCACCATCAGCACTTTTTGTAGGTATAGCTTCTACCCATTTAGTAACATAATCAACAGCGACAAGTATATGAGTATTACCTTCTGAAGAAGGGAAAGGACCCATGAAGTCGAATCCCCAACAATCGAATGGTTCAATAACAAGAGTATAATTCATAGGCATTTCATTGCGTCTAGAGATATTACCAACTCTTTGACATTCATCACAAGATAAGATAAACTTCCTTGCATCTTTGAAAAGTGTTGGCCAATAAAAACCTGATTGTAGAACCTTTTGCGCGGTTCTATCTCCAGCGTGATGTCCTCCATAAACACTACCATGACATTTACTCAATATCTCCTGTTGTTCATATTCAGGAACACATCTTCGCATAATACCATCCACTCCTTCTTTATATAAGTGTGGGTCATCCCAAAAATAATGTCTCAAGTCATAAAAGAATTTCCTCCATTGCTGAGTGATACGTCCAATTTGCATCACTATTTTGTATCATAATTTGCTGTTATTCATTGATATATTTCATATTGGGACACAATACTTATGTTATTCCATCTATTTTGCATGTTTCATCATCATTGGAGGATCAAGCACCGGAGCCAGGATTCTGCTGGAAAAAGCACCGTCAGAACGCAATATTTCGGAAGATCAACTGTGGAAGGGAATTTCACGAAAATTCCTATTTTTCCAGATGACGGAGGGAGCCAGAAGGGGAAGAAGAGAGGGGCCACTGTGGGCCCAGACCATAGGGCGGCGCGGCCCAGGCCCTGGCCGCGCCACCCTATGCTCTGGGGGCCCCACAGCCTCTTTCGCCTCCTTTTCTTCGCGTACTCCTTCGTCCCGAAAACCTAAGCCACAGAGGGATCCTCACGAAGGGTTACAGCCGCCTCTGCGGGGCGGAGAGCACCAGAGAGAAAAGAGCTCTCCGGCGGGCAGGAATCCGCCGGGGAAATTCCCTCCCGGAGGGGGAAATCGACGCCATCGCCATCGTCATCGAGCTGGACATCATCTCCATCATCATCATCATCGTCTCCACCATCTACACCGCCATCACCACCGCAGCACCTCGTCACCGCTGTAACGATTTGGGTTTGATCTTGATTGTTTGATAGGGGAAACTCTCCCGGTGTTATTCTATACTTGTTGTAGATGCTATTGAGTGAAACCATTGAACCAAGGTTCATGTTCAGATTGTTATTCATCATCATATCACCTCTGATTGTATTCCATATGATGTCTCGTGAGTAGTTCGTTTAGTTCTTGAGGACATGGGTGAAGTCTAAATGCTAGTAGTGAATTATGGTTGAGTAATATTCAATGTTATGATATTTAAGTTGTGGTGTCATTCTTCTAGTGGTGTCGTGTGAACGTCGACTACACGACACTTCACCATTTATGGGCCTAGGGGAGTGCATCTTGTATTCGGTTGCTAATTGCGGGGTTGCCGGAGTGACAGAAACCTAAGCCCCCGTTAGTATATCGATGCAGGAGGGATCGCAGGATCTCAGAGTTTAAGGCTGTGGTTAGATTTATCTTAATTACTTTCTTGTAGTTGCGGATGCTTGCAAGGGGTATAATCACAAGTATGTATTAGTCCTAGGAAGGGCGGTGCATTAGCATAGGTTCACCCACACAACACTTATCAAAACAATGAAGATTAATCAGCTGTATGTAGCGAAAGCACTAGACTAAAATCCCCGTGTGTCCTCAGGAACGTTTGGTCATTATAAGTAATCAAACCGGCTTGTCCTTTGTGCTAAAAAGGATTGGGCCACTCGCTGCAATTATTTCTCTCGCATTTTATTTACTTGTACTTTATTTATCTGCAATATCAAAACCCCCTGAATACTTGTCTGTGAGCATTTACAGTGAAACCTTCATCGAAACTGCTTGTCAACACCTTCTGCTCCTCGTTGGGTTCGACACTCTTATTTATCGAAAGTACTACGATACACCCCCTATACTTGTGGGTCATCAAGACTATTTTCTGGCGCCGTTGCCGGGGAGTGAAGCGCTATTGGTAAGTGGAATTGGTAAGGAAAACCTTTACTGTTTGTGCTGATTTTATTTCTGCCTGCTGCTATAATCATTATGGAGAGATCTTCTCTTCAATTTCTATTTGGGAAATCTACTACTACTGCAACGGTAGTGGATGAAGCGCCAGGTGAGGAAGTAGTACCATATAAAATACCTACGAAAATTATTGAACGTGTTATGGATAACCGCTATGAAGGGGATGGAACTGTCCATCCTGGTGATCATTTACTATTTTTGCATGAATTATGCGGGTTATTCAAATGTGCAGGTATTTCCATGAATGAAGTTAGGAAGAAACTATTCACTATATCGCTGTCTGGTAAAGCGGCGCACTGGTATAAATTGCTGAAGAATGGTGATTCTATTGATTGGGAGGACATTGTGCCTTTATTCTATTCCAAATTTTATCCTCCAAGTGAAATTCACAAAGATCGGAACCGCATATATAATTTCTGGCCTCATGATGGAGAAAGTATTGCCCAAGCTTGGGGGAGATTGAAGTCTTTAATGCTCAAATGCCCCATTCATGAGCTTCCTGGTAATGTTATTATTGATAATTTCTATGCAAGACTTTCTTTTCAAGACAAGACCTTGCTGGATACTTCTTGTTCTGGATCATTTACACGCAAGAATGAAGAGTTTAAAAGGGACCTTCTTGATCGGATCCAAGAAAATACTGAAGGATGGGAGAACGACAGAGATAGAGAATCAGGTATAATTTATGATTATAAATGTATTGAAGCTTTTATGGATACTGATAAATTTCGTAATATGAGTGCTACATATGGTCTTGATTCCCAAGTTGTTGCAAATCTTTATAGAGCTTTTGCCTCTCATTATGAACTGCCTAAGAAGAATTTTGATAAGTATCATGAACCGTATAAAGATAAAATTGATTCATCTGTAAACAAATGTGTAGTGATTGAAACTGTTGATAATGTTATTCCTGAAGCTTATATTGAAAAAACTCCTTTCCCTGCTAAAATGAAGGAGTACTCTGTCATATCTAGTGCGGTTAATAAAAGTGAAAAGAAACCTAAAGAACCTGAAGAACAAATTAAAATTGAACCTGCTGTTGCTATAGTTAAAGATCTTGTGACTGAAAATGTGGAGGATGGTCATATTATTTTCTGTGAAGATGCTTCTAATATTGTTTCACATCCTAATAAATCCAAACAAGTTAGTGTTCCTATGCTATCTGTTAGAATTGGTGATCATTGCTATTATGGTTTATGTGATATTGGTGCAAGTGTTAGTGCTATACCTTATGAGCTTTACACGGAGATTATGCACGAAATTGGTTCTTGTGAACTTGAAGATATTGATGTGGTTATTCATCTGGCTAATAGAGAAACTATTTCTCCGATTGGTATTGTTCGAGATGTGGAAGTTCTATGTGGTAAGATTAAATATCCTGCTGACTTTTTGGTACTTGGTTCTGCTGCTAGTGATCATTGTCCTATCATTTTTGGTAGACCTTTTCTAAATACTTGTGGAGCTATTATAGATTGTAAGAAAGAGAAAATTTTGACTAGATTTGCTGGTGAACCTTATGAATTTAACTTTTCTAAATTTACCAAAACTCCTTATAAAGTTGACTTGCCTAGTAATGATTTTAAAATGGAGCAGTGTGCATCTATTGTTCTTGTTCCTAATAACCCTTTGCAGCAACATTTGGAGAATAGTGAAAGTGAAGCTTTTAGGAAAGAAAGAGATGAGCTTGAGGAAATTTTTCTTCGCCAACCTATTCTCAAGCATGATTTACCGGTGGAAGATCTGGGTACAACACCACCACCAAAGGAAGATCCTGTTTTTGATCTAAAGCCTTTACCTGATAATCTTAAATATGCTCATATTGATGATAAGAAAATATATCCTGTTATTATTAGTTCTAAGCTTTCAGAGATTGAGGAAGAAAGGTTATTGGAAATATTGAAGAAACACCGAGGGGCTATTGGCTATACTCTTGATGATTTGAAAGGGATTTCTCCTTCTATTTGCCAACATGCTATTAATATGGAAGAAGATGCAAAGCCTGTTGTTGAACATCAACGTCGTCTAATTCCGAAGATGAAGGAAGTGGTAAGGAACGAGGTATTAAAACTCCTTGAAGCTGGTATTATATATCCTATTGCTGATAGTAGATGGGTTAGTCCTGTTCATTGTGTTCCTAAGAAAGGAGGAATGACTGTTGTGCCTAATGATAATGATGAGCTTATTCCTCAAAGAATAGTTGTAGGTTATAGAATGTGCATTGATTTTCGAAAAGTTAATAAAGTTACTAAGAAAGATCATTACCCTTTACCCTTTATTGATCAAATGTTAGAGAGGTTGTCTAAAAATACTCATTTTTGCTTTCTTGATGGTTATTCTGGGTTTTCACAAATTGCTGTTAAAGCTAAAGATCAAGAGAAAACCACTTTTACTTGTCCTTATGGAACTTATGCTTATAGGCGTATGCCTTTTGGTTTATGTAATGCTCCTGCTACTTTTCAAAGATGCATGTCTGCTATTTTTCATGGTTTTTGCGAAAGTATTGTAGAGGTGTTCATGGATGATTTTTCTGTCTATGGGAATTCTTTTGATAATTGCCTGCGAAACCTCGATAAAGTTTTGCAGAGATGTGAAGAAACTAACCTTGTTCTTAATTGGGAGAAATGCCATTTTATGGTTAATGAAGGAATTGTATTGGGACATAAAATTTCTGAGAAAGGTATTGAAGTTGATAGAGCTAAAGTTGAAGCAATTGAGAAGATGCCCTATCCGAGGGATGTTAAAGGTATTCGTAGTGTTCTTGGTCATGCTGGGTTTTATAGGAGATTTATTAAAGATTTCTCTAAAATTTCAAAGCCTCTTACTAATCTTCTTCAAAAAGATGTACCTTTTGTTTTTGATGATGATTGTAAGGAAGCTTTTGAAACTCTAAAGAAAGCCTTAACAACTGCTCCTGTAGTTGAACCTCCTGATTGGAATTTGCCTTTTGAAATTATGTGTGATGCTAGTGATTTTGCTGTAGGCGCTGTTCTTGGACAGCGAGTAGATAAAAAATTAAATGTTATTCATTATGCTAGTAAGACTCTTGATGCTGCTCAAAGAAATTATGCTACAACTGAAAAAGAATTGTTAGCTGTAGTCTTTGCTTGTGATAAGTTTAGACCTTATATTGTTGATTCAAAAGTTACAATTCATACTGATCATGCTGCAATTAGATACCTTATGACAAAGAAAGATGCTAAGCCAAGGCTTATTAGATGGGTACTTCTGTTGCAAGAATTTGATTTACATATTATAGATAGGAAAGGTGCCGATAATCCTGTTGCTGATAATTTGTCTAGATTGGAAAATATTGCTTATGATCCTGTTCCTGTTAATGATAGTTTTCCAAATGAACAATTGGCTGTAATAAAGGTGAGCTCGCGAGAGAGCCCTTGGTATGCAGATTATGCTAACTTTATTGTTTCGAAGTATTTGCCTCCAACCTTTTCAGCTCAGCAAAGGAGGAAATTCTTTTATGACTTAAGGCATTATTTTTGGGATGACCCACACTTGTATAAAGAAGGAGTGGATGGTATTATGCGAAGATGTGTTCCTGAATATGAACAACAGGAGATATTGAATAAATGTCATGGAAGTGTTTATGGAGGACATCACGCTGGAGATAGAACCGCGCAAAAGGTTCTACAATCAGGTTTTTATTGGCCAACACTCTTCAAAGATGCAAGGAAATTTATTTTATCTTGTGATGAATGTCAAAGAGTTGGTAATATCTCTAGACGCAATGAAATGCCTATGAATTACACTCTTGTTATTGAACCATTCGATTGTTGGGGATTCGACTTCATGGGTCCTTTCCCTTCTTCAGAAGGTAACACTCATATACTTGTCGCTGTTGATTATGTTACTAAATGGGTAGAAGCTATACCTACAAAAAGTGCTGATGGTGAGACCTCTATAAAAATGCTTGTAGATATTATATTTCCTAGATTTGGAGTACCTAGATATATTATGACTGATGGAGGTTCTCATTTCATTCATGGAGGTTTTAGAAAAACTCTTGCCAAGTATGGTATTAATCATAGAATTGCTTCTGCTTATCACCCTCAAACTAGCGGTCAAGTAGAATTATCAAATAGAGAGATTAAAGCTATCTTAGGTAAAACTGTTAATAAATCTAGAAAGAATTGGCCTAGCAAATTGAAAGAAGCGTTATGGGCTTATAGAACTGCTTATAAAAATCCTATGGGAATGTCGCCTTATAAAATGGTTTATGGAAAAGCTTGTCATTTACCTTTAGAACTAGAGCACAAAGCTTATTGGGCTGTTAGAGAACTAAATAAAGATCCTAAATTAGCCGGTAATAAGAGGTTGTTGCAATTAAGTTCTCTAGATGAATGGAGAAGTGAAGCTTATGAAAATGCTAAACTCTTTAAAGAAAAAGTTAAGAAGTGGCATGATAGAAGGATCATTAAAAGAGAATTTAATGTTGGAGATCAAGTTCTATTGTATCGGTCTCGTCTCAGATTCTTTGCAGGGAAATTACTCTCGAAGTGGGAAGGACCATATGTTGTTGAGGAGGTGTATCGTTCAGGAGCAATTAAAATTAGCTCTCTCCAAGGCAATGCCACACAAGTGGTGAATGGACAAAGACTCAAGCATTATATCTCGGGCGATTCTTATAATGTTGATGTTGATATTATTCAAGTGGAAACACCGGAGGCTTTCATCAAAGGACAAATTGACAGTCCGCCAGAACTGGACTTTGAATAGGTAACAGTATAGGTAATAAAAAGTCCGCGTTTACCTTTCCGAACATTATTTCTGCTGTTTTTGGAAAATATGAAAAATTACGGAATCGAAACGGAGTGGAAAAGACGCGCGAGGGCCCGTCACCACAGGCCGGCGCGGGCCCCACCCTGGCCGCGCCGACCTATGGTGACGGCACCTCGGCGTCCCGTTTCCACTCGTTTTCGGCCTGGAACCTTCCTTTTGTCGTAAAAATATTTGCTATATAATCCCCCGGACCCCTGGAGGTCCGTAATATCGTTTTCTCGTCGTGTTTTGTTTCGAGCTGTTTTCTGCCAGATTTGTTTTGATCTAGAAGCACCATGGTCTCCAACAACAAGGACAAGGAACCTTTGAAGGAAAATATTCAAGACCCGGAGCTGAAGAAAGAAGATGCAAGAGAGGATGAAGAAGTGGAGGAAGCTCCGCAGGAACGCCAACAAGCCACCGTCGCAAGTATTGGCGTGATATCAAGTCCATCCAACATCAAGAGGAGTGCACGAATCGCCACCGGAGGAGCGGTTCCACGTCACTACTTGGCTCCAAGGACATCTTATCCGAGCCATTACAACCCTTACCGCAATCTAATCTACGATCGTCAAACTGAAAGGACCCCCAAGGTAGTGTTGCCAAGTAATTGGGATATAAATCGTTCTGACACTGCAGGAGAGAAGGAGCCTGAGGCTGAAGAGTGGGGAAATAACTCCAAGAGTTGGGACTCACCGTCGGACAGACTCCTTAACCGCGTCGAGCACAATTCAGAGATGATTCGCAATCTCATATACAGGATTGACGAGCTCCAGGAGCTTATTGAGAAGCTTGTCAGGAATTCATCACCACCATCGCCGAAGGAGTAATTCATCATCGGTATTGGCATCCCCTTGGTTTGTTCCAAGCTTGGGGGAGTGCCGCGGTATCACATCATCACTATCTTTATCTTTTACTATCAAGTAGTGTCATATCATGAGTAGGGAAGTTATCATATAGAATAGTATGCAATGTGGAAGTATCTCTCTTAGTTAGTTATCGATGTATCCGTTGGTGTGAGTTATCGTTATGGAATATTAATGAGAAGTCTTATCATTTACTTTTTGCACACCTTATTTTAGTTTGCAATCTCCATTATATGATTATTCTTGACATGAGTATTGATATCACTTTGGGAGCATCGAGTAAATCTATTTGGTTTTGGCAAACTTAGCATTGGTCAATAGCAACAACATCCTGATGTTTAATAAAAGAGAGAAATACACTTAGATACATTACTCCATTATCTCTATGCTTAGTATTCTTAAGTTAAAATTGCTTGTGCTTATGAGAAAGATGCATGATTGTTTCTATCATATGTATATTTGTTTGTTTCCCTCAACCTTTATGCTTGCTATCAAACCTTGCTAGCCAAAGACCTGTATCGAGAGGAATGCTTCTCATACATCCATAACCTTAGACCAAACCTATGCCATTTGTGTCCACCATACCTACCTACTACATGGTATTTTCTGCCATTCCAAGTAAATACTTCATGTGCTACCTTTAAATTATTCAAACTATACTACTCCTTATTTGTGTCAATGTTTTATAGCTCATGAGGAAGTATGTGGTGTTTTATCTTTCAATCTTGTTGGGCGGACTTTCACTAATGGACTAGCGGCACATCCGCTTATCCAATAATTTTGCAATAAGAGCTGGCAACGGGGTTCCCAGCCCCAATTAATAACTTTCATTAATAATTCTCTTCACATGTTTTGCTCTGACTTATCAGTAAGCAACTTAATTTTGCAATAGACACTCCTCCATGGTATGTGAATGTTGGAAGGCACCCGAGGATTCGGTTAGCCATGGATTGAGAAAGCCAAGGTTGGGGGGAGTGTCATCCTAAATAAAACTAAAATACATGTGTAAACAAAAGAGAAGGGGGATGATCTACCTTGCTGGTAGAGATACCGTCCCTCATGGGAGCCGCTCTTTGAAGGTTCGTTTGGCAAGGGGGTTAGAGTACCCGCTACCATTCGTTGACAACAACAAACACCGCTCAAAATCTTACTTTTATGCTCTTTATATGATTTCAAAACTTGAAAAGCTCTAGCACATGATTTAATCCCTGCTTCCCTCTGCGAAGGGCCTATCTTTTACTTTTATGTTGAGTCAGTAAACCTATTTCCCTCTATCTCAAGCAAGCAATTGAGTTGTTGTGAACCAATCATTTATGCTATGATTCAGTTGATCATGTCTTTTATACTTTCTTGTTTAGTACCAATTTTATCTGAATGAATATGACTTTGAAGTTATCAATGATTATGAAGAGATTGTTATGCTTAAATATGAAGGCTCAGCTATAAATTCTAATATGAAAGCTTTGCTTAGAAGTACAATCCGTTAGCAGTTCTCTGACCAAGAACAAAGTTTGCCATCACCAACTATGATTTCTTATGCACCTTTACTTGTGATTTCTCTTTACTTATTTCGAGATGAGTTATATGAGGAAGTTGTTTACTAGAATGTCTTGTGTGAATGAATATGATGCTTCTTGTCCGTATTTTATTTATCGACTCTTCACTCCATAAACATGTGGTCTTGTTTATCGAGCTCAGTTTCGCTTGGGGACAAGCGAGGTCTAAGCTTGGGGGAGTTGATACGTCCAATTTGCATCACTATTTTGTATCATAATTTGCTGTTATTCATTGATATATTTCATATTGGGACACAATACTTATGTTATTCCATCTATTTTGCATGTTTCATCATCATTGGAGGATCAAGCACCGGAGCCAGGATTCTGCTGGAAAAAGCACCGTCAGAACGCAATATTTCGGAAGATCAACTGTGGAAGGGAATTTCACGAAAATTCCTATTTTTCCAGATGACGGAGGGAGCCAGAAGGGGAAGAAGAGAGGGGCCACTGTGGGCCCAGACCATAGGGCGGCGCGGCCCGGCCCTGGCCGCGCCACCCTATGCTCTGGGGGCCCCACAGCCTCTTTCGCCTCCTTTTCTTCGCGTACTCCTTCGTCCCGAAAACCTAAGCCACCGAGGATCCTCACGACGGGTTACAGCCGCCTCTGCGGGGCGGAGAGCACCAGAGAGAAGAGCTCTCCGGCGGGCAGGAATCCGCCGGGGAAATTCCCTCCCGGAGGGGGAAATCGACGCCATCGCCATCGTCATCGAGCTGGACATCATCTCCATCATCATCATCATCGTCTCCACCATCTACACCGCCATCACCACCGCAGCACCTCGTCACCGCTGTAACGATTTGGGTTTGATCTTGATTGTTTGATAGGGGAAACTCTCCCGGTGTTATTCTATACTTGTTGTAGATGCTATTGAGTGAAACCATTGAACCAAGGTTCATGTTCAGATTGTTATTCATCATCATATCACCTCTGATTGTATTCCATATGATGTCTCGTGAGTAGTTCGTTTAGTTCTTGAGGACATGGGTGAAGTCTAAATGCTAGTAGTGAATTATGGTTGAGTAATATTCAATGTTATGATATTTAAGTTGTGGTGTCATTCTTCTAGTGGTGTCGTGTGAACGTCGACTACACGACACTTCACCATTTATGGGCCTAGGGGAGTGCATCTTGTATTCGGTTGCTAATTGCGGGGTTGCCGGAGTGACAGAAACCTAAGCCCCCGTTAGTATATCGATGCAGGAGGGATCGCAGGATCTCAGAGTTTAAGGCTGTGGTTAGATTTATCTTAATTACTTTCTTGTAGTTGCGGATGCTTGCAAGGGGTATAATCACAAGTATGTATTAGTCCTAGGAAGGGCGGTGCATTAGCATAGGTTCACCCACACAACACTTATCAAAACAATGAAGATTAATCAGCTGTATGTAGCGAAAGCACTAGACTAAAATCCCCGTGTGTCCTCAGGAACGTTTGGTCATTATAAGTAATCAAACCGGCTTGTCCTTTGTGCTAAAAAGGATTGGGCCACTCGCTGCAATTATTTCTCTCGCATTTTATTTACTTGTACTTTATTTATCTGCAATATCAAAACCCCCTGAATACTTGTCTGTGAGCATTTACAGTGAAACCTTCATCGAAACTGCTTGTCAACACCTTCTGCTCCTCGTTGGGTTCGACACTCTTATTTATCGAAAGTACTACGATACACCCCCTATACTTGTGGGTCATCAGCTGAAAAGGTTGGAGGCAAATACTTCGAAACAATAAAGTTAGCATAATCAGCATACCAAGGGCTCTCTCGTGAGCTCACCTTTATTACAGCCAATTGTTCATTTGGAAAACTATCATTAACAGGAACAGGATCATAAGCAATATTTTCCAATCTAGACAAATTATCAGCAACAGGATTATCAGCACCTTTCCTATCTATAATATGTAAATCAAATTCTTGCAACAGAAGTACCCATCTAATAAGCCTTGGCTTAGCATCTTTCTTTGTCATAAGGTATCTAATTGCAGCATGATCAGTATGAATGGTGACTTTTGAATCAACAATATAGGGTCTAAACTTGTCACAAGCAAAGACTACAGCTAACAATTCCTTTTCAGTTGTAGCATAATTTCTTTGAGCAGCATCAAGAGTCTTACTAGCATAATGAATAACATTTAATTTTTTATCTACCCGCTGTCCAAGAACAGCGCCTACAGCAAAATCACTAGCATCACACATAATTTCAAAAGGCAAATTCCAATCAGGAGGTTCGACTACAGGAGCAGTTGTTAAGGCTTTCTTTAGAGTTTCAAAAGCTTCCTTACAATCATCATCAAAAACAAAAGGTACATCTTTTTGAAGAAGATTAGTAAGAGGCTTTGAAATTTTAGAGAAATCTTTAATAAATCTCCTATAAAACCCAGCATGACCAAGAACACTACGAATACCTTTAACATCCCTCGGATAGGGCATCTTCTCAATTGCTTCAACTTTAGCTCTATCAACTTCAATACCTCTCTCGGAAATTTTATGTCCCAATACAATTCCTTCATTAACCATAAAGTGGCATTTCTCCCAATTAAGAACAAGGTTAGTTTCTTCACATCTCTGCAAAACTTTATCGAGGTTTCGCAAGCAATTATCAAAAGAATTCCCATAGACAGAAAAATCATCCATGAACACCTCTACAATACTTTCGCAAAAACCATGAAAAATAGCAGACATGCATCTTTGAAAAGTAGCAGGAGCATTACATAAACCAAAAGGCATACGCCTATAAGCATAAGTTCCATAAGGACAAGTAAACGTGGTTTTCTCTTGATCTTTAGCTTTAACAGCAATTTGTGAAAACCCAGAATAACCATCAAGAAAGCAAAAATGAGTATTTTTAGATAACCTTTCTAGCATTTGATCAATAAAGGGTAAAGGGTAATGATCTTTCTTAGTAACTTTATTAACTTTTCGAAAATCAATGCACATTCTATACCCTACAACTACTCTTTGAGGAATAAGCTCATCATTATCATTAGGCACAACAGTCATTCCTCCTTTCTTAGGAACACAATGCACAGGACTAACCCATCTACTATCAGCAATAGGATATATAATACCAGCTTCAAGAAGTTTTAATACCTCGTTCCTTACCACCTCTTTCATCTTCGGAATTAGACGACGCTGATGTTCAACAACAGGCTTTGCATCATCTTCCATATTAATAGCATGTTGGCAAATAGAAGGAGAAATCCCTTTCAAATCATCAAGAGTATAGCCAATAGCTCCTCGGTGTTTCTTCAATATTTCCAATAACCTTTCTTCCTCAATCTCTGAAAGCTTAGAACTAATAATAACAGGATATATTTTCTTATCATCAATATGAGCATATTTAAGATTATCAGGTAAAGGCTTTAAATCAAAAACAGGATCTTCCTTTGGTGGCGGTGTTGTACCCAAATCTTCCACCGGTAAATCATGCTTGAGAATAGGTTGGCGAAGAAAAATTTCCTCAAGCTCATCTCTTTCTTTCCTAAAAGCTTCACTTTCACTATTCTCCAAATGTTGCTGCAAAGGATTATTAGGAACAAGAACAATAGATGCACACTGCTCCATTTTAAAATCATTACTAGGCAAGTCAGCTTTATAAGGAGTTTTGGTAAATTTAGAAAAGTTAAATTCATAAGGTTCACCAGCAAATCTAGTCAAAATTTTCTCTTTCTTACAATCTATAATAGCTCCACAAGTATTTAGAAAAGGTCTACCAAAAATGATAGGACAATGATCACTAGCAGCAGAACCAAGTACCAAAAAGTCAGCAGGATATTTAATCTTACCACATAGAACTTCCACATCTCGAACAATACCAATTGGAGAAATAGTTTCTCTATTAGCCAGAATAACCACATCAATATCTTCAAGTTCACAAGAATCAATTTCGTGCATAATCTCCGTATAAAGCTCATAAGGAATAGCACTAACGCTTGCACCAATATCACATAAACCATAATAGCAATGATCACCAATTCTAACAGATAGCATAGGAACACTAACTTGTTTGGGTTTATTAGGATGTGAAACAATATTAGAAGCATCTTCACAGAAAATAATATGACCATCCTCCACATTTTCAGTCTAATATTGTTTCACATCCTAATAAACCCAAACAAGTTAGTGTTCCTATGCTATCTGTTAGAATTGGTGATCATTGCTATTATGGTTTATGTGATATTGGTGCAAGTGTTAGTGCTATTCCTTATGAGCTTTACACGGAGATTATGCACGAAATTGGTTCTTGTGAACTTGAAGATATTGATGTGGTTATTCATCTGGCTAATAGAGAAACTATTTCTCCAATTGGTATTGTTCGAGATGTGGAAGTTCTATGTGGTAAGATTAAATATCCTGCTGACTTTTTGGTACTTGGTTCTGCTGCTAGTGATCATTGTCCTATCATTTTTGGTAGACCTTTTCTAAATACTTGTGGAGCTATTATAGATTGTAAGAAAGAGAAAATTTTGACTAGATTTGCTGGTGAACCTTATGAATTTAACTTTTCTAAATTTACTAAAACTCCTTATAAAGCTGACTTGCCTAGTAATGATTTTAAAATGGAGCAGTGTGCATCTATTGTTCTTGTTCCTAATAATCCTTTGCAGCAACATTTGGAGAATAGTGAAAGTGAAGCTTTTAGTAAAGAAAGAGATGAGCTTGAGGAAATTTTTCTTCGCCAACCTATTCTCAAGCATGATTTACCGGTGGAAGATTTGGGTACAACACCGCCACCAAAGGAAGATCCTGTTTTTGATTTAAAGCCTTTACCTGATAATCTTAAATATGCTCATATTGATGATAAGAAAATATATCCTGTTATTATTAGTTCTAAGCTTTCAGAGATTGAGGAAGAAAGGTTATTGGAAATATTGAAGAAACACCGAGGAGCTATTGGTTATACTCTTGATGATTTGAAAGGGATTTCTCCTTCTATTTGCCAACATGCTATTAATATGGAAGAAGATGCAAAGCCTGTTGTTGAACATCAACGTCGTCTAATTCCGAAGATGAAAGAGGTGGTAAGGAATGAGGTATTAAAACTTCTTGAAGCTGGTATTATATATCCTATTGCTGATAGTAGATGGGTTAGCCCTGTGCATTGCGTTCCTAAGAAAGGAGGAATGACTGTTGTGCCTAATGATAATGATGAGCTTATTCCTCAAAGAATAGTTGTAGGGTATAGAATGTGCATTGATTTTCGAAAAGTTAATAAAGTTACTAAGAAAGATCATTACCCTTTACCCTTTATTGATCAAATGCTAGAAAGGTTATCTAAAAATACTCATTTTTGCTTTCTTGATGGTTATTCTGGGTTTTCACAAATTGCTGTTAAAGCTAAAGATCAAGAGAAAACCACGTTCACTTGTCCTTATGGAACTTATGCTTATAGGCGTATGCCTTTTGGTTTATGTAATGCTCCTGCTACTTTTCAAAGATGCATGTCTGCTATTTTTCATGGTTTTTGCGAAAGTATTGTAGAGGTGTTCATGGATGATTTTTCTGTCTATGGGAATTCTTTTGATAATTGCTTGCGAAACCTCGATAAAGTTTTGCAGAGATGTGAAGAAACTAACCTTGTTCTTAATTGGGAGAAATGCCACTTTATGGTTAATGAAGGAATTGTATTGGGACATAAAATTTCCGAGAGAGGTATTGAAGTTGACAGAGCTAAAGTTGAAGCAATTGAGAAGATGCCCTATCCTAGGGATGTTAAAGGTATTCGTAGTGTTCTTGGTCATGTTGGGTTTTATAGGAGATTTATTAAAGATTTCTCTAAAATTTCAAAGCCTCTTACTAATCTTCTTCAAAAAGATGTACCTTTTGTTTTTGATGATGATTGTGTAGCGACCTCACCTTTTAAGGTGCCGATCTCTGTGCGTATCTGTGCTAGTCCCTGGATCAATCGCTAGCACACACAGTACAAGATGTAATACCAAGAAACAAAGGTCTTTATTACATCGTATGATCCAGAATTTACATAAAGGATTACAAATTGCATAGCACAAGGCTAGCATATCATCAGAGTTTCACAACGAATAAACATAGACAGCATGGAGTCCTTCGTCTTCATGTGCCACAGGCGAGCATGTTGAGGATAGACTCGTAACCCTAATCATCGTAACTCACTCGTCTATCAAAATATCTGCAACAGGTAAAGTTACAGCCAAAAACATTTGGTCAATACTTTGAATGTATTGGCAAGATGACACTATAGTGGACTCAAATGGCAACCTAACACTTAAGTGTACATTTGGCTGGTAGAGCTCAGGCAATTTTGCGTAAAGCAAGTTTTCACCTATCATTTCTCAAAACATTTTCTCTTCTATTAAGCGGTACCATTGATAGAAACCAATGAACCTGGAATACCACTGATGGAAACCAGTGAATTCCTCCTACCCTTGTTCACCCATCAAGTTTTAATTTAAGAAATTGGGATGAGGAGACTTTCGAACATGTGCCTTGTCAGTTCGCTCAAATTGTCCGTAACCGGGGACACGGCTAAGTACTTAGATTTAACACTCTGCAGAGGTTGTACAAATTTACCCACATGACCTAGTCTGCTCTTCTTCCATGATGCACATTTTGCTCAAATGGACAGATGTTGACTAGGACGAGACTTTTCCGAAGTGATCCCCCAGACCATCCTCTACGGACCCGTACCAACCTACAATCCCCTACATCATCTGTCACGTAGGATCCGGGTTCTCACAACATACTCCGTCAAGCCAGAGCCCATATAGCATGTGGTTGTACGGTAAGCTAATGAGCAAGGTTGTCTACAATCTCTTTAATCCTGGGTGACTTTCCGCAAATGTGTACTCACACCAGGGTATCGCCGTTGACAGGGCCCCCTGATGCAGCCACCCGCTCCAAAGCTCCACCATTCACCCAGGTAGTTCATTAAACTTAGTTGTTTTTCTTTAACCACTAGCAAAACATTTTCATAGCATAGCTAAGCATCAACTAAATTTAATGGCGACAAAATATGGTCAGGTGGAAGTAGCTATCTACTGGGATTACAAAAGCAAAGCATATCCCTAGACTTACTACAAAAATCACTACGGTGCATGAATAAAATCTAGGACATTTGTGAGGGTGTGTCACTTGCCTTTTTGGTAGTCGAAGATTGTTCTCTTTGTTTTTTTTTCTTTCAACAAAACACGTCGCTCTCCGTACGAACTATAAGATAAAAGATAGCACAACATAAACACACCATTCATAGCAACATAATCAAACAAAAACAAAAGAGTTGTTATTCATCGTATTTTTAACATCCATTTGTTTTATGGTCAGATGGAAAATGAAGGTACGGCAGGAGGTATGGCTTGCAAAGATATAATTTTGATAGATTAAATGGATAAAGTGAAATTCATAGAAATGGGCCATCTAGATATATGGGAATGAATTGATAGGCTACAAAAGCATGGATAATTGGGATAGGTATAATCTTGGAATCATGGAAAAGAAAGTATAAATGGTTATGGTCATAAGGAATATTTTGGAAAAAAGGAACTATGTTAAAATTATTTATAGGATTAAACTATGATGCAAATATCCAAAATCGCATATTTTGAAAATAGTACAAAACTCAAATTTTATCATTCCAATATGTTGTTCTTGTTTTTATGAGTTCAGGGGTATAATTTTTGCATGATTTAGATGAACATATCAAAGGATATCGATTTTACAAGATTAAACATTTCGGTTAAATTTTAATGTTGTACGAATAGTTGTCAGAAAAAGTTTTTCGGATGAAAAAACTTTCTATACGAAAGTTGTAGAGAATTGTATTACAAAAACAACGCAAAAACTAACATCTAAAACGGAGCTCTAAATCTAAAGATTTGGAATTTTGAAGTTAGACATGAGCTATGAGCTAGACAGCTAGTACAGAGTATCGTACAGACACGAACGGATCGATCGGAACCATCGTGTTGGAAAAAGGAAACGTGAGGTTGATTTCTGATTGGCTAAACCTAAAGGCAAAGGTGTGTCTCAAAGTGCAAGTGCAGGTTAGGCTGTTTGTATAATAAGAAATGTCTATGTGAAAACAAGATCATGAGCGTCATTGGTTTACAGATTGTTCAAGTACAAGATGATACTCCTAACTATCTCAACGGGTCATTGACTTACGAATAATTTTGAACTAGGAAAGGTTAGAAACTATTGGCATGAAGGTGTTCTAAATGTTCCAAGGATTCCACGGATATCAAAATTGCGAATTTTGGATAAACAGAACTTGAGATATGAACTTTTAAAGTTACACGTACAAACTGTCCTAAATACGAAATTCTACTGAACTACCTATAGGTGACACAGGTTCAGACTAAACTGTCTAGACTGAAAGCTACACACAGGTTTTGATGCAGCTCACCAACGGGAGTAGGAGAGGTTGTGCGCGGCCGCGGCGAACGGTGTCGACTAGGTACGTGAGGGTCATGGGAGCCTAAGGTGTAGCGGACGGCGCTCCTTCTCGCGCGACGAAGGCGCTGATTATCTCAGGGATCCTCGGAGAAGCTTCTCGAGACGGGGACGGATGGCTTGTCGCAGTCGTCGGAAAAATGTTCGCCACGGACGTACTCACCGACGAAGATGACGCTGTCGCTATGGTGCATCAAAAATCACGAAACAAAGTCTGAGATATGCGCAAGGAAGAACTAGAAAGTTTGAAAGAAACTAGAGATCAAAAGATGGACCGTGCTCACCCTAATCGACGATTTACCGCGACGGTACCGCGGAATTGCGAGGCAAAATTCGAGCGGCCTGGAGGCTCTCGGTCTGTGCGATTTGAGGGGAATGAAGAGGAGGTGGGGACTTAAGTAGCAACAAACGGTGCATCAAATGGTGGCTTAAAACGCCCGGAATCAATTGAAGAGTAAACACAGAAACTGAAAAACGCAGCAGTCGTTCGTGCGTGTGTGTCGCTTCGTGCCCGGGCTTGAAGACGATGATGTGGCGCTGGGACCCACATAACAAGAAAGGAAAAAAAGAAAACGCGACCTGGTCGCTTGGACGTGGGCGTGGACGTGCGTGTGCAGCGCCGGGCTGCACGCTCTGAGTTGCCTGGCTGGGTCGCTCATTTGAGCTTGCCTTGGCCATTTGTCCACACGCTGTTTTTTTTTTTTTTAACCAAATCTCTTTTCTCTTTCCTATTTTTAGTATTTGGAATATAATTTGACAAATGACATTTGATCAAAAGTAAGTCAAAATAAGTCAGAAAAATCTAAATAAAATATCGTGGATTCCATATTTAATGAACAATATTTTGGAACCACATTTGAAACATTTTGAAAATTTTGAATTTTGGCACATAGGCCTATATGGCTTTATTTGCATTATTTCGGGTTTAAAGTTTCTTTATAGCTTTAAAGTTCAATAAAATTTTCCTAGTGAATGCAAGATGCCATGATGTTTATGGATGCAATGCATGTTTTTTTTTGAAAACTCCATTTTTGGAAAAATAGTTTTAAGTAACACCAAAAGATTTATTTCATTGTGAATTTTAAATCAAGACAACCAATCAAGCTTAAATTTTATTTTTATTTTACATTCCAAAATTTAGAAAATTTTGGGATGTGACAAACTACCACCCTTAAAAGAAATCTCGTCCCCGAGATTTGAAGAGGCTAAAAGGAAAATAGGTTTGGCATTTGTCGAGGTGGCTACCACCCTTAAAAGAAACTTTTGTAGCTAGACTAGGTCTTGGGTTCATGCTGGGATTCATCCTAGGCATGACTTGGCATTGGGTCGTCTCTTGAAATATCTATGGCTTCGACTCTCCAATAGGGGTTGTTTACTTATAGTGAACAACATATCCCTTCAAGGTGACCCGAGTAGGATTTTACTTATGGTTGGGTTTCTAATCCATATGGGATAGCTCTCGAACTACTTTTGAGGGGTCACTCGGGGTCAAACGGAAGACCAACATGAGAGTACTTCATGACATTCCCCATCTTTTGCTTGTTGGTGTCTTCGGCAACCTTACACTACTCTTCAACTAGTGGCGGATCTTCAAACTCACAATAGTCCTACGTTTGGCAACACTTGCGTACTATAAGGGTATAATATCTATTCACCCTATGGTTCTGGCTTCTCAGTGACACCACTCTTATAGGTATGTCTCTCTAGATTTACCATTCCTCATAACAAGAGAAAACAATATGAGTAGTCGTCATGGGGGCCAATCCATGTCGCACCCAATCATTTCCTTGTATTTAGTTTGGTATATCTCGTATTCTAACTCTCGGTCAACCTCACAAGTTTGACAAAAACTTCCATGGAAAATTGAATCAATGTTTCAGCCCCATTATTGAATTGTTTTCAAAAACTTTCTATCGATCCTTAACTAGGGTTTTGCGTATCTCACACTCCACGTTTCTTCACCTTGTAGGAAACGTCAAGGTTGGTTTTTCTAAGGTGTTCTTTGATACGTCCAAAACGTATCTACTTTCCCGAACACTTTTGCTATTGTTTTGCCTCTAATTTGTGTATTTTGGATACAACTAACACGGACTAACGCTGTTTTCAGCAGAATTGCTCTGGTGTCTCGTTTTTGTGCAGAAATCCAACTTTCGGGAAAATCCTCGGAATTTCTTCAGATGGCCCTATTTTACCAAAATATTGACGGAGCCAGAAGGGCGAAGGAGGTGGAGGCCCGAGGGCCCCACACCACATGGCGGCGCGGCCCAGGGGGGGCCCGCGCGGCCATGTGGTGTGGCCCCCTCGGCCGGCCTCCGACGCCCCCCTTCGGACTACTTATTCGCCTCGACCTAAAAACGCACGGAGAGAAGTCGACATCGCCAAAACCCTCCAGAAGCCGCCACATCGCGAAACTCCGTCGCGGGAGCCAGAAGTCTCCGTTCTGGCACTCCGCCGGGACGGGGAATTGGAGGAGATCTTCACCGCCATCACCGCCAACGCCTCTCCATCAACCAGCAATGTTTCCCCCATCCATGTGTGAGTAATTCCCCCGCTGTAGGCTGAAGGGGATGGTAGGGATTGGATGAGATTGGTCATGTAATAGTCATAAGATTGTTAGGGCATAGTGCCTAGTATCCGTAGATGTCACTTTTATGATATTGTTGCAACTTGTTATGCTTAATGCTTGTCACTAGGGCCCGAGTGCCATGATCTCAGATCTGAACATGTTATTGATTCATGAAGATATTCGTTGTTTATGATCTTACCTATAAGTTGTATACACATGTCGCTGTCCGGAACCAATGGCCCCGAAGTGACAAGAATCGGGACAACCGGAGGGGATGGTAGTGATGTGAGGATCACATGTGTTCACGGAGTGTTAATGCTTTGCTCCGGTACTCTATTAAAAGGAGTACCTTAATATCCAGTAGTTTCCCTAGAGGCCCGGCTGCCACCGGCTGGTAGGACAAAAGATGTTGTGCAAGTTTCTCATTGCGAGCACGTACGACTAAATATGGAACACATGCCTATTGATTGATTAGTACTTGGATACTGTTTTATTATTATCTGCAAATGCCCATGCTTTGATTGTTATATGAGTTTCTCTCATCCATGCAACGCCCGTTAAATCCGTCCCTATGCCTACAGTATTTTAATCCTGCTGTTTACTATAATCACTACTGCTGTCTTTATTTCACTGCTGCTGTTATTCCGCTATTTCCACTACCATAGAACTGTTACTACTGATAAACTCTTGCGAGCAAGTCTGTTTCCAGGTGCAGCTGAATTGACAACTCCGTTGTTAAGGCTTACAAGTATTCTTTGTCTCCCCTTGTGTCGAATCAATAAATTGGGTAATACTTCCCTCGAAGACTGCGATCCCCTATACTTGTGGGTCATCAAGACTATTTTCTGGCGCCGTTGCCGGGGAGCATAGCTTTATTTGGAAGTTCACTTGGATTGATATTGTTCGCTGCAAATTCTCCATCATGGGTAAACCTCGCGATACTAAGATCGCCATATTACCATCCACTACAAGAAAAGGTACAACTCTGAGTACCTCTGCCGCTCTTGATTCACCATCTGTGATTGATAAACTTGTTTCACCGCCACATGCTTCGCGTGCTGGTACTTCTGCTGAATCTGAAAATTCTCATAATATTGATAATGTTTCTGCTGTGCTTGATGATAGTGGTTCATTGGGATCTTTTCTAGATGCTACAATTGCTAAGTCTAGACAAATTGAAAATACTGAAACTCCTAATGCTGCTACACCTGTTAATTCACCTGAGTCTGTTGAATATTCTAGTGATGATCTTGATGAGGATTATGTAGAGCTTAATGATGATTTTATTGAAAAATGCAATGCTACTACTGATGCAAGAAAAATTAAAAAGTTGCTTGCAGAACATGCTGTTAGATATAAACTGTCTCCTGATCCTAAATTTGCCACATCTCCTATAAGCATTAGGGATAAAGATTATGATTTTTCTCTTGATCTATCTCATATAGCTATTGTTGAGAAAACACCCTTTTGTGGTACTGAAAAAGAAAGTGTTGTTGAACACATGACTGAGTTATCTACTCTTAGTGGCTTGTTTTCTGATGATATTAAGATGCGTACTTACTTTGTCGCTAAAATTTTTCCTTTCTCATTAAAGGATGATGCTAAAACTTGGTATAATAATTTGTCTCCTGGTTCTATTAAAAGTCCAAAAGAATTGCTTGATGTTTTCTTCCGTAAATACTTTCCTGCTAGTGCTCAACATGCTGCTTTGCAGAGAATTTATAATTTTGACCAGGAAGATGGAGAGAAATTGCCTGAGGCTTGGGCTAGATTTTGTTCTCTTATTAGAGCTCAGCCTGACCATGATTTGGAAAAGAATGATTTACTTGATATATTTTATAGTGGACTAACCATTGAGTCTAGGGCATACCTGGATAGTTGTGCTGGTTGTGTTTTCAGGAAAAGAACTCCAGACGACGCTGAAGAATTATTGGCTAAAATAGGCCGGAATCATGATGATTGGTCTACACCTGAACCAACCCCGACACCGATAGTGAAGAAGAGGGGTATGATTAAATTGAATGATGAAGATATGAGGGAAGCCAAGAAGTCTCTTAAGGAGAAGGGTATTAAACCTGAAGATGTGAAGAATTTACCTCCTATAGAAGATATATGTGAGACAATTCCCCCTTCATCTACGATTGAGGTACACTCGCTTCAACACTTTACTAGGGAAGATATTCCGTATTCAAAATCTCCTGCTCAATGTTTAGATGAATTTGATAATTATATTGTTAAGCAAGAAAACTTTAATATGAGAGTAGAGAATCATTTAATGGAAAATTCTCGAGCTATTAGTGAATTGCATGGTATTGTGGAGAGAACCTCCAATGATGTTAAGATACTTGTTAAACATTTTCAAATGGTTCAAACTCAAATTGATCAACTTACTAAAGTGCAAAATGACTTGTTGGGAAATAATTCTAAAGAAAAACATGCTTGTGAAGTAACAACTAGAGGTGGTGCTTCTACCCAGGATCCTCTATATCCTGAAGGGCATCCCAAAAGAGTTGAACAAGATTCTCAACCAATTAAAACTAGTGCTCCATCTAAGAAAAAGAAAAAGAAACATAAGAATGTTGTAGAATCCTCTGAACCTGTTAATGATCCTAATAGTATTTCTATTTCTGATGCTGAAACTGAAAGTGGTAATGAACATGAGGAAGATAATGATAAGAATGATACTCCTGATAAAGAAGAAATTGAAAAAGAACCTGAAAAGCCTGCTAAAAATAAAAAGTACACTAAAGAAGACTTTATTACTGAGAAGCATGGTAATGAAAGAGAACCTTGGGTTCAAAAGCAAATGCCTTTTCCTGCTAAGAAATTAAAATCAAAGGAGGAGGAACATTATAATAAATTTTGTGATTGGATGAAACCTTTATTTCTGCAAATCCCTTTGACTGATGCTATTAAATTGCCTCCTTATTCAAAGTATATGAAAGATATTGTTACTAACAAAAGGAAAGTCCCCAATGAGGAAATTTCTACTATGCTCGCTAATTACTCCTTCAATGGTAAGATTCCAAAGAAGTTGGGCGACCCAGGTATACCGACTATTCCTTGTTCCATCAAGAATAATTATGTTAGAACTGCTCTATGTGATTTGGGAGCAGGTGTGAGTGTGATGCCTTTTTCTCTTTATAAGAGACTTGATTTAGATAAATTGATACCAACTGATATATCTTTGCAAATGGCTGATAAATCTACTGCTATTCCTGTTGGTTTATGTGAAAATGTTCCTGTTCAAGTTACTCAGCATTGCTTAATATTAACTGATTTCGTTGTGTTGGAAATGCCTGAAGATGATAATATGTCCATTATTCTTGGAAGACCCTTTCTTAATACTGCAGGGGCTGTTATTGATTGCAATAAAGGCATGGTTACTTTCAATGTTGATGATAAGGAACACACTGTCTATTTTCCCAAGAGGATTGATAAAGTATGTGGAGTCAATACAATTTTTAATGTGAAAACTATCAAAGTGGGATCCATTGATTGTCCTATATATGAGCCTAAAGAAGAATATCAAACTCTTGTGATTGGATCCATATCAATTCAATATAAGAAAATGGAAGAAGGTGTGCCCCAATTGAACCAAGAAGAATTGGAAGTCCAGCAAGTTTCAAGAGTCAATCGTGAGGAGGGAGTATACCCCTCTTACTACCCATGCGTGGACTTTATGAGAAGTGCGGGGATTTTACAAGATGTGCAAACTCTAATCTCTCGTGCAGGGCTGAGTGGTTTTGTTGAAGGAGAGCCAAGACAATATGTAAAATTAACTATGTCTTTTGTGCAGGACTTCAAGTTCAATTGGTCGCGGTCCGACCCCATGGTCCAGTATAAAATTTACAATAAAGCTGTCAACTTGCCATTTGGTGTTTTTTGTGCAGCAATTGGAGTACCGCAATGGGGATCCTGCGAGAAGATCAGGGGAACACCGCGGGAGCTCTCAGATCTTTATACAAGGATTTGTAATGGGAGGAGCCTCTCCAATGATGATGGTAAGATTAGTAGCATTCAACATCCAGCCATCCGCTACTTTGCCTATTTCATTACAAAGTGCGTCCTTGCAAGAAGGACCGGAGGTAAATTATCTGTCCCAGACTTGGCTTTCTTAGCTGCTGCTTTGCAACAGGATAGGACTTATAATTTGGGTGCTTTAATAGCTTGTAGACTTGCTACTAACCGTGAGAAAGGAGGAATTTGTGGAGGTCTTATCGCCTCTCGCTTATTAGCTATGCATGGTGTAGAACCTCACCATTTAGATATTCCGCTTTCTATAGAGAAGCTTGATGTGGTTTCCATGATTAGACATGAGTTTATTTCAGATGCATCTAACTTGAACAACCTGCATTATAGGATAACTTTATATAAGAAAAAATGGAGTATAACTAAGAAAATTGAAAAACTAGTACGATTGCCTGCACCTGCTTTGTTTAACCTTGATGCCAGGGACGGGTGGTCGATCACAGAAAATGAGCTAAATGCATACATAGAAAGAGAAAGCCGTCGTGCGAGGGAAGATGTGGAGGAGACCGAGGAGCATCCCGACTCTTCATCCGATGCAGCAAGCTCCTCATATCAACATCATGGTCACGTGGAGCCTCCACGATATTCTTCTGCACAGGGGCCTTATTACCACTCCATGTATGATCCACCGGCGTGGAACCCCGACCCTCGTTGGGAATGAACTCCACTTAGGCCAAAAGCCTAAGCTTGGGGGGGTATACCGGCATCACTCATTCTTTGCATATTATGGTTGCTGGATACTTGTACATACTTGCTTAGTCTCTTAGAGTGGTTTTCTAATGAGAGGGAGATGATATTTGGGGAAGTGCTGTCCAAAAACAGATTCTGTGCTGTTACCAAAAAAATTCGTACGCACAGCCAGAACGTTATTTTGAGTTGCCAATTTTTGAGCATGTGCCCCAGGTTGTTATCTAACTTTCATTAGTTGAACACTTTTTGGTCTGAGCAATGGAAGATTTTTGTTAAATTCGATTTCTGTACTGCTGTCAGGATTTGGCAGATTTCTGTCATCCTGCTTTTCTGTGTTTCTGTTAGTTTGCATTCTTTTGTTTTCGCTTTGTTTCTTTCCTAAAACACAAAAAGACCAAAAATATTTCTGTTGTTTCTCTTCACCATTTATTTATTTGGTACCTTGCTCTTAGTTTGCTTTATTTGCTATCGTTAGTTTGCTATGAGAAAACCCAAAAAGATTTTGCTTTGTTTGCTTGTTTTCTTTCGTTCTTATTTCTAATTCGAAAACACCAAAAATATTTGCTGTTCTTCTTTGGTTTGTAAAGTTCATCATGAGTTCAATGGTCTTCGGTGGCTGGAGCGTGGTTTTCATTTCATATTATCCAAGCTACACAAGTGAAAAGGGCAATAATGACGATCTACGACAATCTGATTGTGGTGAGAGGCTGGTATGAACTCTATTTGCTTTCATTTTTGTACATATACTCATCCATATGAGCATGCTTAGTTGGTTCATGTGAGGTATATGTTATTTGAGAAAGTCTAGTAGCTCATGATCTCTCATGTTTGGTTCCGATTTATTAATATGAGTAGCATGTCATGGATGTTTGCTTGCATTGTTTTATTCATAAGTAAGTATGGCATTGTGGTATCCTCCTCTGAATAATTCATTTATATCGACTTGGCACATGCTCACGCATGCATATGACTGAACAAAAAGTCAATTAAGCCTCGATGATTTATATTGCTTCAGAGTTCTTGTATCACTTTTATGCTCCGTTAATTTATTTTGCCGCAAGCATGATTATGACAGTTACTGCTCTCTTGATTTGTCGCTCCCTAGTCTTTTGCTAGCCTTCACTTGTACTGAGCGGTGACGCCGCTCGTGCTTCCAAACACCTGAAAACCAAGTTGTTCCAAAAGTGTCCACCATAAATACCTATGCATGGCATTTCAAACCATTCCAAGTAAATTCTCATGCGCTACCTTTAAAACCTTCAAAATGCTTCTCAATTTGTGTTAATGTTTCATAGCTCATGAGGAAGTATGTGGTGTTTAGCTTTCAACCTTGTCATTTACTTTTGACGGACTCTCATATGGACTAGTGGCACATCCGCTTATCCAATAATTTTGCAAAAAGAGCTGGCAATGGGATTCCCAGTCCCGAATTAATTAACTTAAATAGACACTCCTCCATGGTTTGTGATTGTTGGACGGCACCCGAAGGATTCGGTTAGCCATGGCTTGTGTAAGCAAAGGTTGGGGGGAGTCATCATCATAATAAAACTTAAATAAAAAGGCACTCCTTCATGGTATGTGATTGATGGCAGGCACCCGAGGATTCGGTTAGCCATGGTTTGTGAAAGAAAGGTTGGAAGGAGTGCCAACCAAAAATAAATAAATGGGAGCCGCTCTTGTGAGTCCGGTTGATGAGGTAGTTAGTGTACCCATTACCATTCGTTGACAACAACAAACACCTCTCAAAATAATTTTACTCCTGCTTTACAAATAAAAAGCTCTAGCGCATGTTAATCCCTGCTTCCCTCTGCGAAGGGTCAATCTTTTACTTTTATGTTGTGTCTCCATTCTTTCTTCGAGCACTATCTTGAGAGCACAACTGTCATTCTTAATATAATATGCTTGTCTCAAAATATGATTGATTGTGGTATAACTTTGATGCTTTTATCTTTGACAAATCACTACTTCTAGTCTGTCTATGAACTCAGAGGTGCCTCGGCATTTATGTTTTGCCGATCAAATACAGGCAAGCGAGATACCACTTTATCATATTCTCTTATGAACATTGCAATCTTGCTTACATACATGATTCATGATGCTTATTATTAATTGTTGGTACTTCTCCATGATTGACATAGCTGTTGGATGATCTTATTTGCATGTATCTCATTATGAACTGCTTAAGTATTAGCCATAGCATGAGAATATATACATCATATGAGCAAATGTGTTCGTGAAAGTTCTTTTATCGCTCAGTTGTTAACTGAATTGCTTGAGGACAAGCAATAAGCTAAGCTTGGGGGAGTTGATACGTCCAAAACGTATCTACTTTCCCGAACACTTTTGCTATTGTTTTGCCTCTAATTTGTGTATTTTGGATACAACTAACACGGACTAACGCTGTTTTCAGCAGAATTGCTCTGGTGTCTCGTTTTTGTGCAGAAATCCAACTTTCGGGAAAATCCTCGGAATTTCTTCAGATGGCCCTATTTTACCAAAATATTGACGGAGCCAGAAGGGCGAAGGAGGTGGAGGCCCGAGGGCCCCACACCACATGGCGGCGCGCCCAGGGGGGCCCGCGCGGCCATGTGGTGTGGCCCCCTCGGCCGGCCTCCGACGCCCCCCTTCGGACTACTTATTCGCCTCGACCTAAAAACGCACGGAGAGAAGTCGACATCGCCAGAAACCCTCCAGAAAGCCGCCACATCGCGAAACTCCGTCGCGGGAGCCAGAAGTCTCCGTTCTGGCACTCCGCGGGACGGGGAATTGGAGGAGATCTTCACCGCCATCACCGCCAACGCCTCTCCATCAACCAGCAATGTTTCCCCCATCCATGTGTGAGTAATTCCCCCGTAGGCTGAAGGGGATGGTAGGGATTGGATGAGATTGGTCATGTAATAGTCATAAGATTGTTAGGGCATAGTGCCTAGTATCCGTAGATGTCACTTTTATGATATTGTTGCAACTTGTTATGCTTAATGCTTGTCACTAGGGCCCGAGTGCCATGATCTCAGATCTGAACATGTTATTGATTCATGAAGATATTCGTTGTTTATGATCTTACCTATAAGTTGTATACACATGTCGCTGTCCGGAACCAATGGCCCCGAAGTGACAAGAATCGGGACAACCGGAGGGGATGGTAGTGATGTGAGGATCACATGTGTTCACGGAGTGTTAATGCTTTGCTCCGGTACTCTATTAAAAGGAGTACCTTAATATCCAGTAGTTTCCCTAGAGGCCCGGCTGCCACCGGCTGGTAGGACAAAAGATGTTGTGCAAGTTTCTCATTGCGAGCACGTACGACTAAATATGGAACACATGCCTATTGATTGATTAGTACTTGGATACCGTTTTATTATTATCTGCAAATGCCCATGCTTTGATTGTTATATGAGTTTCTCTCATCCATGCAACGCCCGTAAATCCGTCCCTATGCCTACAGTATTTTAATCCTGCTGTTTACTATAATCACTACTGCTGTCTTTATTTCACTGCTGCTGTTATTCCGCTATTTCCACTACCATAGAACTGTTACTACTGATAAACTCTTGCGAGCAAGTCTGTTTCCAGGTGCAGCTGAATTGACAACTCCGCTGTTAAGGCTTACAAGTATTCTTTGTCTCCCCTTGTGTCGAATCAATAAATTGGGTAATACTTCCCTCGAAGACTGTTGCGATCCCCTATACTTGTGGGTCATCATTCTTCATGACGATTAGTCGAGAAAACACTTGCTGGGTTAGGTATAGACGAGAATAGATGGAAAGAATCTAAAGGAGTTTTCCTACCCAAACATAGATCAAGACAATTCATCAAACAACAAACATCTAACAAGCATCAAGCAACTAATCAAGCACAAACAATCTAGTTGGTCATACCACAATTTGGTAAGATCAATACTTTGTTACGTTATCGTTGGTTCAATAAAAGAGAATGGTGGTCTGGTCTAATTCTGTTTTGGATGTTTCAAGCTTCTCTTCTACTGCATCGATGTACCTATGGGTGTTGTGCAATCTGCACCTGACTATTTCTTCAAGTTCTTCATTGGTCTTCTATGAAGTCCTTCTTGCGGAGTTGAAGAACATCACATGAAGCATAAGTCCGTCATTTCACACACATGGTCATCATGTATATTTCCCTAATGGTTTCAAGAGGTAGTCTATCTAAAGTAAGAGGGAAATTTTTGAAGATGAAATATGTAAGAATATAAGAAGTTCAAAAATCCAAACATCAACTTAATAAAAACTGGACTAGATTGATTTTTTTCCTAGGGTCTCCCTATTCCTAATCCAAACCTAGGGTCACGAACCTATGGTCAACACAATGCTCTGGTACCATCTGTAGCGACCTCACCTTTTAAGGTGCCGATCTCTGTGTGTATCTGTGCTAGTCCCTGGATCAATCGCTAGCACACACAGTACAAGATGTAATACCAAGAAACAAAGGTCTTTATTACATCGTATGATCCAGAATTTACATAAAGGATTACAAATTGCATAGCACAAGGCTAGCATATCATCAGAGTTTCACAACGAATAAACATAGACAGCATGGAGTCCTTCGTCTTCATGTGCCACAGGCGAGCATGTTGAGGATAGACTCGTAACCCTAATCATCGTAACTCACTCGTCTATCAAAATATCTGCAACAGGTAAAGTTACAGCCAAAAACATTTGGTCAATACTTTGAATGTATTGGCAAGATGACACTATAGTGGACTCAAATGGCAACCTAACACTTAAGTGTACATTTGGCTGGTAGAGCTCAGGCAATTTTGCGTAAAGCAAGTTTTCACCTATCATTTCTCAAAACATTTTCTCTTCTATTAAGCGGTACCATTGATAGAAACCAATGAACCTAGAATACCCACAAGTATAGGGGATCAGTGAATTCTTCGAGGGAAGTATTACCCAATTTATTGATTCGACACAAGGGGAGACAAAGAATACTTGAAAGCCTTAACAGCGGAGTTGTCAATTCAGCTGCACCTGGAAACAGACTTGCTCGCAAGAGTTTATCAGTAGTAACAGTTTTATGGCAGTGGAAATAGTGGAATAACAGCAGCGGTGAAATAAAGACAGCAGTAGTGATTATAGTAAACAGCAGGATTAAAATACTGTAGGCACAGGGACGGATTTAACGGGCGTTGCATGGATGAGAGAAACTCATGTAACAATCAAAGCATGGGCATTTGCAGATAATAATAAAACGGTATCCAAGTACTAATCAATCAATAGGCATGTGTTCCATATATAGTCGTACGTGCTCGCAATGAGAAACTTGCACAACATCTTCTGTCCTACCAGCCGGTGGCAGCCGGGCCTCTAGGGAAACTACTGGATATTAAGGTACTCCTTTTAATAGAGTACCGGAGCAAAGCATTAACACTCCGTGAACACATGTGATCCTCACGTCACTACCATCCCCTCCGGTTGTCCCGATTTCTGTCACTTCGGGGCCATTGGTTCCGGACAGCGACATGTGTATACAACTTGCAGGTAAGATCATAAACAACGAATATCTTCATGAATCAATAACATGTTCAGATCTGAGATCATGGCACTCGGGCCCTAGTGACAAGCATTAAGCATAACAAGTTGCAACAATATCATAAAAGTGACATCTACGGATACTAGGCACTATGCCCTAACAATCTTATGACTATTACATGACCAATCTCATCCAATCCCTACCATCCCCTTCAGCCTACAGCGGGGGAATTACTCACACATGGATGGGGGAAACATTGCTGGTTGATGGAGAGGCGTTGGCGGTGATGGCGGTGAAGATCTCCTCCAATTCCCCGTCCCGGCGGAGTGCCAGAACGGAGACTTCTGGCTCCCGCGACGGAGTTTCGCGATGTGGCGGCTCTCTGGAGGGTTTCTGGCGATGTCGACTTCTCCCCGTGCGTTTTCAGGTCGAAACCAATAAGTAGTCCGAAGGGGGCGTCGGAGGCCGGCCGAGGGGGCCACACCATAGGCCGCGCGGGCCCCCCCTGGGCCGCGCCGCCTTATGGTGTGGGGCCCTCGGGCCTCCACCTCCTTCGCCCTTCTGGCTCCGTCAATATTTTGGTAAAATAGGGCCATCTGAAGAAATTCCGAGGATTTTCCCGAAAGTTGGATTTCTGCACAAAAACGAGACACCAGAGCAGTTCTGCTGAAAACAGCGTTAGTCCGTGTTAGTTGTATCCAAAATACACAAATTAGAGGCAAAACAATAGCAAAAGTGTTCGGGAAAGTAGATACGTTTTGGACGTATCAACTCCCCCAAGCTTAGCTTATTGCTTGTCCTCAAGCAATTCAGTTAACAACTGAGCGATAAAAGAACTTTCACGAACACATTTGCTCATATGATGTATATATTCTCATGCTATGGCTAATACTTAAGCAGTTCATAATGAGATACATGCAAATAAGATCATCCAACAGCTATGTCAATCATGGAGAAGTACCAACAATTAATAATAAGCACCATGAATCATGTATATAAGCAGGATTGCAATGTTCATAAGAGAATATGATAAAGTGGTATCTCGCTTGCCTGTATTTGATCGGCAAAACATAAATGCCGAGGCACCTCTTGAGTTCATAGAAAGACTAGAAATAGTGATTGTCAAAGATAAAAGCATCAAAGTTATACCACAATTAATCATATTTTGAGACAAGCATATTATACTAAGAATGACAGTTGTGCTCTCAAGATAGTGCTCAAAGAAAGAATGGAGACACAACATAAAAAGTAAAAGATTGACCCTTCGCAGAGGGAAGCAGGGATTAACATGCGCTAGAGCTTTTCATTTGTAAAGCAGGAGTAAAATTATTTTGAGAGGTGTTTGTTGTTGTCAACGAATGGTAATGGGTACACTAACTACCTCATCAACCGGACTCACAAGAGCGGCTCCCATTTATTTATTTTTGGTTGGCACTCCTTCCAACCTTTCTTTCACAAACCATGGCTAACCGAATCCTCGGGTGCCTGCCAACAATCACATACCATGAAGGAGTGCCTTTTTATTTAAGTTTTATTATGATGATGACACTCCCCCAACCTTTGCTTACACAAGCCATGGCTAACCGAATCCTTCGGGTGCCGTCCAACAATCACAAGCCATGGAGGAGTGTCTATTTAAGTTAATTAATTCGGGACTGGAATCCCATTGCCAGCTCTTTTGCAAAATTATTGGATAAGCGGATGTGCCACTAGTCCATATGAGAGTCCGTCAAAAGTAAATGACAAGGTTGAAAGCTAAACACCACATACTTCTTCATGAGCTATGAAACATTAACACAAATTGAGAAGCATTTTGAAGGTTTTAAAGGTAGCGCATGAGAATTTACTTGGAATGGTTTGAAATGCCATGCATAGGTATTTATGGTGGACACTTTTGGAACAACTTGGTTTTCAGGTGTTTGGAAGCACGAGCGGTTCCCGCTCAGTACAAGTGAAGGCTAGCAAAAGACTAGGGAGCGACAAATCAAGAGAGCAGTAACTGTCATAATCATGCTTGCGGCAAAATAAATTAACGGAGGCATAAAAGTGATACAAGAACTCTGAAGCAATATAAATCATCGAGGCTTAATTGACTTTTTGTTCAGTCATATGCATGCGTGAGCATGTGCCAAATCGATATAAATGAATTATTCAGAGGAGGATACCACAATGCCATACTTACTTATGAATAAAACAATGCAAGCAAACATCCATGACATGCTACTCATATTAATAAATTGGAACTAAACATGAGAGATCATGAACTACTAGACTTTCTCAAATAACATATACCTCACATGAACCAACTAAGCATGCTCATATGGATGAGTATATGTACAAAAATGAAAGCAAATAGAGTTCATACCAGCCTCTCACCACAATCAGATTGTCGTAGATCGTCATTATTGCCTTTTCACTTGTGCAGCTTGGATAATATGAAATGGAAACCACGCTCCAGCCACCGAAGACCATTGAACTCATGATGAACTTTACAAACCAAAGAAGAACAGCAAATATTTTTGGTGTTTTTGAATTAGAAACAAGCACGAAAGAAAACAAGCAAACAAAGCAAAATCTTTTTGGGTTTTCTTATAGCAAACTAACGATAGCAAATAAAGCAAACTAAGAGCAAGGTACCAAATAAATAAATGGTGAAGAGAAACTACAGAAATATTTTTGGTCTTTTTGTGTTTTAGGAAAGAAACAAAGTGAAAACAAAAGAATGCAAACTAACAGAAACACAGAAAAGCAGGATGACAGAAATCTGCCAAATCCTGACAGCAGTACAGAAATCGAATTTAACAAAAATCTTCCATTGCTCAGACCAAAAAGTGTTCAACTAATGAAAGTTAGATAACAACCTGGGGAACATGCTCAAAAATTGGCAACTCAAAATAACGTTCTGGCTGTGCGTACGAATTTTTTTAGTAACAGCACAGAATCTGTTTTTGGACAGCACTTCCCCAAATATCATCTCCCTCTCATTAGAAAACCACTCTAGAGACTAAACAAGTATGTACAAGTATCCAGCAATCATAATATGCAAAGAATGAGTGATGCCGGTATACCTCCCCCCAAGCTTAGGCTTTTGGCCTAAGTGGAGTTCATTCCCAACGAGGGTCGGGGTTCCACGCCGGTGGATCATACATGGAGTGGTAATAAGGCCCCTGTGCAGAAGAATATCGTGGAGGCTCCACGTGACCATGATGTTGGTATGAGGAGCTTGCTGCATCGGATGAAGAGTCGGGATGCTCCTCGGTCTCCTCCACATTTTCCCTCGCACGATGGCTTTCTCTTTCTATGTATGCATTTAGCTCATTTTCTGTGATCGACCACCCGTTCCTGGCATCAAGGTTAAACAAAGCAGGTGCAGGCAATCGTACTAGTTTTTCAATTTTCTTAGTTATACTCCAACTTTTCTTATACAAAGTTATCCTATAATGCAGATTGTTCAAACTAGATGCATCTGAAATAAACTCATGTCTAATCATGGAAACCACATCAAGCTTCTCTATAGAAAGCGGAATATCTAAATGGTGAGGTTCTACACCATGCATAGCTAATAAGCGAGAGGCGATAAGACCTCCACAAATTCCTCCTTTCTCACGGTTAGTAGCAAGTCTACAAGCTATTAAAGCACCCAAATTATAAGTCCTATCCTGTTGCAAAGCAGCAGCTAAGAAAGCCAAGTCTGGGACAGATAATTTACCTCCGGTCCTTCTTGCAAGGACGCACTTTGTAATGAAATAGGCAAAGTAGCGGATGGCTGGATGTTGAATGCTACTAATCTTACCATCATCCTTGGAGAGACTCCTCCCATTACAAATCCTTGTATAAAGATCTGAGAGCTCCCGCGGTGTTCCCCTGATCTTCTCGCAGGATCCCCATTGCGGTACTCCAATTGCTGCACAAAAAACACTAAATGGCAAGTTGACAGCTTTATTGTAAATTTTATACTGGACCATGGGGTCAGATCGCGACCAATTGAACTTGAAGTCCTGCACAAAAGACATAGTTAATTTTACATATTGTCTTGGCTCTCCTTCAACAAAACCACTCAGCCCTGCACGAGAGATTAGAGTTTGCACATCTTGTAAAATCCCCGCACTTCTCATAAAGTCCACGCATGGGTAGTAAGAGGGGTATACTCCCTCCTCACGATTGACTCTTGAAACTTGCTGGACTTCCAATTCTTCTTGGTTCAATTGGGGCACACCTTCTTCCATTTTCTGAAATTTTCAACAATCATTATAAAATTTGATTTCAAGGTGTGTAATTGAAGGGAACTACTATAGGAACTTGCTAGAGTGCTAAACATGCATCAAAACTAATTTCTACCACTTAGAACAAGCATGCAAGCTCACTAAACATGTTATCTACAGCAGCAAAATATTCAAGATATACTCAACCAAATGAAATTCTAATTGGACAATCAAAGGAGTCACATACCAAGGAGTAAATGTGCCAAATTTCAGACGGAAATCTGGGCTGAGCAAGGAGATCGAAAAATCGCGAGTTCTTGAGCAGAAACACGAGTGAGAGAAACTTGGTACGAGTTTTTTCGGGAGAGAGAAGGTGCTGGGAGAAAGAGATGAAGAAGTGGGGCAAGGGGTGGCCCACACCACATGGTGGCGCGGCCCCCTTGCTGGCCGCGCCGCCCTATGGTGTGGCACCCCCTGGTGCCCCACAGGTCATCCTCTGGTGCTCCCAGGTGCCTCGTCGAAAAATAGGACCAACGGTGTAATTTTTGTAATTTTTAGAGAACTTTGAAAAATGCACATTTCTGGGTATTAAATTAATGATTACTGCGCAGGAAAATGATTTCTAAAATCTTAAATGACTAAAGCATATTGCAAAATAAAAGTGCTACAGCAAGTAAAATAGGTGAAGGGAGAGAGAAAGAAAGAAGTGTTGTTTAACTCTTTTATGCAATAAAATATACTTGTTAACAAGGTTGATCAAGTCTTGCTACCAAATAAATTTTATATGACATAAGAAGAAATAAACCTCAAATCAATCATGTTACCTTATATTGAATTGATATGGATCCAATCACAAGAGTTTGATATTCTTCTTTAGGCTCATATATAGGACAATCAATGGATCCCACTTTGATAGTTTTCACATTAAAAATTGTATTGACTCCACATACTTTATCAATCCTCTTGGGAAAATAGACAGTGTGTTCCTTATCATCAACATTGAAAGTAACCATGCCTTTATTGCAATCAATAACAGCCCCTGCAGTATTAAGAAAGGGTCTTCCAAGAATAATGGACATATTATCATCTTCAGGCATTTCCAACACAACGAAATCAGTTAATATCAAGCAATGCTGAGTAACTTGAACAGGAACATTTTCACATAAACCAACAGGAATAGCAGTAGATTTATCAGCCATTTGCAAAGATATATCAGTTGGTATCAATTTATCTAAATCAAGTCTCTTATAAAGAGAAAAAGGCATCACACTCACACCTGCTCCCAAATCACATAGAGCAGTTCTAACATAATTATTCTTGATGGAACAAGGAATAGTCGGTATACCTGGGTCGCCCAACTTCTTTGGAATCTTACCATTGAAGGAGTAATTAGCGAGCATAGTAGAAATTTCCTCATTGGGGACTTTCCTTTTGTTAGTAACAATATCTTTCATATACTTTGAATAAGGAGGCAATTTAATAGCATCAGTCAAAGGGATTTGCAAAATAAAGGTTTCATCCAATCACAAAATTTATTATAATGTTCCTCCTCCTTTGATTTTAGTTTCTTAGCAGGAAAAGGCATTTGCTTTTGAACCCAAGGTTCTCTTTCATTACCATGCTTCTCAGTAATAAAGTCTTCTTTAGTGTACTTTTTATTTTTAGCATGCTTTTCAGGTTCTTTTTCAATTTCTTCTTTATCAGGAGTATCATTCTTATCATTATCTTCCTCATGTTCATTACCACTTTCAGTTTCAGCATCAGAAATAGAAATACTATTAGGATCATTAACAGGTTCAGAGGATTCTACAACATTCTTATGTTTCTTTTTCTTTTTCTTAGATGGAGCACTAGTTTTAATTGGTTGAGAATCTTGTTCAACTCTTTTGGGATGCCCTTCAGGATATAGAGGATCCTGGGTAGAAGCACCACCTCTAGTTGTTACTTCACAAGCATGTTTTTCTTTAGAATTATTTCCCAACAAGTCATTTTGCACTTTAGTAAGTTGATCAATTTGAGTTTGAACCATTTGAAAATGTTTAACAAGTATCTTAACATCATTGGAGGTTCTCTCCACAATACCATGCAATTCACTAATAGCTCGGGAATTTTCCATTAAATGATTCTCTACTCTCATATTAAAATTTTCTTGCTTAACAATATAATTATCAAATTCATCTAAGCATTGAGCAGGAGATTTTGAATACGGAATATCTTCCCTAGTAAAGTGTTGAAGCGAGTGTACCTCAATCGTAGATGAAGGGGGAATTGTCTCACATATATCTTCTATAGGAGGTAAATTCTTCACATCTTCAGGTTTAATACCTTTCTCCTTAAGAGACTTCTTGGCTTCCCTCATATCTTCATCATTTAATTTAATCATACCCCTCTTCTTCACTATCGGTGTCGGGGTTGGTTCAATTGTAGACCAATCATCATGATTCCGGCCTATTTTAGCCAATAATTCTTCAGCGTCGTCTGGAGTTCTTTTCCTGAAAACACAACCAGCACAACTATCCAGGTATGCCCTAGACTCAATAGTTAGTCCACTATAAAATATATCAAGTAAATCATGCTTTTCCAAATCATGGTCAGGCTGAGCTCTAATAAGAGAGCTCTAGCCCAAGCCTCAGGCAATTTCTCTCCATCTTCCTGGTCAAAATTATAAATTCTCTGCAAAGCAGCATGTTGAGCACTAGCAGGAAAGTATTTACGGAAGAAAACATCAAGCAATTCTTTTGGACTTTTAATAGAACCAGGAGGCAAATTATTATACCAAGTTTTAGCATCATCCTTTAATGAGAAAGGGAAAATTTTAGCGACAAAATAAGTACGCATCTTAATATCATCAGAAAACAAGCCACTAAGAGTAGATAACTCAGTCATGTGTTCAACAGCACTTTCTTTTTCAGTACCACAAAAGGGTGTTTTCTCAACAATAGCTATATGAGATAGATCAAGAGAAAAATCATAATCTTTATCCCTAATGTTTATAGGAGATGTGGCAAATTTAGGATCAGGAGATGGTTTATATCTAACAGCATGTTCTGCAAGCAACTTTTTAATTTTTCTTGCATCAGTAGTAGCATTGCATTTTTCAATAAAATCATCATCAAGCTCTACATAATCTTCATCAAGATCATCACTAGAATAATCAACAGACTCAGGTGAATTAACAGGTGTAGCAGCATTAGGAGTTTCAGTATTTTCAATTTGTCTAGACTTAGCAATTGTAGCATCTAGAAAAGATCCCAATGAACCACTATCATCAAGCACAGCAGAAACATTATCAATATTATGAGAATTTTCAGATTCAGCAGAAGTACCAGCACGCGAAGCATGTGGCGGTGAAACAAGTTTATCAATAACAGATGGTGAATCAAGAGCAGCAGAGGTACTCAGAGTTGTACCTTTTCTTGTAGTGGATGGTAATATGGCGATCTTAGTATCGCGAGGTTTACCCATAATGGAGAATTTGCAGCGAACAATATCAATCCAAGTGAACTTCCAAATAAAGCTATGCTCCCCGGCAACGGCGCCAGAAAATAGTCTTGATAACCCACAAGTATAGGGGATCGCAACAGTCTTCGAGGGAAGTATTACCCAATTTATTGATTCGACACAAGGGGAGACAAAGAATACTTGAAAGCCTTAACAGCGGAGTTGTCAATTCAGCTGCACCTGGAAACAGACTTGCTCGCAAGAGTTTATCAGTAGTAACAGTTTTATGGCAGTGGAAATAGTGGAATAACAGCAGCGGTGAAATAAAGACAGCAGTAGTGATTATAGTAAACAGCAGGATTAAAATACTGTAGGCACAGGGACGGATTTAACGGGCGTTGCATGGATGAGAGAAACTCATGTAACAATCAAAGCATGGGCATTTGCAGATAATAATAAAACGGTATCCAAGTACTAATCAATCAATAGGCATGTGTTCCATATATAGTCGTACGTGCTCGCAATGAGAAACTTGCACAACATCTTCTGTCCTACCAGCCGGTGGCAGCCGGGCCTCTAGGGAAACTACTGGATATTAAGGTACTCCTTTTAATAGAGTACCGGAGCAAAGCATTAACACTCCGTGAACACATGTGATCCTCACGTCACTACCATCCCCTCCGGTTGTCCCGATTTCTGTCACTTCGGGGCCATTGGTTCCGGACAGCGACATGTGTATACAACTTGCAGGTAAGATCATAAACAACGAATATCTTCATGAATCAATAACATGTTCAGATCTGAGATCATGGCACTCGGGCCCTAGTGACAAGCATTAAGCATAACAAGTTGCAACAATATCATAAAAGTGACATCTACGGATACTAGGCACTATGCCCTAACAATCTTATGACTATTACATGACCAATCTCATCCAATCCCTACCATCCCCTTCAGCCTACAGCGGGGGAATTACTCACACATGGATGGGGGAAACATTGCTGGTTGATGGAGAGGCGTTGGCGGTGATGGCGGTGAAGATCTCCTCCAATTCGTCCCGGCGGAGTGCCAGAACGGAGACTTCTGGCTCCCGCGACGGAGTTTCGCGATGTGGCGGCTCTCTGGAGGGTTTCTGGCGATGTCGACTTCTCCCCGTGCGTTTTCGGGTCGAAACCAATAAGTAGTCCGAAGGGGGCGTCGGAGGCCGGCCGAGGGGGCCACACCATAGGCCGCGCGGGCCCCCCGGGCCGCGCCGCCTTATGGTGTGGGGCCCTCGGGCCTCCACCTCCTTCGCCCTTCTGGCTCCGTCAATATTTTGGTAAAATAGGGCCATCTGAAGAAATTCCGAGGATTTTCCCGAAAGTTGGATTTCTGCACAAAAACGAGACACCAGAGCAGTTCTGCTGAAAACAGCGTTAGTCCGTGTTAGTTGTATCCAAAATACACAAATTAGAGGCAAAACAATAGCAAAAGTGTTCGGGAAAGTAGATACGTTTTGGACGTATCAACTCCCCCAAGCTTAGCAGTGAATTCCTCCTACCCTTGTTCACCCATCAAGTTTTAATTTAAGAAATTGGGATGAGGAGACTTTCGAACATGTGCCTTGTCAGTTCGCTCAAATTGTCCGTAACCGGGGACACGGCTAAGTACTTAGATTTAACACTCTGCAGAGGTTGTACAAATTTACCCACATGACCTAGTCAGTTCTTTTTCCATGATGCACATTTTGCTCAAATGGACAGATGTTGACTAGGACGAGATTTTTCCGAAGTGATCCCCAGACCATCCTCTACGGACCCGTACCAACCTACAATCCCCTACATCATCTGTCACGTAGGATCCGGGTTCTCACAACATACTCCGTCAAGCCAGAGCCCATATAGCATGTGGTTGTACGGTAAGCTAATGAGCAAGGTTGTCTACAATCTCTTTAATCCTGGGTGACTTTCCGCAAATGTGTACTCACACCAGGGTATCGCCGTTGACAGGGCCCCCTGATGCAGCCACCCGCTCCAAAGCTCCACCATTCACCCAGGTAGTTCATTAAACTTAGTTGTTTTTCTTTAACCACTAGCAAAACATTTTCATAGCATAGCTAAGCATCAACTAAATTTAATGGCGACAAAATATGGTCAGGTGGAAGTAGCTATCTACTGGGATTACAAAAGCAAAGCATATCCCTAGACTTACTACAAAAATCACTACGGTGCATGAATAAAATCTAGGACATTTGTGAGGGTGTGTCACTTGCCTTTTTGGTAGTCGAAGCGCGTTCTCTTTTCTTTCAACAAAACACGTCGCTCTCCGTACGAACTATAAGATAAAAGATAGCACAACATAAACACACCATTCATAGCAACATAATCAAACAAAAAACAAAAGAGTTGTTATTCATCGTATTTTTAACATCCATTTGTTTTATGGTCAGATGGAAAATGAAGGTACGGCAGGAGGTATGGCTTGCAAAGATATAATTTTGATAGATTAAATGGATAAAGTGAAATTCATAGAAATGGGCCATCTAGATATATGGGAATGAATTGATAGGCTACAAAAGCATGGATAATTGGGATAGGTATAATCTTGGAATCATGGAAAAGAAAGTATAAATGGTTATGGTCATAAGGAATATTTTGGAAAAAAAGGAACTATGTTAAAATTATTTATAGGATTAAACTATGATGCAAATATCCAAAATCGCATATTTTGAAAATAGTACAAAACTCAAATTTTATCATTCCAATATGTTGTTCTTGTTTTTATGAGTTCAGGGGTATAATTTTTGCATGATTTAGATGAACATATCAAAGGATATCGATTTTACAAGATTAAACATTTCGCGGTTAAATTTTAATGTTGTACGAATAGTTGTCAGAAAAAGTTTTTCGGATGGAAAAACTTTCTATACGAAAGTTGTAGAGAATTGTATTACAAAAACAACGCAAAAACTAACATCTAAAACGGAGCTCTAAATCTAAAGATTTGGAATTTTGAAGTTAGACATGAGCTATGAGCTAGACAGCTAGTACAGAGTATCGTACAGACACGAACGGATCGATCGGAACCATCGTGTTGGAAAAAGGAAACGTGAGGTTGATTTCTGATTGGCTAAACCTAAAGGCAAAGGTGTGTCTCAAAGTGCAAGTGCAGGTTAGGCTGTTTGTATAATAAGAAATGTCTATGTGAAAACAAGATCATGAGCGTCATTGGTTTACAGATTGTTCAAGTACAAGATGATACTCCTAACTATCTCAACGGGTCATTGACTTACGAATAATTTTGAACTAGGAAAGGTTAGAAACTATTGGCATGAAGGTGTTCTAAATGTTCCAAGGATTCCACGGATATCAAAATTGCGAATTTTGGATAAACAGAACTTGAGATATGAACTTTTAAAGTTACACGTACAAACTGTCCTAAATACGAAATTCTACTGAACTACCTATAGGTGACACAGGTTCAGACTAAACTGTCTAGACTGAAAGCTACACACAGGTTTTGATGCAGCTCACCAACGGGAGTAGGAGAGGTTGTGCGCGGCCGCGGCGAACGGTGTCGACTAGGTACGTGAGGGTCATGGGAGCCTAAGGTGTAGCGGACGGCGCTCCTTCTCGCGCGACGAAGGCGCTGATTATCTCAGGGATCCTCGGAGAAGCTTCTCGAGACGGGGACGGATGGCTTGTCGCAGTCGTCGGAAAAATGTTCGCCACGGACGTACTCACCGACGAAGATGACGCTGTCGCTATGGTGCATCAAAAATCACGAAACAAAGTCTGAGATATGCGCAAGGAAGAACTAGAAAGTTTGAAAGAAACTAGAGATCAAAAGATGGACCGTGCTCACCCTAATCAACGATTTACCGCGACGGTACCGCGGAATTGCGAGGCAAAATTCGAGCAGCCTGGAGGCTCTTGGTCTGTGCGATTTGAGGGGAAATGAAGAGGAGGGTGTGGGACTTAAGTAGCAACAAACGGTGCATCAAATGGTGGCTTAAAACGCCCGGAATCAATTGAAGAGTAAACACAGAAACTGAAAAACGCAGCAGTCGTTCGTGCGTGTGCGTCGCTTCGTGCCCGGGCTTGAAGACGATGATGTGGCGCTGGGACCCACATAACAAGAAAGGAGAAAAGAAAACGCGACCTGGTCGCTTGGACGTGGGCGTGGACGTGCGTGTGCAGCGCCGGGCTGCACGCTCTGAGTTGCCTGGCTGGGTCGCTCATTTGAGCTTGCCTTGGCCATTTGTCCACACGCTGTTGTTTTTTTTTTACCAAATCTCTTTCTCTTTCCTATTTTTAGTATTTGGAATATAATTTGACAAATGACATTTGATCAAAAGTAAGTCAAAATAAGTCAGAAAAATCTAAATAAAATATCAGTGGATTCCATATTTAATGAACAATATTTTGGAACCACATTTGAAACATTTTGAAAATTTTGAATTTTGGCACATAGGCCTATATGGCTTTATTTGCATTATTTCGGGTTTAAAGTTTCTTTATAGCTTTAAAGTTCAATAAAATTTTCCTAGTGAATGCAAGATGCCATGATGTTTATGGATGCAATGCATGTTTTTTTTTGAAAACTCCATTTTTGGAAAAATAGTTTTAAGTAACACCAAAAGATTTATTTCATTGTGAATTTTAAATCAAGACAACCAATCAAGCTTAAATTTTATTTTTATTTTACATTCTAAAATTTAGAAAATTTTGGGATGTGACAGATTGTAAGGAAGCTTTTGAAACTCTAAAGAAAGCCTTAACAACTGCTCCTGTAGTTGAACCTCCTGATTGGAATTTGCCTTTTGAAATTATGTGTGATGCTAGTGATTTTGCTGTAGGCGCTGTTCTTGGACAGCGGGTAGATAAAAAATTAAATGTTATTCATTATGCTAGTAAGACTCTTGATGCTGCTCAAAGAAATTATGCTACAACTGAAAAGGAATTGTTAGCTGTAGTCTTTGCTTGTGACAAGTTTAGACCCTATATTGTTGATTCGAAAGTTACAATTCATACTGATCATGCTGCAATTAGATACCTTATGACAAAGAAAGATGCTAAGCCAAGGCTTATTAGATGGGTACTTCTGTTGCAAGAATTTGATTTACATATTATAGATAGGAAAGGTGCTGATAATCCTGTTGCTGATAATTTGTCTAGATTGGAAAATATTGCTTATGATCCTGTTCCTGTTAATGATAGTTTTCCAAATGAACAATTGGCTGTAATAAAGGTGAGCTCGCGAGAGAGCCCTTGGTATGCAGATTATGCTAACTTTATTGTTTCGAAGTATTTGCCTCCAACCTTTTCAGCTCAGCAAAGGAGGAAATTCTTTTATGACTTGAGGCATTATTTTTGGGATGACCCACACTTATATAAAGAAGGAGTGGATGGTATTATGCGAAGATGTGTTCCTGAATATGAACAACAGGAGATATTGAATAAATGTCATGGTAGTGTTTATGGAGGACATCACGCTGGAGATAGAACCGCGCAAAAGGTTCTACAATCAGGTTTTTATTGGCCAACACTCTTCAAAGATGCAAGGAAATTTATTTTATCTTGTGATGAATGTCAAAGAGTTGGTAATATCTCTAGACGCAATGAAATGCCTATGAATTATACTCTTGTTATTGAACCATTCGATTGTTGGGGATTCGACTTCATGGGTCCTTTCCCTTCTTCAGATGGTAACACTCATATACTTGTCGCTGTTGATTATGTTACTAAATGGGTAGAAGCTATACCTACAAAAAGTGCTGATGGTGAGACCTCTATAAAAATGCTTGTAGATATTATATTTCCTAGATTTGGAATACCTAGATATATTATGACTGATGGAGGTTCTCATTTTATTCATGGAGGTTTTAGAAAAACTCTTGCTAAGTATGGTATTAATCATAGAATTGCTTCCGCTTATCACCCTCAAACTAGTGGTCAAGTAGAATTATCAAATAGAGAGATTAAAGCTATCTTAGGAAAGACTGTTAATAAATCTAGAAAGAATTGGGCTAGCAAATTGAAAGAAGCACTATGGGCTTATAGAACTGCTTATAAAAATCCTATGGGAATGTCACCTTATAAAATGGTTTATGGAAAAGCTTGTCATTTACCTTTAGAACTAGAGCACAAAGCTTATTGGGCTGTTAGAGAACTAAATAAAGATCCTAAATTAGCCGGTAATAAAAGATTGCTGCAATTAAGTTCTCTAGATGAATGGAGAAGTGAAGCTTATGAAAATGCTAAACTCTTTAAAGAAAAAGTTAAGAAATGGCATGATAGAAGGATCATCAAAAGAGAGTTTAATATTGGGGATAAAGTCCTATTGTATCGGTCTCGTCTCAGATTCTTTGCAGGGAAATTACTCTCGAAGTGGGAAGGACCATATGTTGTTGAGGAGGTGTATCGTTCAGGAGCAATTAAAATTAGCTCTCTCCAAGGCAATGCCACACAAGTGGTGAATGGACAAAGACTCAAGCATTATATCTCGGGTGATTCTTATAATGTTGATGTTGATATTATTCAAGTGGAAACACCGGAGGCTTTCATCAAAGGACAAATTGACAGTCCGCCAGAACTCGACTTTGAATAGGTAACAGTACAGGTAATAAAAAGTCCGCGTTTACCTTTCCGAACATTATTTCTGCTGTTTTTAGAAAATATGAAAAATTACGGAATCGAAACGGAGTGGAAAAGACGCGCGAGGGCCCGTCACCACAGGCCGGCGCGGGCCCCACCCTGGCCGCGCCGACCTATGGTGACAGCCCCTCGGCGTCCCGTTTCCACTCGTTTTCCCTGGAACCTTCCTTTTGTCGTAAAAATATTTGCTATATAATCCCCCGGACCCCTGGAGGTCCGTAATATCGTTTTCTCGTCGTGTTTTGTTTCGAGCTGTTTTCTGCCAGATTTGTTTTGATCTAGAAGCACCATGGTCTCCAACAACAAGGACAAGGGACCTTTGAAGGAAAATATTCAAGACCCGGAACTGAAGGAAGAAGACGCAAGAGAGGATGAGGAAGAAGTGGAGGAAGCTCCGCAGGAACACCAGCGAGCCACCGTTGCAAGTATTGGCGTGATATCAAATCCATCCAACATCAAGAGGAGTGCACGAATCGCTACCGGAGGAGCGGTTCCACGTCATTACTTGGCTCCAAGGACATCTTCTCCGAGCAATTACAACCCTTACCGCAATCTAATCTACGATCGTCAAACTGAAAGGACCCCCAAGGTAGTGTTGCCAAGTAATTGGGATATAGATCGTTCTGACATTGCAGGAGAGATGAAATCTGAAGCTGAAGGATGGGGAAACAACTCTAAGAGTTGGAATTCACCACCTGACATGATTATGAGCCGCGTTGAGCACAACTCGGAGATGATTCGCAACCTCACCTATGAGATTGAAGATTTAAAGGAGCTGGTTAAGAAGCTTGTCGAGAGGAATCCATCGCCATCATCACCGAAGGAGTAATTCATCATCGGTATTGGCATCCCCTTGGTTTGTTCCAAGCTTGGGGGAGTGCCGCGGTATCACATCATCATTACCTTTATCTTTTACTATCAAGTAGTGTCATATCATGAGTAGGGAAGTTATCATATGGAATAGTATGCAATGTGGAAGTATCTCTCTTAGTTAGTTATCTATGTATCCGTTGGTGTGAGTTATCGTTATGGAATATTAATGAGAAGTCTTATCATTTACTTTTTGCACACCTTATTTTAGTTTGCAATCTCCATTATATGATTACTCTTGACATGAGTATTGATATCACTTTGGGAGCATCAAGTAAATCTATTTGGTTTTGGCAAACTTAGCATTGGTCAATAGCAACAACATCTTGATGTTTAATAGAAGAGAGAAATACACTTAGATATACTACTCTATTATCTCTATGCTAATGAGTTTAGTATTCTGAAGTAAAATTGCTTGTGCTTATGAGAAAGATGCATGATTGTTCTATCATATGTATATTTGTTTGTTTCCCTCAACCTTTATGCTTGCTATCAAACCTCTCCAAAGATCTTATGAGTTCCATGCTTCTGATACATACCATAATTTTATGCACATTATATGTCATATTTATGCATTTTCTGGAACTAACCTATTAACAAGATGCCGAAGAGCCAGTTGCTATTTTCTGCTGTTTTTGGTTTCAGAAATCCTAGTAAGGAAATATTCTCGGAATTGGACGAAACTTTCGCCCAGGGTCCTATTTTTGCACGAAGCTTCCAGAAGACCGAAGAGATAACGAAGTGGGGCCACGAGGCAGCCAGAGGCTAGGGCGGCGCGGCCCAGCCCTGGCCGCGCCGGCCTACCCCCTGGCACCTCGTGTGGCCCCCGCGTTGACCTTCCGCCTACTTAAAGTCTCCGTCGCGAAACCCCCAGTACCGAGAGCCACGATACGGAAAACCTTCCAGAGACGCCGCCGCCAATCCCATCTCGGGGATTCAGAGATCGCCTCCGGCACCCTGCCGGAGAGGGGATTCATCTCCCGGAGGACCCTTCATCGCCATGATCGCCTCCGGAGTGATGAGTGAGTAGTTCACCCCTGGACCATGGGTCCATAGCAGTAGCTAGATGGTCGTCTTCTCCTTGTTGTGCTTCATTGTTGGATCTTGTGAGCTGCCTAACATGATCAAGATCATCTATATGTAATTCTATATGTTGTGTTTGTCGGGATCCGATGGATAGAGAGTACTATGATTATGGTGATTATCAATCTATTGTTTATGTGTTGTTTATGATCTTGCATGCTCTCCGTTATTAGTAGAGGCTCTGGCCAAGTTTGTACTCTTAACTCCAAGAGGGAGTATTTATGCTCGATAGTGGGTTCATGCCTCCATTAAATCTGGGACAGTGACAGAAAGTTCTAAGGTTGTGGATGTGCTGTTGCCACTAGGGATAAAACATTGATTCTATGTCTAAGGATGTAGTTGTTGATTACATTACGCACCATACTTAATGCAATTGTCTGTTGCTTAGCAACTTAATACTGAATGGGGTTCGGATGATAACCTGAAGGTGGACTTTTTAGGCATAGATGCAGTTGGATGGCGGTCTATGTACTTTGTCGTAATGCCCAATTAAATCTCACTATATTTATCATATCATGTATATGCATTGTTATGCCTTTCTCTATTTGTCAATTGCCCGACTGTAATTTGTTCACCCAACATGCTTTTATCTTATGGGAGAGACACCTCTAGTGAACTGTGGACCCCGGTCCTATTCTTTACATAGCATACAATCTACTGCAATTGTGTTTTACTGTTTTCTTTGCAAACATCTTCCACTCGATACGTTTAATCCTTTGTTACAGCAAGCCGGTGAGATTGACAACCTCACTGTTTCGTTGGGGCAAAGTACTTTGGTTTTGTTGTGCAGATTCCACGTTGGCGCAGAATCCCTGGTGTTGCGCCGCATCACATTTCGCGACCATCAACCTTCAACGTGCTTCTTGGCTCCTACTGGTTCGATTAAACCTTGGTTTCATACTGAGGGAAACTTGCTTCTATACGCATCATACCTTCCACTTGGGGTTCCCAACGGACGTGTGCATCTACGCGTATCACTATCAAACCTTGCTATCCAAAGACCTGTATCGAGAGGGAATGCTTCTCATACATCCATAACCTTAGACCAAACCTATGCCATTTGTGTCCACCATACCTACCTACTACATGGTATTTTCTGCCATTCCAAGTAAATACTTCATGTGCTACCTTTAAATAATTCAAACTATACTACTCCTTATTTGTGTCAATGTTTTATAGCTCATGAGGAAGTATGTGGTGTTTTATCTTTCAATCTTGTTGGGCGGACTTTCACCAATGGACTAGTGGCACATCCGCTTATCCAATAATTTTGCAATAAGAGCTGGCAACGGGGTTCCCAACCCCAATTAATAACTTTCATTAATAATTCTCTTCACATGTTTTGCTCTGATTTATCAGTAAGCAACTTAATTTTGCAATAGACACTCCTCCATGGTATGTGAATGTTGGAAGGCACCCGAGGATTCGGTTAGCCATGGATTGAGAAAGCCAAGGTTGGGGGGAGTGTCATCCTTAATAAAACTAAAATACATGTGTAAACAAAAGAGAAGGGGGATGATCTACCTTGCTGGTAGAGATGCCGTCCCTCATGGGAGCCGCTCTTGAAAGGTTCGTTTGGCAAGGGGGTTAGAGTGCCCGCTACCATTCGTTGACAACAACAAACACCGCTCAAAATCTTACTTTTATGCTCTTTATATGATTTCAAAACTTGAAAAGCTCTAGCACATGATTTAATCCCTGCTTCCCTCTGCGAAGGGCCTGTCTTTTACTTTTATGTTGAGTCAGTAAACCTATTTCTCTCTATCTCAAGCAAGCAATTGAGTTGTTGTGAACCAATCATTTATGCTATGATTCAGTTAATCATGTCTTTTATACTTTCTTGTTTAGTACCAATTTTATCTGAATGAATATGACTTTGAAGTTATCAATGATTATGAGGAGATTGTTATGCTTAAATATGAAGGCTCAGCTATAAAATCTAATATGAAAGCTTTGCTTAGAAGTACAATCCGTTAGTAGTTCTCTGACCAAGAACAAAGTTTGCCATCACCAATTATGATTTCTTATGCACCTTTACTTGTGATTTCTCTTTACTTATTTCGAGATGAGTTATATGAGGAAGTTGTTTACTAGAATGTCTTGTGTGAATGAATATGATGCTTCTTGTCCGTATTTTATTTATCGACTCTTCACTCCATAAACATGTGGTCTTGTTTATCGAGCTCAGTTTCGCTTGGGGACAAGCGAGGTCTAAGCTTGGGGGAGTTGATACGTCCAATTTGCATCACTATTTTGTATCATAATTTGCTGTTATTCATTGATATATTTCATATTGGGACACAATACTTATGTTATTTCATCTATTTTGCATGTTTCATCATTATTGGAGGATCAAGCACCGGAGCCAGGATTCTGCTGGAAAAAGCACCGTCAGAACGCAATATTTCGGAAGATCAACTGTGGAAGGAAATTTCACGTAAATTCCTATTTTTCCAGATGACGGAGGGAGCCAGAAGGGGAAGAAGAGGGGAGCCACTGTGGGCCCAGACCACAGGCCGGCGCGGCCCATGGCCTGGCCGCGCCACCCTGTGGTGTGGGGGCCCCACAACCCCTTTCGCCTCCTTTTCTTCGCGTACTCCTTCGTCCCGAAAACCTAAGCCACAGAGAGGACCTCACGAAGGGTTACAGCCGCCTCTGCGGGGCGGAGAACACCAGAGAGAAAAGAGCTCTCCGGCGGGCAGGAATCCGCCGGGGAAATTCCCTCCCGGAGGGGGAAATCGACGCCATCGCCATCGTCATCGAGCGGGACATCATCTCCACCATCATCATCATCATCTCCACCATCTACACCGCCATCACCATCGCTGCACCTCGTCACCGCTGTAACAATTCGGGTTAAATCTTGATTGTATGATAGGGGAAACTCTCCCGGCATTATTCTCTACTTGTTATAGATGCTATTGAGTGAAACCATTGAACCAAGGTTTATGTTCAGATTGTTATTCATCATCATATCACCTCTGATTGTATTCCATATGATGTCTCGTGAGTAGTTCGTTTAGTTCTTGAGGACATGGGTGAAGTCTAAATGCTAGTAGTGAATTATGGTTGAGTAATATTCAATGTTATGATATTTAAGTTGTGGTGTCATTCTTCTAGTGGTGTCGTGTGAACGTCGACTACACGACACTTCAACCTCGTTCGTTGGGAACCCCAAGAGGAAGGTATGATGCGTAGCAAGTTTTCCAAAGAAACCAAGGTTTAATCGAACCAGTAGGAGCCAAGAAGCACGTTGAAGGTTGATGGTCGCGAAATGTGATGCGGCGCAACACCAGGGATTCCGGCGCCAACTAGGAACCTGCACAACACAACCCAAGTACTTTGTCCCAACGAAACAGTGAGGTTGTCAATCTCACCGGCTTGCTGTAACAAAGGATTAAGCGTATCGAGTGGAAGATGTTTGCAAAGAAAACAGTAAAACAATTGCAGTAGATTGTATGTTATGTAAAGAATAGGACCGGGGTCCACAGTTCACTAGAGGTGTCTCTCCCATAAGATAAAAGCATGTTGGGTGAACAAATTACAGTCGGGCAATTGACAAATAGAGAAAGGCATAACAATGCATATACATGACATGATAAATATAGTGAGATTTAATTGGGCATTACGACAAAGAACATAGACCGCCATCCAACTGCATCTATGCCTAAAAAGTCCACCTTCAGGTTATCATCCGAACCCCCTCCAGTATTAAGTTGCAAAGCAACAGACAATTGCATTAAGTATGGTGCGTAATGTAATCAACAACTACATCCTTAGACATAGCATCAATGTTTTATCCCTAGTGGCAACAACACATCCACAACCTTAGAACTTTCTGTCACTGTCCCAGATTCAATGGAGGCATGAACCCACTATCGAGCATAAATACCCCCTCTTGGAGTTAAGAGTAAAAACTTGGCCAGAGCCTCTACTAATAACGGAGAGCATGCAAGATCATAAACAACACATAAACAATAGATTGATAATCACCATAACATAGTATTCTCTATCCATCGGATCCCGACAAACACAACATATAGTATTACAGATAGATGATCTTGATCATGTTAGGCAGCTCACAAGATCCAACAATGAAGCACAACAAGGAGAAGACGACCATCTAGCTACTGCTATGGACCCATGGTCCAGGGGTGAACTACTCACTCATCACTCCGGAGGCGACCATGGCGGTGTAGAGTCCTCCGGGAGATGAATCCCCTCTCGGCAGGGTGCCGGAGGCGATCTCCAATCCCCGAGATGGGATTCGCGGCGGGCGTCTCTGTAAGGTTTTCCGTATCGTGGCTCTCGGTACTGGGGGTTTCGCGACGGAGACTTTAAGTAGGCGGAAGGTCAACGCGGGGGCCACACGAGGGGCCCAGGGCTAGGTCGGCGCGGCCAGGGCCTGGGCCGCGCCGGCCACCCCCTGGCTGCCTCGTGGCCCCACTTCGTTAGGTCTTCGGTCTTCTGGAAGCTTCGTGCAAAAATAGGACCCTGGGCGAAAGTTTCGTCCAATTCCGAGAATATTTCTTTACTAGGATTTCTGAAACCAAAAACAGCAGAAAACAGCAACTGGCTTTCGGCATCTTGTTAATAGGTTAGTTCCGAAAATGCATAAATATGACATATAATGTGCATAAAACATGTAGGTATCATCAATAAAGTAGCATGGAACATAAGAAATTATCGATACGTTGGAGACGTATCAGCATCCCCAAGCTTAGTCCCTAGCAGGTAAAACGATAACAAAGATAATTTCTGAAGTGACATGCCATCATAATCTTGATCATACTATTTGTAAACATATGTAATGAATGCAGCGATCAAAACAAAGGTAATGACATGAGTAAACAACTGAATCATAAAGCAAAGACTTTTCATGAATAGTACTTCAAGACAAGCATCAATAAGTCTTGCATAAGAGTTAACTCATAAAGCAATAAATCAAAGTAAAGGTGTTGAAGCAACACATAAGAAGATTAAGTTTCAGCGGTTGCTTTCAACTTGTAACATGTATATCTCATGGATATTGTCAACATAAAGTAATATAACAAGTGCAATATGCAAGTATGTAGGAATCAATGCACAGTTCACACAAGTGTTTGCTTCTTAAGGTGGAAGGAGATAGGTAAACTGACTCAACAATAAAAGTAAAAGAATGGTCCTTCAATGAGGAAAGCATCGATTGCTGTATTTGTGCTAGAGCTTTTATTTTGAAAACATGAAACAATTTTGTCAACGGTAGTAATAAAGCATATGAGTTATGAAAATTATATCTTACAAGTTGCAAGCCTCACGCATAGTATACTAATAGTGCCCGCACCTCGTCCTACTTAACTTGGACTACCGGGTCTTCGCATGCCATGTTTCAACCAAGTGTCACAAAGGGGTACCTCCATGCCGCCTGTACAAAGGTCCAAGGAGAATGCTCGCATTTCGGATTTCTCGCTTTTGATTATTCTCAACTTAGACATCCATACCGGGACAACATGGACAACAGATAATGGACTCCTCTTAAATGCATAAGCATGTAGCAAAGTTATTATTCTCATATGAGATTGAGGATATATGTCCAAAACTGAAACTTCCACCATGGTTCATGGCTTTAGTTAGCGGCCCAATGTTCTTCTCTAACAATTTTGCATGCTCCAACCACTAAAATGATAGACCTTCAGACAAGACGGACATGCATAGCAACTCACATGATATTCAACAATGGTTGATGGCGTTCCCCAGAAGCATGGTTATCGCACAACAGGCAACTTAATAAAATATAAAGTGCATAAGTACATATTCAATACTACGATAGTTTTTAAGGCTATTTTGTCCCATGAGCTATATATTGCAAAGGTGAATGATGGAATTTTAAAGGTAGCACTCAAGCAATTTACTTTGGAATGGCGGAGAAATACCATGTAGTAGGTAGGTATGGTGGACACAAATGGCATAGTAGTTGGCTCAAGGATTTTGGATGCATGAGAAGTATTCCCTCTCGATACAAGGTTTAGGCTAGCAAGGTTATTTGAAGCAAACTCAAGGATGAACAAGTGCAGCAAAACTCACATAAAAGACATATTGTAAACATTATAAGACTCTACACTGTCTTCCTTGTTGTTCAAAACTCAATACTAGATATTATCTAGACCTTAGAGAAACCAAATATGCAAATCAAATTTTAGCAAGCTCTATGTATTTCTTCATTAATGGGTGCAAAGTATATGATGCAAGAGCTTAAACATGAGCACAACAATTGCAAAGTATCACATTATCCAAGACATTTTTAGAATTACTACATGTAGCATTTTCCAATTCCAACCATATAACAATTTAACGAAGAAGAAACTTCGCCATGAACATTATGAGTAAAGCCTAAGGACACATGTGTCCATATGCAACAGCGGAGCGTGTCTCTCTCCCACAAAGTGAATGCTAGGATCCATCTTATTCAAACAAAAACAAAAACGAAAACAAACCGACGCTCCAAGTAAAGAACACAAGATGTGATTGAATAAAAATATAGTTTCAGGGGAGGAACCTGATGATGTTGTCGATGAAGAAGGGGATGCCTTGGGCATCCCCAAGCTTAGACGCTTGAGTCTTCTTAAAATATGCAGGGGTGAACCACGGGGGCATCCCCAAGCTTAGAGCTTTCACTCCTCTTGATCATAGTATATCATTCTCCTCTCTTGACCCTTGAAAACTTCCTTCACACCAAACTTCAAGCAAACTCATTAGAGGGTTAGTGCACAATTAATAATTCACTCATTCAGAGGTGACACAATCATTATTTTCACTTCTGGACATTGCATAATGCTACTGGACATTAATGGATCAAAGAAATAAATCCAACATAGCAAAAGAGGCAATGCGAAATAAAAGGCAGAATCTGTCAAAAACAGAACAGTCCGTAAAGACGAATTTAGAAATGGCACCAGACTTGCTCAAATGGAAAAACTCAAAACTAATGAAAGTTGCGTACATATCTGAGGATCACGCTCGTAAATTGGCAGATTTTTTCGAATTTTCTACAGAGAATTGTGCCCAGATTCGTGACAGACAGCAATGCTGTTTCTGCGCAGCGATCCCAAATATAACATCAACTTTGACATAGAAACTTTACTTGGCACAAAAACATGATAAGGAGAGGTTGCTACAGTAGTAAACAACTTCCAAGACTCAACAAAACAAAAAATTGCTGTAGGTAAAAACATGGGTTGTCTCCCATAAGCGCTTTTCTTTAACGCCTTTCAGCTAGGCGCAGAAAGTGCAAATCAAGTAACATCGAGAGTAGAAGCATCAACATCATAGCTTGTTCTAATAATAGAATCAAAAGGCAACTTCATTCTCTTTCTAGGGAAGTGTTCCATACCTTTCTTGAGAGGAAATTGATATTTAATATTACCTTCCCTCATATCAATAACAGCACCAACAGTTCGAAGAAAAGGTCTTCCCAACACAATAGGACAAGATGCATTGCATTCAATATCCAAGACAACAAAATCAACGGGGACAAGGTTATTGTTAACCGTAATATGCACATTATCAATCCTCCCCAAAGGTTTCTTTTTAACATTATCGGCAAGATTAACATCCAAATAACAATTCTTCAATGGTGGCAAGTCAAGCATATCATAAATCTTTTTAGGCATAACAGAAATACTTGCACCAAGATCACATAAAGCATTACATTCAAAGTCATTGAATTTCATTTTAATGATGGGCTCCCAACCATCTTCTAACTTTCTAGGAATAGAAGTTTCAAGTTTTAGTTTCTCTTCTCTAGCTTTTATGAGAGCATTTGTAATATGTTTTGTAAAGGCTAAATTTATAGCACTAGCATTAGGACTTTTAGCAAGTTTTTGTAAGAACTTTATAACTTCAGAGATGTGGCAATCATCAAAATCTAAATCATTATGAGCTACAGCAATGGGATCATCATTCCCAAGGTTGGAAAAAATTTCAGCAGTTTTATCACAAGCAGTTTCAGCAGTTTTAGCAATTTCAGGCAGTTTTGTACGCTTTGCACTAGGAGTAGAAACATTGCCAACACCAATTATTTTACCATTGATAGTAGGAGGTGCAGCAACATGTGAAGAATTAGCATTACTAGTGGTGGTAATAGTCCAAACTTTAACTACATTATTCTCTTTAGCTAGTTTTTCATTTTCTTCTCTATCCCACCTAGCACGTAGTTCAGCCATTAATCTTATATTCTCATTAATTCTAACTTGGATGGCATTTGCTGTAGTAGTAATCTTATTATCAATATCATTATTAGGCATAACTTTCAATTTTAAAAGATTTACATCAGAGGCAAGTCTATCAACTCTAGAAGCGATAGTATCAATTTTATCAAGCTTTTCCTCAACAGATTTGTTAAAAGCAGTTTGTGTACTAATAAATTCTTTAAGCATGGCTTCAAGACCAGAGGGTACATTCCTATTATTGTTGTAAGAATTCCCATAAGAATTACCATAACCATTACCATTAGCAGAAGGATATGGCCTATAGTTATTACCAGAGTTGTTCCTATAAGCATTGTTGTTGAAATTATTATTTTTAATGAAATTCACATCAACATTTTCTTCTTGAGCAACCAATGAAGCTAAAGGAACATTATTTGGATCAACATTAGATCTACCATTCACAAGCATAGACATAATCACATCAATCTTATCACTCAAGGAAGAGGTTTCCTCAACAGAATTTACCTTCTTACCTTGTGGAGCTCTTTCCGTGTGCCATTCAGAGTAATTTATCATCATATCATCAAGAAGTTTTGTAGCCGCCCCCAATGTGATGGACATAAAGGTACCTCCAGCAGCTGAATCCAATAAATTCCGCGAAGAAAAATTTAGTCCTGCATAGAAGGTTTGGATGATCATCCAAGTAGTCAGTCCATGGGTTGGGCAATTCTTTACCAAAGTTTTCATTCTCTCCCATGCTTGAGCAACATGTTCAGTATCTAATTGTTTAAAATTCATTATGCTACTTCTCAAAGATATAATTTTAGCGGGAGGATAATATCTACCAATAAAAGCATCCTTGCATTTAGTCCATGAATCAATACTATTCTTAGGCAAAGATAGCAACCAATCTTTAGCTCTTCCTCTTAATGAGAAAGGAAACACTTTCAATTTAATAATATCACCATCTACATCTTTATACTTTTGCATTTCACAAAGTTCAACAAAATTATTGAGATGGGCAGCAGCATCATCAGAACTAGTACCAGAAAATTGTTCTCTCATAACCAAATTCAGTAAAGCAGGTTTAATTTCAAAGAATTCTGCTGTAGTAGCAGGTGGAGCAATAGGTGTGCATAGGAAATCATTATTATTTGCATTTGTGAAGTCACACAATTTAGTATTTTCATGGTTGGCCATTTTAGCAACAGTAAATAAAACAAACTAGATAAAGTAAATGCAAGTAACTAATTTTTTTTTTGTTTTTGATATAGAGAGCAAGACAGTAAATAAAGTAAAACTAGCAACTAATTTTTTTGTGTTTTGATTTAGTGCAGCAAACAAAGTAGTAAATAAAATAAAGCAAGACAAAAACAAAGTAAAGAGATTGAGAAGTGGAGACTCCCCTTGCAGCGTGTCTTGATCTCCCCGGCAACGGCGCCAGAAAAAGAGCTTGATGGCGTGTAACTCACACGTTCGTTGGGAACCCCAAGAGGAAGGTATGATGCGCACAGTAGCAAGTTTTCCCTCAGAAAGAAACCAAGGTTTAATCGAACCAGTAGGAGCCAAGAAGCACGTTGAAGGTTGATGGTCGCGAAATGTGATGCGGCGCAACACCAGGGATTCCGGCGCCAACTAGAACCTGCACAACACAACCCAAGTACTTTGTCCCAACGAAACAGTGAGGTTGTCAATCTCACCGGCTTGCTGTAACAAAGGATTAAGCGTATCGAGTGGAAGATGTTTGCAAAGAAAACAGTAAAACAATTGCAGTAGATTGTATGCTATGTAAAGAATAGGACCGGGGTCCACAGTTCACTAGAGGTGTCTCTCCCATAAGATAAAAGCATCTTGGGTGAACAAATTACAGTCGGGCAATTGACAAATAGAGAAAGGCATAACAATGCATATACATGACATGATAAATATAGTGAGATTTAATTGGGCATTACGACAAAGAACATAGACCGCCATCCAACTGCATCTATGCCTAAAAAGTCCACCTTCAGGTTATCATCCGAACCCCTCCAGTATTAAGTTGCAAAGCAACAGACAATTGCATTAAGTATGGTGCGTAATGTAATCAACAACTACATCCTTAGACATAGCATCAATGTTTTATCCCTAGTGGCAAACACATCCACAACCTTAGAACTTTCTGTCACTGTCCCAGATTCAATGGAGGCATGAACCCACTATCGAGCATAAATACTCCCTCTTGGAGTTAAGAGTAAAAACTTGGCCAGAGCCTCTACTAATAACGGAGAGCATGCAAGATCATAAACAACACATAAACAATAGATTGATAATCACCATAACATAGTATTCTCTATCCATCGATCCCGACAAACACAACATATAGTATTACAGATAGATGATCTTGATCATGTTAGGCAGCTCACAAGATCCAACAATGAAGCACAACAAGGAGAAGACGACCATCTAGCTACTGCTATGGACCCATGGTCCAGGGGTGAACTACTCACTCATCACTCCGGAGGCGACCATGGCGGTGTAGAGTCCTCCGGGAGATGAATCCCCTCTCCGGCAGGGTGCCGGAGGCGATCTCCTGAATCCCCCGAGATGGGATTCGGGGCGGCGGCGTCTCCGTAAGGTTTTCCGTATCGTGGCTCTCGGTACTGGGGGTTTCGCGACGGAGACTTTAAGTAGGCGGAAGGTCAACGCGGGGGGCCACACGAGGGGCCCAGGGGCTAGGTCGGCGCGGCCAGGGCCTGGGCCGCGCCGGCCACCCCCTGGCTGCCTCGTGGCCCCACTTCGTTAGGTCTTCGGTCTTCTTGAAGCTTCGTGCAAAAATAGGACCCTGGGCGAAAGTTTCGTCCAATTCCGAGAATATTTCTTTACTAGGATTTCTGAAACCAAAAACAGCAGAAAAAGAACGGCTCTTCGGCATCTTGTTAATAGGTTAGTTCAGAAAATGCATAAATATGACATATAATGTGCATAAAACATGTAGGTATCATCAATAAAGTAGCATGGAACATAAGAAATTATCGATACGTTGGACACTTCACCATTTATGGGCCTAGGGGAGTGCATCTTGTATTCGGTTGCTAATTGCGGGGTTGCCGGAGTGACAGAAACCTGAGCCCCCGTTAGTATATCGATGCAAGAGGGATCGCAGGATCTCAGAGTTTAAGGCTGTGGTTAGATTTATCTTAATTACTTTCTTGTAGTTGCGGATGCTTGCAAGGGGTATAATCACAAGTATGTATTAGTCCTAGGAAGGGCGGTGCATTAGCATAGGTTCACCCACACAACACTTATCAAAACAATGAAGATTATTAAACCACATGAAGCGAAAGTACTAGACTAAAATCCCCGTGTGTCCTCAAGAACGCTTGGTCATTATAAGTAAACAAACCGGCTTGTCCTTTGTGCTAAAAAGGATTGGGCCACTCGCTGCAATTATTTCTCTCGCATTTTACTTACTCGTACTTTATTCATCTGTTACATCAAAACCCCTTGAATACTTGTTTGTGAGCATTTACAGTGAATCCTTCATCGAAACTGCTGCCAACACCTTCTGCTCCTCGTTGGGATCGACATTCTTACTTATCAAAGATACTACGATACACCCCCTATACTTGTGGGTCATCAAGGAAGCTCAAACTGAAGGTCAAGACGGGGACCCAAATGATCAAGTTGATCAAGTGACACCTCCAAGGCCAAGAAGAACCAAGGAGGAGATCGAGGCCCGTCGTCTAGCAAGAAGAGATAGGACCCTTGAAATTCGTGGACACACTCATGACAAGGTCCTTGGTGATGTAAGAGGAAGAGTTTCCACAAGAAGGCAATTGGCTAACTTTAGCAATCATCATGCTTATATCTCCTTAGTGGAACCCAAGAAAGTATTTGAAGCCCTTGAAGATTCGGATTGGTTGGAAGCTATGCACGAGGAACTCAACAACTTCAAGCGCAACAAAGTGTGGACCTTAGTAGAGAAGCCAAAGGAGTGCCGCAATGTTATAGGCACTAAATGGATATTCAAGAACAAGCAAGATGAGTTTGGAAATGTTGTGAGGAACAAGGCAAGATTGGTGGCTCAAGGTTTCTCTCAAGTTGAAGGAATTGACTTTGGAGAAACTTATGCTCCCGTGGCTCGCCTTGAGTCCATCCGTATCCTTCTTGCTTATGCATCGCATCATAACTTTAAGTTACAACAAATGGATGTGAAAAGTGCATTTCTTAATGGTCCTTTGCATGAAGAGGTTTATGTTAAGCAACCCCCGGGGTTCGAGGATCTCAACTTTCCTAACCATGTCTACAAGCTTGATAAAGCACTTTATGGTCTCAAACAAGCTCCTAGAGCTTGGTACGAGCACCTTAAAGAATTGTTGGTAGACCGTGGGTTTGATGTTGGGCTAATCGATCCCACTCTTTTTACTAAGAGGGTCAATGGGGAGCTTTTCGTTTGCCAATTATATGTTGATGATATTATCTTTGGCTCTACTAACAAAGCTTTCAATGATGAATTTTCAAAGCTTATGACCGATAGGTTTGAGATGTCTATGATGGGAGAGATGAAGTTCTTCCTTGGTTTTGAGATCAAGCAATTGAGAGAAGGAACCTTCATCAATCAAGCAAAATATCTCCAAGACATGCTCAAGAGGTTCAAGATGACCGAGTTGAAGGGTGTAGCCACTCCTATGGTTACTAAATGTCATCTTGCACTAGATCCCAATGGTAAAGAGGTGGATCAAAAGGTATATCGCTCCATGATTGGATCCTTGCTTTACCTTTGTGCATCTAGACCGGACATAGTGTTGAGTGTTGGTGTGTGTGCAAGGTATCAAGCTTCTCCTAAGGAGAGTCACATGATGGCTCTCAAAAGAATCTTTCGATATTTAGTTGATACCCCAAGATATGGTATTTGGTACCCCAAAGGCTCAAGTTTTATTCTCAATGGATACACCGATGCGGATTGGGCGGGAGACAAGGATGATAGGAAATCAACCTCCGGGGCTTGCCAATTCCTTGGTAGGTCCTTGGTGTGTTGGTCTTCTAAGAAGCAAAATTGTATATCTCTCTCCACCGCCGAAGCCGAATATGTTGCCGCCGCAAGTGGATGCACTCAATTGTTATGGATGAGGCAAACTTTAAAGGAATACGGTGTCATTTGTGACAAAGTGCCTCTATTATGTGACAATGAAAGTGCCATCAAGATTGCCTATAATCCGGTGCAACATTCAAGAACGAAGCATATTGAGATCCGGAATCATTTCATTAGGGATCATGTTGCCCGTGGTGATATTGAGCTCATGTTCCTCCTACTCAAAGCTCAGAGAGTTGTATGCTCGAAACCCTACTCCGGCGAGAAGATCCAGCCGCTGGCAACCTCTAGGAGACCGGGGACGAACCACTTGGCTTTCTAAAGGCGTCGAGCGCCAGCAGATAGATCGGAGGGCCTCCAAAACAGAGGTAGAGGATGGGTCACCTTGTTGACCGAAGATCACGGCGACAAGCTGATACGTCCAATTTGCATCACTATTTTGTATCATAATTTGCTGTTATTCATTGATATATTTCATATTGGGACACAATACTTATGTTATTTCATCTATTTTGCATGTTTCATCATCATTGGAGGATCAAGCACCGGAGCCAGGATTCTGCTGGAAAAAGCACCGTCAGAACGCAATATTTCGGAAGATCAACTGTGGAAGGGAATTTCACGTAAATTCCTATTTTTCCAGATGACGGAGGGAGCCAGAAGGGGAAGAAGAGAGGAGCCACTGTGGGCCCAGACCATAGGGCGGCGCGGCCCATGGCCTGGCCGCGCCACCCTATGCCTGGGGGCCCCACAGCCTCTTTCGCCTCCTTTTCTTCGCGTACTCCTTCGTCCCGAAAACCTAAGCCACAGAGAGGACCTCACGAGGGTTACAGCCGCCTCTGCGGGGCGGAGAACACCAGAGAGAAAAGAGCTCTCCGGCGGGCAGGAATCCGCCGGGGAAATTCCCTCCCGGAGGGGGAAATCGACGCCATCGTCATCATCGAGCGGGACATCATCTCCATCATCATCATCATCATCTCCACCATCTACACCGCCATCACCACCGCTGCACCTCGTCATCGCTGTAGCAATTCGGGTTAAATCTTGATTGTTTGATAGGGGAAACTCTCCCGGTGTTATTCTATACTTGTTGTAGATGCTATTGAGTGAAACCATTGAACCAAGGTTTATGTTCAGATTGTTATTCATCATCATATCACCTCTGATTGTATTCCATATGATGTCTCGTGAGTAGTTCGTTTAGTTCTTGAGGACATGGGTGAAGTCTAAATGCTAGTAGTGAATTATGGTTGAGTAATATTCAATGTTATGATATTTAAGTTGTGGTGTCATTCTTCTAGTGGTGTCGTGTGAACGTCGACTACACGACACTTCACCATTTATGGGCCTAGGGGAGTGCATCTTGTATTCGGTTGCTAATTGCGGGGTTGCCGGAGTGACAGAAACCTGAGCCCCCGTTAGTATATCGATGCAAGAGGGATCGCAGGATCTCAGAGTTTAAGGCTGTGGTTAGATTTATCTTAATTACTTTCTTGTAGTTGCGGATGCTTGCAAGGGGTATAATCACAAGTATGTATTAGTCCTAGGAAGGGCGGTGCATTAGCATAGGTTCACCCACACAACACTTATCAAAACAATGAAGATTATTAAACCACATGAAGCGAAAGTACTAGACTAAAATCCCCGTGTGTCCTCAGGAACGTTTGGTCATTATAAGTAAACAAACCGGCTTGTCCTTTGTGCTAAAAAGGATTGGGCCACTCGCTGCAATTATTTCTCTCGCATTTTATTTACTTGTACTTTATTTATCTGCAATATCAAAACCCCCTGAATACTTGTCTGTGAGCATTTACAGTGAATCCTTCATCGAAACTGCTGCCAACACCTTCTGCTCCTCGTTGGGATCGACATTCTTACTTATCGAAGATACTACGATACACCCCCTATACTTGTGGGTCATCAAGACTATTTTCTGGCGCCGTTGCCGGGGAGTGAAGCGCTATTGGTAAGCGGAATTGGTAAGGAAATTTACTGTTTGTGCTGATTTTATTTCTGCCTGCTGCTATAAATCATTATGGAGAGATCTTCTCTTCAATTTCTATTTGGGAAATCTACTACTACTGCAACGGTAGTGGATGAAGCGCCAGGTGAGGAAGTAGTACCATATAAAATACCTATGAAAATTATTGAACGTGTTATGGATAACCGCTATGAAGGGGATGGAACTGTCCATCCTGGTGATCATTTATTGTTTTTGCATGAATTATGCGGGTTATTCAAATGTGCAGGTATTTCTATGAATGAAGTTAGGAAGAAACTATTCACTATATCGCTGTCTGGTAAAGCGGCGCACTGGTATAAATTGCTGAAGAATGGTGATTCTATTGATTGGGAGGACATTGTGCCTTTATTTTATTCCAAATTTTATCCTCCAAGTGAAATTCACAAAGATCGGAACCGCATATATAATTTCTGGCCTCATGATGGAGAGAGTATTGCCCAAGCTTGGGGGAGATTGAAGTCTTTAATGCTCAAATGTCCCATTCATGAGCTTCCTGGTAATGTTATTATTGATAATTTCTATGCAAGACTTTCTTTTCAAGACAAGACCTTGCTGGATACTTCTTGTTCTGGATCATTTACACGCAAGAATGAAGAGTTTAAAAGAGACCTTCTTGATCGGATCCAAGAAAATACTGAAGGATGGGAGAACGACAAAGATAGAGAATCAGGTATAATTTATGATTATAAATGCATTGAAGCTTTTATGGATACTGATAAATTTCGTAATATGAGTGCTACATATGGTCTTGATTCCCAAGTTGTTGCAAATCTTTATAAAGCTTTTGCCTCTCATTATGAACTGCCTAAGAAGAATTTTGATAAGTATCATGAACCGTATAAAGATAAAGTTGATTCATCTGTAAACAAATGTGTAGTGGTTGAAACTGTTGATAATGTTATTCCTGAAGCTTATATTGAAAAAACTCCTTTCCCTGCTAAAATGAAGGAGTACTCTGTCATATCTAGTGCAGTTAATAAAAGTGAAAAGAAACCTAAAGAACCTGAAGAACAAATTAAAATTGAACCTGCTGTTGCAATAGTTAAAGATCTTGTGACTGAAAATGTGGAGGATGGTCATATTATTTTCTGTGAAGATGCTTCTAATATTGTTTCACATCCTAATAAATCCAAACAAGTTAGTGTTCCTATGCTATCTGTTAGAATTGGTGATCATTGCTATTATGGTTTATGTGATATTGGTGCAAGTGTTAGTGCTATTCCTTATGAGCTTTACACGGAGATTATGCACGAAATTGGTTCTTGTGAACTTGAAGATATTGATGTGGTTATTCATCTGGCTAATAGAGAAACTATTTCTCCAATTGGTATTGTTCGAGATGTGGAAGTTCTATGTGGTAAGATTAAATATCCTGCTGACTTTTTGGTACTTGGTTCTGCTGCTAGTGATCATTGTCCTATCATTTTTGGTAGACCTTTTCTAAATACTTGTGGAGCTATTATAGATTGTAAGAAAGAGAAAATTTTGACTAGATTTGCTGGTGAACCTTATGAATTTAACTTTTCTAAATTTACCAAAACTCCTTATAAAGTTGACTTGCCTAGTAATGATTTTAAAATGGAGCAGTGTGCATCTATTGTTCTTGTTCCTAATAATCCTTTGCAGCAACATTTGGAGAATAGTGAAAGTGAAGCTTTTAGGAAAGAAAGAGATGAGCTTGAGGAAATTTTTCTTCGTCAACCTATTCTCAAGCATGATTTACCGGTGGAAGATTTGGGTACAACACCGCCACCGAAGGAAGATCCTGTTTTTGATTTAAAGCCTTTACCTGATAATCTTAAATATGCTCATATTGATGATAAGAAAATATATCCTGTTATTATTAGTTCTAAGCTTTCAGAGATTGAGGAAGAAAGGTTATTGGAAATATTGAAGAAACACCGAGGAGCTATTGGCTATACTCTTGATGATTTGAAAGGGATTTCTCCTTCTATTTGCCAACATGCTATTAATATGGAAGAAGATGCAAGCCTGTTGTTGAACATCAACGTCGTCTAATTCCGAAGATGAAAGAGGTGGTAAGGAACGAGGTATTAAAACTTCTTGAAGCTGGTATTATATATCCTATTGCTGATAGTAGATGGGTTAGTCCTGTGCATTGTGTTCCTAAGAAAGGAGGAATGACTGTTGTGCCTAATGATAATGATGAGCTTATTCCTCAAAGAATAGTTGTAGGTTATAGAATGTGCATTGATTTTCGTAAAGTTAATAAAGTTACTAAGAAAGATCATTACCCTTTACCCTTTATTGATCAAATGCTAGAAAGGTTATCTAAAAATACTCATTTTTGCTTTCTTGATGGTTATTCTGGGTTTTCACAAATTGCTGTTAAAGCTAAAGATCAAGAGAAAACCACGTTTACTTGTCCTTATGGAACTTATGCTTATAGGCGTATGCCTTTTGGTTTATGTAATGCTCCTGCTACTTTTCAAAGATGCATGTCTGCTATTTTTCATGGTTTTTGCGAAAGTATTGTAGAGGTGTTCATGGATGATTTTTCTGTCTATGGGAATTCTTTTGATAATTGCTTGCGAAACCTCGATAAAGTTTTGCAGAGATGTGAGGAAACTAACCTTGTTCTTAATTGGGAGAAATGCCACTTTATGGTTAATGAAGGAATTGTATTGGGACATAAAATTTCCGAGAGAGGTATTGAAGTTGATAGAGCTAAAGTGAAGCAATTGAGAAGATGCCCTATCCGAGGGATGTTAAAGGTATTCGTAGTGTTCTTGGTCATGCTGGGTTTTATAGGAGATTTATTAAAGATTTCTCTAAAATTTCAAAGCCTCTTACTAATCTTCTTCAAAAAGATGTACCTTTTGTTTTTGATGATGATTGTAAGGAAGCTTTTGAAACTCTAAAGAAAGCCTTAACAACTGCTCCTGTAGTCGAACCTCCTGATTGGAATTTGCCTTTTGAAATTATGTGTGATGCTAGTGATTTTGCTGTAGGCGCTGTTCTTGGACAGCGGGTAGATAAAAAATTAAATGTTATTCATTATGCTAGTAAGACTCTTGATGCTGCTCAAAGAAATTATGCTACAACTGAAAAGGAATTGTTAGCTGTAGTCTTTGCTTGTGACAAGTTTAGACCTTATATTGTTGATTCGAAAGTTACAATTCATACTGATCATGCTGCAATTAGATACCTTATGACAAAGAAAGATGCTAAGCCAAGGCTTATTAGATGGGTACTTCTGTTGCAAGAATTTGATTTACATATTATAGATAGGAAAGGTGCTGATAATCCTGTTGCTGATAATTTGTCTAGATTGGAAAATATTGCTTATGATCCTGTTCCTGTTAATGATAGTTTTCCAAATGAACAATTGGCTGTAATAAAGGTGAGCTCGCGAGAGAGCCCTTGGTATGCAGATTATGCTAACTTTATTGTTTCGAAGTATTTGCCTCCAACCTTTTCAGCTCAGCAAAGGAGGAAATTCTTTTATGACTTGAGGCATTATTTTTGGGATGACCCACACTTATATAAAGAAGGAGTGGATGGTATTATGCGAAGATGTGTTCCCGAATATGAACAACAGAGATATTGAGTAAATGTCATGGTAGTGTTTATGGAGGACATCACGCTGGAGATAGAACCGCGCAAAAGGTTCTACAATCAGGTTTTTATTGGCCAACACTCTTCAAAGATGCAAGGAAATTTATTTTATCCTGTGATGAATGTCAAAGAGTTGGTAATATCTCCAGACGCAATGAAATGCCTATGAATTATACTCTTGTTATTGAACCATTCGATTGTTGGGGATTCGACTTCATGGGTCCTTTCCCTTCTTCAGACGGTAACACTCATATACTTGTCGCTGTTGATTATGTTACTAAATGGGTAGAAGCTATACCTACAAGGAGTGCTGATGGTGAGACCTCTATAAAAATGCTTGTAGATGTTATATTTCCTAGATTTGGAGTACCTAGATATATTATGACTGATGGAGGTTCTCATTTTATTCATGGAGGTTTTAGAAAAACTCTTGCTAAGTATGGTATTAATCATAGAATTGCTTCTGCTTATCACCCTCAAACTAGTGGTCAAGTAGAATTATCAAATAGAGAGATTAAAGCTATCTTGGGAAAGACTGTTAATAAATCTAGAAAGAATTGGGCTAGCAAATTGAAAGAAGCACTATGGGCTTATAGAACTGCTTATAAAAATCCTATGGGAATGTCACCTTATAAAATGGTTTATGGAAAAGCTTGTCATTTACCTTTAGAACTAGAGCACAAAGCTTATTGGGCTGTTAGAGAACTAAATAAAGATCCTAAATTAGCCGGTAATAAGAGGTTGTTGCAATTAAGTTCTCTAGATGAATGGAGAAGTGAAGCTTATGAAAATGCTAAACTCTTTAAAGAAAAAGTTAAGAAGTGGCATGATAGAAGGATCATTAAAAGAGAATTTAATGTTGGAGATCAAGTTCTATTGTATCGGTCTCGTCTCAGATTCTTTGCAGGGAAATTACTCTCGAAGTGGGAAGGACCATATGTTGTTGAGGAGGTGTATCGTTCAGGAGCAATTAAAATTAGCTCTCTCCAAGGCAATGCCACGCAAGTGGTGAATGGACAAAGACTCAAGCATTATATCTCGGGTGATTCTTATAATGTTGATGTTGATATTATTCAAGTGGAAACACCGGAGGCTTTCATCAAAGGACAAATTGACAGTCCGCCAGAACTCGACTTTGAATAGGTAACAGTACAGGTAATAAAAAGTCCGCGTTTACCTTTCCGAACATTATTTCTGCTGTTTTTAGAAAATATGAAAAATTACGAGTTCGAAACGGAGTGGAAAGGACGCACGAGGGGGTGCCACCATAGGCCGGCGCGGCCTGACCTGGGCCCGCGCCGACCTATGGTCTGGCCGCCTCGTTGCCCCTTTCCGACTCTGGTTCGATCTGGAGCCTTCCTTTTGTCGTGAAAATTTTTGCTATATAATCCCCCGGACCCCTGGAGGTCCGTAATATCGTTTTCTCGTCGTGTTTTGTTTCGAGCTGTTTTCTGCCAGATTTGTTTTGATCTAGAAGCACCATGGTCTCCAACAACAAAGACAAGGGGCCTTGGAGGGAAGAGATGGATGAGAGGATCAATAAGGAGAAGGAGAAGATAGCATCAGCAAAAGGAGAGTGGGAAACTACGAGGAGTAAGCCAATTTTGGTGGGATCGGTTAATACTGGGCGTTCTTTTTCTCATAACTTGCAGGGAGCTCTTCCGCCTGCTCTGGACCTCGACTCTTTCCCTTGTGTGGAGGAAGCAATACGGGTTGCTGATGAGTTTTGTGATCAATATCGTGCTCTAAGAAGGGAAGTGGAGATACTTCAGGAGGAGAACCAGCGACTTCGCAGAATGCTGGAATATTACTCAAATCCCAGCACAAGGCCGTCACCGCCACACTCGGGTAACAATGAGTCTCTTCAGGTTTTGGTGCAGAATTGCAAAATTGAGAAGCTGAAGCTGAAGGAGATCCTTATGAAGCGCGAGAGGAATCCATCGCCATCATCACCAAAGGAGTAATTCATCATCGGTATTGGCATCCCCTTGGTTTGTTCCAAGCTTGGGGGAGTGCCGCGGTATCACATCATCACCACCTTTATCTTTTACTATCAAGTAGTGTCATATCATGAGTAGGGAAGTTATCATATGGAATAGTATGCAATGTGGAAGTATCTCTCTTAGTTAGTTATCTATGTATCCGTTGGTGTGAGTTATCGTTATGAAATATTAATGAGAAGTCTTATCATTTACTTTTTGCACATCTTATTTTAGTTTGCAATCTCTATTATATGATTACTCTTGACATGAGTATTGATATCACTTTGGGAGCATCAAGTAAATCTATTTGGTTTTGGCAAACTTAGCATTGGTCAATAGCAACAACATCTTGATGTTTAATAGAAGAGAGAAATACACTTAGATATATTACTATTATCTCTATGCTTAGTATTCTAAAGTTAAAATTGCTTGTGCTTATGAGAAAGATGCATGATTGTTTCTATCATATGTATATTTGTTTGTTTCCCTCAACCTTTATGCTTGCTATCAAACCTTGCTAGCCAAAGACCTGTATCGAGAGGGAATGCTTCTCATACATCCATAACCTTAGACCAAACCTATGCCATTTGTGTCCACCATACCTACCTACTACATGGTATTTTCTGCCATTCCAAGTAAATACTTCATGTGCTACCTTTAAATAATTCAAACTATACTACTTCTTATTTGTGTCAATGTTCTATAGCTCATGAGGAAGTATGTGGTGTTTTATCTTTCAATCTTGTTGGGCGGACTTTCACCAATGGACTAGCGGCACATCCGCTTATCCAATAATTTTGCAATAAGAGCTGGCAACGGGGTTCCCAGCCCCAATTAATAACTTTCATTAATAATTCTCTTCACATGTTTTGCTCTGATTTATCAGTAAGCAACTTAATTTTGCAATAGACACTCCTCCATGGTATGTGAATGTTGGAAGGCACCCGAGGATTCGGTTAGCCATGGATTGAGAAAGCCAAGGTTGGGGGGAGTGTCATCCTTAATAAAACTAAAATACATGTGTAAACAAAAGAGAAGGGGGATGATCTACCTTGCTGGTAGAAATGCCGTCCCTCATGGGAGCCGCTCTTTGAAGGTTCGTTTGGCAAGGGGGTTAGAGTGCCCGCTACCATTCGTTGACAACAACAAACACCGCTCAAAATCTTACTTTTATGCTCTTTATATGATTTCAAAACTTGAAAAGCTCTAGCACATGATTTAATCCCTGCTTCCCTCTGCGAAGGGCCTATCTTTTACTTTTATGTTGAGTCAGTAAACCTATTTCCCTCTATCTCAAGCAAGCAATTGAGTTGTTGTGAACCAATCATTTATGCTATGATTCAGTTAATCATGTCTTTTATACTTTCTTGTTTAGTACCAATTTTATCTGAATGAATATGACTTTGAAGTTATCAATGATTATGAAGAGATTGTCATGCTTAAATAGGAAGGCTCAGCTATAAATTCTAATATGAAAGCTTTGTTTAGAAGTACAATCCGTTAGTAGTTCTCTGACCAAGAACGAAGTTTGCCATCACCAATTATGATTTCTTATGCACCTTTACTTGTGATTTCTCTTTACTTATTTCAAGATGAGTTATATGAGGAAGTTGTTTACTAGAATGTCTTGTGTGAATGAATATGATGCTTCTTGTCCGTATTCTATTTATCGACTCTTCACTCCATAAACATGTGGTCTCGTTTATCGAGCTCAGTTTCGCTTGGGGACAAGCGAGGTCTAAGCTTGGGGGAGTTGATACGTCCAATTTGCATCACTATTTTGTATCATAATTTGCTGTTATTCATTGATATATTTCATATTGGGACACAATACTTATGTTATTTCATCTATTTTGCATGTTTCATCATCATTGGAGGATCAAGCACCGGAGCCAGGATTCTGCTGGGAAAAGCACCGTCAGAACGCAATATTTCGGAAGATCAACTGTGGAAGGGAATTTCACGTAAATTCCTATTTTTCCAGATGACGGAGGGAGCCAGAAGGGGAAGAAGAGAGGAGCCACTATGGGCCCAGACCAGGCGGCGCGGCCCATGGCCTGGCCGCGCCACCCTATGCTCTGGGGGCCCCACAGCCTCTTTCGCCTCCTTTTCTTCGCGTACTCCTTCGTCCCGAAAACCTAAGCCACAGAGAGGACCTCACGAAGGGTTACAGCCGCCTCTGCGGGGCGGAGAACACCAGAGAGAAAAGAGCTCTCCGGCGGAATCCGCCGGGGAAATTCCCTCCCGGAGGGGGAAATCGACGCCATCGTCATCGTCATCGAGCGGGACATCATCTCCATCATCATCATCATCATCTCCACCATCTACACCGCCATCACCACCGCTGCACCTCGTCATCGCTGTAGCAATTCGGGTTAAATCTTGATTGTTTGATAGGGGAAACTCTCCCGGTGTTATTCTATACTTGTTGTAGATGCTATTGAGTGAAACCATTGAACCAAGGTTTATGTTCAGATTGTTATTCATCATCATATCACCTCTGATTGTATTCCATATGATGTCTCGTGAGTAGTTCGTTTAGTTCTTGAGGACATGGGTGAAGTCTAAATGCTAGTAGTGAATTATGGTTGAGTAATATTCAATGTTATGATATTTAAGTTGTGGTGTCATTCTTCTAGTGGTGTCGTGTGAACGTCGACTACACGACACTTCACCATTTATGGGCCTAGGGGAGTGCATCTTGTATTCGGTTGCTAATTGCGGGGTTGCCGGAGTGACAGAAACCTGAGCCCCCGTTAGTATATCGATGCAAGAGGGATCGCAGGATCTCAGAGTTTAAGGCTGTGGTTAGATTTATCTTAATTACTTTCTTGTAGTTGCGGATGCTTGCAAGGGGTATAATCACAAGTATGTATTAGTCCTAGGAAGGGCGGTGCATTAGCATAGGTTCACCCACACAACACTTATCAAAACAATGAAGATTATTAAACCACATGAAGCGAAAGTACTAGACTAAAATCCCCGTGTGTCCTCGAGAACGTTTGGTCATTATAAGTAAACAAACCGGCTTGTCCTTTGTGCTAAAAAGGATTGGGCCACTCGCTGCAATTATTTCTCTCGCATTTTATTTACTTGTACTTTATTTATCTGCAATATCAAAACCCCCGAATACTTGTGTGAGCATTTACAAGAATCCTTCATCGAAACCGCCAACACCTTCTGCTCCTCGTTGGGATCGACATTCTTACTTATCGAAGATACTACGATACACCCCCTATACTTGTGGGTCATCAAGACTATTTTTGTGTGCTTCGATGGCCCTCAGATAGTTGTAGGAAACTGTAAAGTTGTTTCTTAAATTCCAGACTATCTTTTAGATGCATTCTGATAGTGATTGCTATTTCATATTTCATACAAAAACTGATTGCTATTTCATATTTAGGTTGCTGGAACTTCTCATTCCCTATAGTGGTTGCTATTTCACATGAACCCAATGTCGTTATGGAGTTGTTCCTGGTTGACTCTGGTATCAATTCTTTATTAGTGGTAAATTCTTGCATACCGTTTAAAAAATACAAAAAAACTCACCAATTATGTTTTACTAATCTACAAACAAACACAATGTGTTGGCAACCAGCAGGGAAAACATTGCAAATTAAAGATTGTTGTTGCAGTGGTTAATAACCCCCATGATTGGAGGTTCAATGTGCAAGGATTGCAGGAGGAGGACATACCCCAATGAGAACACCTACAGATGCTCTCACTGCCCATGTATAGAAGGGAGACCAACATAATCTTATAACAGAGATCATATTAATGGAGCTATCTCTTTGTATTTTGTTTGAAACTGATTAATACCACTGCTGGCACACATGCATAGGCTATCAATTAACCTAACAGGTACTGAGTCTAATGAGGAAAACAAGATGGTACAAAAATTCAGTACCGACCACTACATCGGCCAAGAAAAAGGTACACTCTCACATCTATTTTTGTCTATGATAATACAATTGATTCCACTCATGTCATTGAGTCATCACCCGTCCATCCTAACGCATGGAAAAAAAGAAAGCCACCAAGAAATTATTCCCACCTAAGTAAAAAAGCTCCACCTTGGCAAGTAAGCATCTAAAATAAATGCCTGCATTCACACATCAGGTAGACCCAACTGGTGAAATAAGGAAGTATCCGCACCGGTGAAACAGAAGCTTTGTTCAGAACAATTTTCCTGACTACTGTTACCAGAAATATCACGTGTAGTATTATTTGCTTCTAGAACTACTAATCATGAATACTCTCGGCATTATGTAATATTAAGTGCCTAAATAACTTTGTATAATTATCTCAAGTATCTTCTGTTTATCACTGATGACTACTGTTGTGGTGTCTCTATATAATCATGTCAACTTTCTTCAGTTTATCTACCACATTTAATGAGTTACACTGTTTTTCCAAAAAGGAGGATAGTGAGTTACACTGTTTTTTAGTGAGCTACAGAGCTGGAACTTGAATCCAATTTACAAAGGAGGAACAACTCCTCGATTACCAAAACGAAGAATTTGCCACACTTGATCCTAATATACCAGCAAACCAACTGCAGCTTAGCCAATAGTATACAAAGCTTTTACCAACGGGCTAAGAAACCAGAAAAATTATCAAATAATGCATAATTAATACCATCCCACGGGTTATAGCGCATGCATCTGCTATGTCTGTTTGTTGTTGATTCTCATAACTTTTCAATGGATTAAAATATCAGTCGCCTAAAAAGGCTTTGTTCTCTAAGTCCTTATCAAACTTCAAAAGTTTAACGATGATACTTGGTACCTACTCCATATTGTCATGGCAGCGGTGGGCGTTAGTCGTGAGCCTGGTGTCGCTCGAAGTGTAGGAGTTCCAGGAGGACCTGCTCCGCTCTCGCGGCCACGTGCACAGGCTGCGGGAGGTGCACCAGGTGGCCGGGATTGTGAACGGGTGCGAGTGTCTTCAGAACTGGAGCATGGGCCTCATCTCCTTGCTGCCGCAATAACTGACCACAATACCAGAAAGTATGCTTGAAATGTTTTATTGTTCATGATATTCCCATTTAGTATTTTAGCAAGTTCTTTTCCTCATATGTCGAAGCTACATCCTTTTCTTGGTTTCCTAAATACCTCTCTTCTTCCTCAGAACAAGTTCACGAGTCTGAATTTTTTCTATGACATTAGTGGTCTTGAGAAATGCTCTTATAAGTTGCGACAATGCGCTTGCCTATGTAGATGATTATTTGGGGTTCCTTGCTTTTGTTGTTCTCGACAAAATCAATAACTGTTAGTTGATGTAATATATTATCCTCAAATTTCTCTGGTTGTATAAAATGTTTGTTCTGTCTTTGTAATCTATTGTGGGTTGTTACGTTTTGCAAAATCTAAGATTTATTATCATTTTCCTACCTACACACGATTCATGCGGGGTCGTGCGCCAAGGCGCACATCAAAATCTAGTGCTAATAAAATGAGTCAATGTGGTACATCATACATGTAGCCGTTGGGTCGTTGGTAGCTGGATTAGCTAAAGATGAAGCTGTGTAAATAAATGGAGTATCATGTCAGCACATGTAGCACCTGGTGGGTGGACGATGGGCAACATAAAAAAAAAAACGGTGCCCGTTGGGTCGTTCCAGCACTTCGGCAATAAAAAATGGCAGCCTGTTACGGTTCCAGCACTTCGGCAATAAAAATGGCAGCCTGATACGGATTTGCCAGCATAGGATGATAGGAATCAGTAATCCAGGAGATGCCTTGTGGCAAATTCTAGCACGTTGGCCGTCCGTCCCCTGGAAGGCTGGAACGTCCTGGTTTATCGACCGGCACGACAGCGGCTGGCCGGCCAGCCGTGTTGCTACTTGCGATGTTCACCTAGAAATCTGGAATGTAAGACTAGTCATAGTGGGAAGTAACATAGAGTAGTAACATGCACATGTTACTACTCTATGTTATTACCTTCATAGTGGTTAGAACATCAAAGTAGCATCATGTATACCTTATTAATTAGACTCATTGTATCTTGGGATGTGATGTTACAGAATTAGCTATGTTACTCCATCCTCCTCTCTCTCATTAACTCACGCCACATAAGCAAATTTATGACTTGAGTTACTTACACAGTGGGTTATTCCCACTATGAGTAGTCTAACGCGTGGCGCGGCGACACGTAAGCACGGGCCCTACCGAGGCGACGAAGATTCAGTGACTGCCTCACAGCAAGTCACGTCGTGACTGGACCTCATATCCGCCTCATGTTCTTCATCCAACGGTTCTAATCGAATGATTTCAAACTTTTGCTAAATTTGTCTTTTTTGCTGCGACTAAAATATAAAGTATTTTTCATTGAAATATTTTCGTACTTACAACATGATTCGTTGGCAACATGTACATTTTTAGTTTTGAATTTTTTGATGATTTTTAAAAACGAAAATTCAAATTCATCAAAAAATTCAAAATTAAAAATGTACATGTTGCCAACGAATCATGTTGTAAGTACGAAAATGTTTCAACGAAAAATAATTTATATTTTAGGCACAGTAAAAAACAAAAAAATTAACAAAATTTTGGAATCATTCGATTCAACCCGTTGGATGGAGAATGTTGGGCGGATGAGAGGTCCAGTTACAACGTGACTTGCTGTAGTCCAGTCACTGAATCTTCGTTCCCTACCGAGGCGGGCGAGAGCATGCAAACAAAGCAGCAGCCTGCTCGAACCTGCAAAGATTCCCCTGCCTAACTTCATGGGTTCGTAGTAGAAATATAAAATTGAATATACCTAAGATTTATCCACGTAGTAATGCGGCAATAACGGAAATGATACGTTGACATATCCTTGTAGACCGATAGCGGTTAACATTTCGCTAGAACATGGTTCATGTAGATGAATAGTCGTCGCCGACCTCAGGGTCGCGTAGAAGTCCTCTCCCACAATGTCGAGTGCCACAGGTGCAACACCTCGTAATTTCGCACACATACGATGCTTAACTACGCTCCTGGCTCTGATCCAGCGAACCTGCGGAAGTAGATTAGAGCCAGGTTCCCGCGTAGTCCAGTCACTGGCTCCTGGCTCTGATCCAGTTACAACGTGACTTGCTGTAGTCCAGTCACTGGATCCCAGCAGCGTTCCCGCGTGCTGGGTGGAGTTGTCTCCCTCCCTAGTGCATTTTTTCGGGAAACGACACAGAGAATAAAACTAGAGAGAGATATTTCTCTATTTAATTATGTATTTAATTTGTCCCTATGACTCTCTTTATATAGGGGGCAATATTTCATAAACCGGTAAGGTGAGACAAAAGAGAGGAGGAGGAGGTGGGGAGGAGCCGGCCGGCCCTTGGCCAGGCCACGCCCACGTGCGCCCCCTCCCTCGCCCCGATCGTCTCGAGTGGGCCGACCCACTTGGCCCGGCCGACCACCCCCTCTCCTCTCCCTCATGGACCCCTTTGGCACATGGGGCCCAATAAAGGTAGGAGTGCCTTTTTAATTAAATAAAATATTTTTAAAATTAATTAAATATATTTTAATATAATAATTCATTTAATTAACATATTAAACATATCCTTCAATTGCCATTTGTCTAAGACATCTCCCGAACTATTTCGAACAACTTTCTGACATCTTCAGAACCCTACTCTGGATATATCTCTCAATTCCGATGAATACAAAACTATCTCGAGTTTCGTTGAACCCTTAAGTGTGTTACCCTACAGTTCGGGAATAACACAGTCATGATCTGGGATAATGTGTGCGATCAAATTGATCACTAGGGGGGTCTCGATAACCATGCACCTCTATGCATTCCACGAAGATATAATCGTCGTTTGAACCATTGCATCGAGTCTTAATCCTTTTGTTCATTCGATATTGGCACTCGTCCGGGACATGATCATCGGTATCACAATACCTAGTTCGGTCTCGTTACCGACAAGGCTATTTTAACTTGTTTGTGTGTGATTCCATCCTCATGATATAGTCATAAGCTGCGAAACTTTTATGGATGTAATCTCACCGAGTGGGCCATATGTATCTTTCCGTCACGTGGACGAACAAATCCTGCTCTTGATCCATACACCTTAACCATCTGGAATACCCAACCACACATTTATGATCATCCTGTTACGGTTTGACGGTTGATGCAGTCAAGGCAGCCTCCGGCGATAATGATTAGATATGATATCACGGTCTAAGGACTAAGTCACTACGCACTTTAATAAACATTGTAACATTGAACTTAATGTGACTCAGTCGTATTACAATACTTATGTTATGGGTATGTCCATCATATCATTCATTCAATCGATATGATCTCATTGTCAATGACATGTGTGTCCATGATCGGGAAAGCCTCGATCAACGATTAACCTCAATGAACTAGTTATGCACTCGTGTGCTTACTAGGGACTATTTGTTTCTTTACACTACCACACGTATATTGATGCTTCCGCTTAATATAGTTATAGCATGGTATGAAACTAATTATGAATATTTGACATATAATAAATATCCATTTTTTTGAACCGGTACGGAAACAGCAAGGCGTTCCGCTCCGCCTCCGGTGCCCTTGGGGCTTTGGAGGTGTGGTGGACCGCAGCCTCTCGCCGGCGGGAAGGTTTCAGTTTTCAGTTCTCCGTTTAGTTTATTTTCGGTGTCTTCTTCGGGATGGCGAGGCGGCGGCTACTTCCTGAAATCAGAATAAGGTCCTCCCCGTCCTATCCTCGCTCCGGTGGTGCATCTAGCGCCGGTGGAGGACGCGTGGAGTTGTGTGTCCGGCGGATCCCCAGTGATTCGATCGTCTTCCGTGTTCGATTGTGGGGTTTCAGGTCAGTCTCTTCCGATCTACGGTTGTCATCATTGGCGATGGTTGTTGCTCTGGTGTGCTGGTTCTTTGGGGCCTTAGCACGACGACTTCTCGTCTGTCTACTACAACAAGCTCTACTATGACAAGCTTTGCTTGGCTCCGGTGATGGAGGGGCAAGGACGGCGGCGCGCCTTCAGCTCGTGCTAGTATCTGTAGTCGTCGCTAGGTGGTCCAACGACCTATTTGTAATTTTTATTACTTTTAGGCATCTTTGTACTACTGTTGATGGTTATTAATGGATTGGTGGAATTTCCGAAAAAAAAAACTATTATTATTTGTCTCTAGAGAACTATCTCCAACACTAGCTCCACATTTATAACTTCTCTAATCTAAATGATCTTTACTGAACTTTTTAACCATTTGCAGCAGAAATTCAAACTTTTATGGTCTTTTTTGGTCACACCATGTTACGAGGAGTAACTAGTTGGTTTGACAAGTTTTCGTCAAATTCAGTTATTTAAAATGGAGAGATCTAGCTGTTTTCCTACCTAGATTTTCCGAAGGGTTTGGTAATTGGTATCATTGAGTCCGCACATATTGGATAGCGTGACCTAACTGAAAGTGCCAAACAATCGAACGTGCCGTAACTGCTTTTGATCCATCCTAAGGACATATACAATGGTGATGAGTGATACGTCCAAAACGTATCTACTTTCCCGAACACTTTTGCTATTGTTTTGCCTCTAATTTGTGTATTTTGGATACAACTAACACGGACTAACGCTGTTTTCAGCAGAATTGCTCTGGTGTCTTTTTGTGCAGAAATCCAACTTTCGGGAAAATCCTCGGAATTTCTTCAGATGGCCCTATTTTACCAAAATATTGACGGAGCCGAAGGGCGAAGGAGGTGGAGGCCCGAGGGCCCCACACCACATGGCGGCGCGGCCAGGGGGGCCCGCGCGGCCATGTGGTGTGGCCCCCGGCCGGCCTCCGACGCCCTTCGGACTACTTATTCGCCTCGACCTAAAAACGCACGGAGAGAAGTCGACATCGCCAGAAACCCTCCAGAAAGCCGCCACATCGCGAAACCCGTCGCGGGAGCCAGAAGTCTCCGTTCTCGCACTCCGCCGGGACGGGGAATTGGAGGAGATCTTCACCGCCATCACCGCCAACGCCTCTCCATCAACCAGCAATGTTTCCCCCATCCATGTGTGAGTAATTCCCCGCTGTAGGCTGAAGGGGATGGTAGGGATTGGATGAGATTGGTCATGTAATAGTCATAAGATTGTTAGGGCATAGTGCCTAGTATCCGTAGATGTCACTTTTATGATATTGTTGCAACTTGTTATGCTTAATGCTTGTCACTAGGGCCCGAGTGCCATGATCTCAGATCTGAACATGTTATTGATTCATGAAGATATTCGTTGTTTATGATCTTACCTATAAGTTGTATACACATGTCGCTGTCCGGAACCAATGGCCCCGAAGTGACAAGAATCGGGACAACCGGAGGGGATGGTAGTGATGTGAGGATCACATGTGTTCACGGAGTGTTAATGCTTTGCTCCGGTACTCTATTAAAAGGAGTACCTTAATATCCAGTAGTTTCCCTAGAGGCCCGGCTGCCACCGGCTGGTAGGACAAAAGATGTTGTGCAAGTTTCTCATTGCGAGCACGTACGACTAAATATGGAACACATGCCTATTGATTGATTAGTACTTGGATACCGTTTTATTATTATCTGCAAATGCCCATGCTTTGATTGTTATATGAGTTTCTCTCATCCATGCAACGCCCGTTAAATCCGTCCCTATGCCTACAGTATTTTAATCCTGCTGTTTACTATAATCACTACTGCTGTCTTTATTTCACTGCTGCTGTTATTCCGCTATTTCCACTACCATAGAACTGTTACTATAAACTCTTGCGAGCAAGTCTGTTTCCAGGTGCAGCTGAATTGACAACTCCGCTGTTAAGGCTTACAAGTATTCTTTGTCTCCCCTTGTGTCGAATCAATAAATTGGGTAATACTTCCCTCGAAGACTGTTGCGATCCCCTATACTTGTGGGTCATCAAGACTATTTTCTGGCGCCGTTGCCGGGGAGCATAGCTTTATTTGGAAGTTCACTTGGATTGATATTGTTCGCTGCAAATTCTCCATCATGGGTAAACCTCGCGATACTAAGATCGCCATATTACCATCCACTACAAGAAAAGGTACAACTCTGAGTACCTCTGCTGCTCTTGATTCACCATCTGTGATTGATAAACTTGTTTCACCGCCACATGCTTCGCGTGCTGGTACTTCTGCTGAATCTGAAAATTCTCATAATATTGATAATGTTTCTGCTGTGCTTGATGATAGTGGTTCATTGGGATCTTTTCTAGATGCTACAATTGCTAAGTCTAGACAAATTGAAAATACTGAAACTCCTAATGCTACACCTGTTAATTCACCTGAGTCTGTTGAATATTCTAGTGATGATCTTGATGAGGATTATGTAGAGCTTAATGATGATTTTATTGAAAAATGCAATGCTACTACTGATGCAAGAAAAATTAAAAAGTTGCTTGCAGAACATGCTGTTAGATATAAACTGTCTCCTGATCCTAAATTTGCCACATCTCCTATAAGCATTAGGGATAAAGATTATGATTTTTCTCTTGATCTATCTCATATAGCTATTGTTGAGAAAACACCCTTTTGTGGTACTGAAAAAGAAAGTGCTGTTGAACACATGACTGAGTTATCTACTCTTAGTGGCTTGTTTTCTGATGATATTAAGATGCGTACTTACTTTGTCGCTAAAATTTTTCCTTTCTCATTAAAGGATGATGCTAAAACTTGGTATAATAATTTGTCTCCTGGTTCTATTAAAAGTCCAAAAGAATTGCTTGATGTTTTCTTCCGTAAATACTTTCCTGCTAGTGCTCAACATGCTGCTTTGCAGAGAATTTATAATTTTGACCAGGAAGATGGAGAGAAATTGCCTGAGGCTTGGGCTAGATTTTGTTCTCTTATTAGAGCTCAGCCTGACCATGATTTGGAAAAGAATGATTTACTTGATATATTTTATAGTGGACTAACCATTGAGTCTAGGGCATACCTGGATAGTTGTGCTGGTTGTGTTTTCAGGAAAAGAACTCCAGAAGACGCTGAAGAATTATTGGCTAAAATAGGCCGGAATCATGATGATTGGTCTACACCTGAACCAACCCCGACACCGATAGTGAAGAAGAGGGGTATGATTAAATTGAATGATGAAGATATGAGGGAAGCCAAGAAGTCTCTTAAGGAGAAGGGTATTAAACCTGAAGATGTGAAGAATTTACCTCCTATAGAAGATATATGTGAGACAATTCCCCCTTCATCTACGATTGAGGTACACTCGCTTCAACACTTTACTAGGGAAGATATTCCGTATTCAAAATCTCCTGCTCAATGTTTAGATGAATTTGATAATTATATTGCTAAGCAAGAAAATTTTAATATGAGAGTAGAGAATCATTTAATGGAAAATTCCCGAGCTATTAGTGAATTGCATGGTATTGTGGAGAGAACCTCCAATGATGTTAAGATACTTGTTAAACATTTTCAAATGGTTCAAACTCAAATTGATCAACTTACTAAAGTGCAAAATGACTTGTTGGGAAATAATTCTAAAGAAAAACATGCTTGTGAAGTAACAACTAGAGGTGGTGCTTCTACCCAGGATCCTCTATATCCTGAAGGGCATCCCAAAAGAGTTGAACAAGATTCTCAACCAATTAAAACTAGTGCTCCATCTAAGAAAAAGAAAAAGAAACATAAGAATGTTGTAGAATCCTCTGAACCTGTTAATGATCCTAATAGTATTTCTATTTCTGATGCTGAAACTGAAAGTGGTAATGAACATGAGGAAGATAATGATAAGAATGATACTCCTGATAAAGAAGAAATTGAAAAAGAACCTGAAAAGCCTGCTAAAAATAAAAAGTACACTAAAGAAGACTTTATTACTGAGAAGCATGGTAATGAAAGAGAACCTTGGGTTCAAAAGCAAATGCCTTTTCCTGCTAAGAAATTAAAATCAAAGGAGGAGGAACATTATAATAAATTTTGTGATTGGATGAAACCTTTATTTTTGCAAATCCCTTTGACCGATGCTATTAAATTGCCTCCTTATTCAAAGTATATGAAAGATATTGTTACTAACAAAAGGAAAGTCCCCAATGAGGAAATTTCTACTATGCTCGCTAATTACTCCTTCAATGGTAAGATTCCAAAGAAGTTGGGCGACCTAGGTATACCGACTATTCCTTGTTCCATCAAGAATAATTATGTTAGAACTGCTCTATGTGATTTGGGAGCAGGTGTGAGTGTGATGCCTTTTTCTCTTTATAAGAGACTTGATTTAGATAAATTGATACCAACTGATATATCTTTGCAAATGGCTGATAAATCTACTGCTATTCCTGTTGGTTTATGTGAAAATGTTCCTGTTCAAGTTACTCAACATTGCTTGATATTAACTGATTTTGTTGTGTTGGAAATGCCCGAAGATGATAATATGTCCATTATTCTTGGAAGACCCTTTCTTAATACTGGGGCTGTTATTGATTGCAATAAAGGCATGGTTACTTTTAATGTTGATAATAAGGAACACACTGTCTATTTTCCCAAGAGGATTGATAAAGTATGTGGAGTCAATACAATTTTTAATGTGAAAACTATCAAAGTGGGATCCATTGATTGTCCTATATATGAGCCTAAAGAAGAATATCAAACTCTTGTGATTGGATCCATATCAATTCAATATAAGGTAACATGATTGATTTGAGGTTTATTTCTTCTTATGTCATATAAAATTTATTTGGTAGCAAGACTTGATCAACCTTGTTAACAAGTATATTTTATTGCATAGGAGAGCTAAACAACACTTCTTTCTTTCTTTCTCCCTCCACTTATTTTATTTGCTGTAGCACTTTTGTTTTGCAATATGCTTAGGTCATTTAAGATTTTAGAAATCATTTTCCTGCGCAGTAATCATTAATTTAATGCCCAGAAATGTGCATTTTTCAAAGTTCTCTAAAAATTACAAAAATTACACCGTTGGTCCTATTTTTCGACGAGGCACCTGGGAGCACCAGAGGATGACCTGTGGGGCACCAGGGGTGCCACACCATAGGGCGGCGCGGCCAGCAAGGGGGCCGCGCCACCATGTGGTGTGGGCCACCCCTTGCCCCACTACACCATCTCTTCCTCCCAGCACCTTCTCTCTCCCGAAAAAACTCGTACCAAGTTTCTCTCACTCGTGTTTCTGCTCAAGAACTCGCGATTTTTCGATCTCCTTGCTCAGCCCAGATTTCTGTCTGAAATTTGGCGCATTTACTCCTTGGTATGTGACTCCTTTGATTGTCCAATTAGAATTTCATTTGGTTGAGTATATCTTGAATATTTTGCTGCTGTAGATAACATGTTTAGTGAGCTTGCATGCTTGTTCTAAGTGGAAGAAATTAGTTTTGATGCATGTGAAGTACTCTAGCAAGTTCCTATAGTAGTTCCCTTCAATTACACACCTTGAAATCAAATTTTATAATGATTGTTGAAAATTTCAGAAGGGGAAGATGAAGAAATTCAAGTTTGGAGAGTTGTTCAAGAAAGCAACAACCAGCACCGGTAGGCCCTCAAGGGCGTCTACTCAAATTAGGCGATCCTACAATGAGGATGTCATCGCGCCTAGCTTCGCGCCCGAGGAGGACCATGGGGCCCCTAATGCTTCATCCTTCCCTTGTTATGAGTTTCTAACCAATGCAGGGTTATTGGATGACTTCTTCACCCTCGTCAACAGGGCAGGCCTAGCCACCTACGTGGGAGACGAGAGGGGACAATATTACAGGCTCACCAAGATTTTCGTTGAGAGCTTCAAGTTCCACAACACGGAATATGAGCCGACAGTCGCATTCAAGATTTATGATATTCCTGTTACCATGAAATTGGAGGAATTTTGTTTTGCATTGGGTATTGCCCCTGTAGGTACAGCAAGAAGGATTGATGACAACCCCCGGGACTTGTTGGAGCTCTACCGAGGGATCACCGGGGATGATTGCCGCACCATCCAGCGAGGGAAGATAAGAAACATTCAACTCCCCGCTATTAAGTATTTCGCATATTACATTAGTACTAGCATTTTGGGTAGAGAAAATACTAGTAACATCTCTAGCTACCATCTTGCTTTCTTGAATGTCGCACTTACTGGAGAGACACCTTATCATCTTGGTTCTCTTATTGCTCGCCGCCTGTCTAGCAGGGGGCCTATTTTTGGAGGAACTATTGCACTGCGCATTTTAACACATCTAGATATTCCTCTTGACTCTAATGATGTACCATTAACCCCTAGGAAGTTAGATATTGCTGCTATGAAGAGCCATCGTTTTGTTACTACTAACTCCACTATAGATAATATTGTCTATAAAATGTTGTTTGCTGATGGGAATGAGAAAGAAATCCCTCTTCCCCAGCAGGGTTTGTTTAATATTGACAGGCAATCATGGTCGCTAACAAAGGAGGTGGTGGATGAACATATGAAGATACAAGAGTTCCACCAGCAACATGACTCCGAGAACGCCGAGCCCTCCTACGACTACACCGTCACGTACCCCGACGTTTCCTCCAGCACATACATGGAACCGGGTCGTTCTTCGTCATATTACGAAGACACCACTTCATGGGGACCGTGGGAATGAACTCCACTTAGGCCAAAAGCCTAAGCTTGGGGGGAGGTATACCGGCATCACTCATTCTTTGCATATTATGATTGCTGGATACTTGTACATACTTGCTTAGTCTCTTAGAGTGGTTTTCTAATGAGAGGGAGATGATATTTGGGGAAGTGCTGTCCAAAAACAGATTCTGTGCTGTTACCAAAAAAATTCGTACGCACAGCCAGAACGTTATTTTGAGTTGCCAATTTTTGAGCATGTGCCCCAGGTTGTTATCTAACTTTCATTAGTTGAACACTTTTTGGTCTGAGCAATGGAAGATTTTTGTTAAATTCGATTTCTGTACTGCTGTCAGATTTGGCAGATTTCTGTCATCCTGCTTTTCTGTGTTTCTGTTAGTTTGCATTCTTTTGTTTTCGCTTTTTTTTCCTAAAACACAAAAAGACCAAAAATATTTCTGTTGTTTCTCTTCACCATTTATTTATTTATTTGGTACCTTGCTCTTAGTTTGCTTTATTTGCTATCGTTAGTTTGCTATGAGAAAACCCAAAAAGATTTTGCTTTGTTTGCTTGTTTTCTTTCGTTCTTGTTTCTAATTCGAAAACACCAAAAATATTTGCTGTTCTTCTTTGGTTTGTAAAGTTCATCATGAGTTCAATGGTCTTCGGTGGCTGGAGCGTGGTTTTCATTTCATATTATCCAAGCTACACAAGTGAAAAGGCAATAATGACGATCTACGACAATCTGATTGTGGTGAGAGGCTGGTATGAACTCTATTTGCTTTCATTTTTGTACATATACTCATCCATATGAGCATGCTTAGTTGGTTCATGTGAGGTATATGTTATTTGAGAAAGTCTAGTAGCTCATGATCTCTCATGTTTGGTTCCGATTTATTAATATGAGTAGCATGTCATGGATGTTTGCTTGCATTGTTTTATTCATAAGTAAGTATGGCATTGTGGTATCCTCCTCTGAATAATTCATTTATATCGACTTGGCACATGCTCACGCATGCATATGACTGAACAAAAAGTCAATTAAGCCTCGATGATTTATATTGCTTCAGAGTTCTTGTATCACTTTTATGCTCCCGTTAATTTATTTTGCCGCAAGCATGATTATGACAGTTACTGCTCTCTTGATTTGTCGCTCCCTAGTCTTTTGCTAGCCTTCACTTGTACTGAGCGGTGACGCCGCTCGTGCTTCCAAACACCTGAAAACCAAGTTGTTCCAAAAGTGTCCACCATAAATACCTATGCATGGCATTTCAAACCATTCCAAGTAAATTCTCATGCGCTACCTTTAAAACCTTCAAAATGCTTCTCAATTTGTGTTAATGTTTCATAGCTCATGAGGAAGTATGTGGTGTTTAGCTTTCAACCTTGTCATTTACTTTTGACGGACTCTCATATGGACTAGTGGCACATCCGCTTATTCAATAATTTTGCAAAAAGAGCTGCAATGGGATTCCCAGTCCCAATTAATTAACTTAAATAGACACTCCTCCATGGTTTGTGATTGTTGGACGGCACCCGAAGGATTCGGTTAGCCATGGCTTGTGTAAGCAAAGGTTGGGGGGAGTGTCATCATCATAATAAAACTTAAATAAAAGGCACTCCTTCATGGTATGTGATTGTTGGCAGGCACCCGAGGATTCGGTTAGCCATGGTTTGTGAAAGAAAGGTTGGAAGGAGTGCCAACCAAAAATAAATAAATGGGAGCCGCTCTTGTGAGTCCGGTTGATGAGGTAGTTAGTGTACCCATTACCATTCGTTGACAACAACAAACACCTCTCAAAATAATTTTACTCCTGCTTTACAAATAAAAAGCTCTAGCGCATGTTAATCCCTGCTTCCCTCTGCGAAGGGTCAATCTTTTACTTTTATGTTGTGTCTCCATTCTTTCTTCGAGCACTATCTTGAGAGCACAACTGTCATTCTTAATATAATATGCTTGTCTCAAAATATGATTGATTGTGGTATAACTTTGATGCTTTTATCTTTGACAAATCACTACTTCTAGTCTGTCTATGAACTCAGAGGTGCCTCGGCATTTATGTTTTGCCGATCAAATACAGGCAAGCGAGATACCACTTTATCATATTCTCTTATGAACATTGCAATCTTGCTTACATACATGATTCATGATGCTTATTATTAATTGTTGGTACTTCTCCATGATTGACATAGCTGTTGGATGATCTTATTTGCATGTATCTCATTATGAACTGCTTAAGTATTAGCCATAGCATGAGAATATATACATCATATGAGCAAATGTGTTCGTGAAAGTTCTTTTATCGCTCAGTTGTTAACTGAATTGCTTGAGGACAAGCAATAAGCTAAGGGGGGAGTTGATACGTCCAAAACGTATCTACTTTCCCGAACACTTTTGCTATTGTTTTGCCTCTAATTTGTGTATTTTGGATACAACTAACACGGACTAACGCTGTTTTCAGCAGAATTGCTGCAGAAATCCAACTTTCGGGAAAATCCTCGGAATTTCTTCAGATGGCCCTATTTTACCAAAATATTGACGGAGCCAGAAGGGCGAAGGAGGTGGAGGCCCGAGGGCCCCACACCACATGGCGGCGCGGCCTGGGGGGCCCGCGCGGCCATGTGGTGTGGCCCCTCGGCCGGCCTCCGACGCCCCCTTCGGACTACTTATTCGCCTCGACCTAAAAACGCACGGAGAGAAGTCGACATCGCGAAACCCTCCGAAAGCCGCCACATCGCGAACTCCGTCGCGGAGCCGGTCTCCGTTCTGGCACTCCGCCGGACGGGGAATTGGAGGAGATCTTCACCGCCATCACCGCCAACGCCTCTCTCCATCAACCAGCAATGTTTCCCCCATCCATGTGTGAGTAATTCCCCCGCTGTAGGTGAAGGGGATGGTAGGGATTGGATGAGATTGGTCATGTAATAGTCATAAGATTGTTAGGGCATAGTGCCTAGTATCCGTAGATGTCACTTTTATGATATTGTTGCAACTTGTTATGCTTAATGCTTGTCACTAGGGCCCGAGTGCCATGATCTCAGATCTGAACATGTTATTGATTCATGAAGATATTCGTTGTTTATGATCTTACCTATAAGTTGTATGCACATGTCGCTGTCCGGAACCAATGGCCCCGAAGTGACAAGAATCGGGACAACCGGAGGGGATGGTAGTGATGTGAGGATCACATGTGTTCACGGAGTGTTAATGCTTTGCTCCGTACTCTATTAAAAGGAGTACCTTAATATCCAGTAGTTTCTAGAGGCCTGCCACCGGCTGGTAGGACAAAGATGTTGTGCAAGTTTCGAGCACGTACGACTAAATATGGAACACATGCCTATTGATTGATTAGTACTTGGATACTGTTTATTATTATCTGCAAATGCCCATGCTTTGATTGTTATATGAGTTTCTCTCACCCGTTAAATCCGTCCCTATGCCTACAGATTTAATCGCTGTTTACTATAATCACTATCGCTGTCTTTATTTCACCGCTGCTGTTATTCGCTATTTCCACTACCATAGAACTGTTACTACTGATAAACTCTTGCGAGCAAGTCTGTTTCCAGTGCAGCTGAATTGACAACTCCGCCGTTAAGGCTTATTCTTTGTCTCCCCTTGTGTCGAATCAATAAATTGGGTAATACTTCCCTCGAAGACTGTTGCGATCCCCTATACTTGTGGGTCATCAATGAGTCAGCTGTCTGTAAGAGGTAGTTATAGGTGATTTTGGTGATGTGGAGGAAAGAGAATGAGGAGAGAGAAGGAGGCTGTCTGTAAAGTTCCAGACAGCCTCTAGACTTCTTACAGATAGCTTACAGACACCATTTTTATTGTTGTATAAAGGGTGTCTATAATTTATACTCACATATAGCTATGGCTAAAAATAGACAACTTACAGACAGACTATTGTATACACTGTCTACAGCATTGTCTATAGATGACATGGACTAGTACTACAGACACCATCCGTCTGAACCAATGTGCCCTAAGATAACAAATCGCTTATGTGTAGTGCTCAAATCGCTTATGTGTAACTGCCTTTGATCCATCCTAGAAGTTTTTGTTTGCTAGAGGCTACAAATAGTTAAAAGTTTGACAAATGATCATTTAGATCAAAGAAGTCCACAATTATATGCAGCTTCGGCACCTGCCCTACCAGCTAGTACTCGACAACCAATAGCCCATACAAATTGTTGCATAATCGCGCCATTGTGTACACGCTTCCGTGATTGCTGCCGTTGCGTTTACTTATTTACTTTTGAATGGGAGAGGATCCGAGACGTGATTTCCTTGTGCTGGTGAAGCGCCTGCTCCAGCCTTGCGTGTTTATCATCACTTAAGCTGTCGTGTCAACGCAATCCTTTTCTGTGAAAGGATATCCTCCGGGACCGCAAAGCACGATGAATGTCTCGTGTGATCTACGAGTATAGATAATAATAATTTCATAATATTGGCAGGGTCATCTCACCAAACGTGTGTAGTTGTACTCCCTGATACGGTGGATCCCAGCCGATCCACCTTGGTTGATGCCCGATCTTTCACAGCGAGAACCTGGGGTAGAGAATCCTCCCAACAACGCGATGAACGCAGCCTGGAGAAGAGGGAACGAATCCAGCAAGCAACAGATCGATGAACGATACGCCTCAAACCAAGAGCTAGACAATCCTTGATGAACACAAGAACCTTCGCAGCGGATAATAATATAGATAAACGGCAGCGCCGTATCCCCGGAGGGATGATACACGTGAACACACGCAATGGGGAAAACCCTAATCTTTAGTCTAAACTTGTCTATCTAAACCCTAGCCGTGCCATCTTCTTATATGAGAGGGAGAGCTGGCCGGCCGGCCCCCTTATTGGGCCTAACCTAGTTCGACTTGGACATGCCCAAGTCAAACAGACTCTATTAAAACCCTAGATGGCCCACAGCATGACCTGGCTACATTATTATCTCCTAATAACAAGATTATAATAAACTACTGGTACAACCTTAGACCCAAATATCATATCAATGGCTGTCTTAGAGTACCAGGCCCGGATATCCATATCACTCCCTCCCTCTGTTTACAATTACTTTGCGTTTTAAGTTTAGGTTTATTTAAAAGTATATTTTACAAAGTTCGACAACATATTTAGAAAAAATCAACATCTATAATATAAAATCTACAATATTAGATTCATCATAAATTATATTTTAATGATATATATATATATATATTTTGCTGATATTTTTTATACCTTTAGTCAAATCTAACAAAGTTTGACTTTAACTAAACTTAGAACGCTAACTAAATAAATACATAGGGAATATCCAACTTTACCTTGAATGATCCGATGCCCTCTTGAGACGAAGTGAAAATCCCTGAAAGGCTTCGGTGCCTCACCATTCCCAATTCCCAATCTCACACAAGCCGCGCCACCCATAAGGGGATGATGCTGAGGCAAGGAAGCAACCAAAGGAGATTTTGGCCAAAAAAAGATCCTTGACTATACTGCCTTTGGGTGCTTGACATGCGGGGTATACATTGTCTCCCTCGTCACCACATCCTGATCTAGGAGATTTTATAATTCGCCATATTTTACTTAAAATTTCAGTAATTTGCCACACATTACTTGGCCTTTTATTATTTGCACACATTAGACATGTTCCTTCATAATTTGCCATATGTCTCCCTTTACATATCTATTCATTTTTAGCTCCAAAATATATCGTGAAATACACTAATTAGTACCCCACTTGGTTGGACCAAACCAGGTCTGATCGATCGATGATGAACTCGCACACTCTCCTTATGCAATGGAGGAGAAACAGAGGAGCGACACACGCCCGCCGGCCACCACTAGTGATGCAAGTGGTCCATCATTTGGGTACCCTTAAGTTAAAGGGTACCCCACTTGCATTCTAAAGCCTACATACGGATCAGGTACAAATTGTGTTCTTCCAATATTTCCTCTGTTATCAGGTTTTGTTCTTTTTGCTGCCCCCATTAGAACCAACAGATAGTATTTGAAAATGAAGAAACCCCTAACCATATTATGAGCAAACAAACATGCAATCTTACTTTGTTTAGCAAGCCACGAGGGCATATGCCATTCCAGCTGCTTTAACTTCAGATATGCAAGCTGGTGTATCCTTATGCTGTCTCTTCAAATGAACACACTCCAGCCTGATTGAATGCTACTGTACTCCATAAATGCAGCGTGCAAGACAACCATCATAGAACTCTTAATTGTAGTTACTACTTACTAGTCATATCCATGTTCCGTCTCGTAGTTTTCAAACAGTTCTTGTAGTGCAGTAACGAATTGTTCATGAACATGTCTCTCCTCTGCTGCAGAAGCGAGTTTGCTTCAGTGTTCCCCTCTTCAAACGTTGGTTCCTTGTGGATGATGAGGATTTCTTGGTACCTAGACTAACTTCTGTCTTCACCTTTAGGCCCTGTTCGGTTATTCCCGTGCACACGAGGATTAACGTGGAATGAAATGGATTGACGAGGATTTTGGCTTACAAGAGATTTAATCCCTTCCGATACCTTTTAATCTACCTTAACTCTGGTGAACCGAGCGAGCCCTTGGTAGTTTAGAGAAAGAGGGGACGAACACCGAATCACACCTCGATCGATATTGGTTGATTGATCCGACCACATGGTTCGATCCAGCCAGGTATTATTTGCCACAGGGTATAAGTAATGTATTTCACAACATATTTTTAAATCGAAAATAAATATATTTAAAAAAGAGAAATAAATAAATTATTATTAATCCGATAAATAATTAAGATGAAGTAATGTGTGGCAAAATATAAAAGTGTGTCAAGTTATAAAATCTCCTGCCCGGCTGCTCCTCCTATTTAGGCACGGCCCGGGCGACGCCCCAACTCCTCCCTCCTCGCTCCATTCATCTTCTCCCACCGTACCCAGGCGAACCTTCCCCGCAATGCTGCCTCTTCACTCCGGGGACGACGCGCGCGAGGCCGCCGCGCTCCTCGAGGGGAGCGACCCCGCCGGCCGCCGCCGCCGCTCCTCGCCGGTGCTGTCCGCGACCCCGAGGCCCCCGGGATGGGATGGCGGCCTCAGGAGGCAGTCGTCGTTCTTCCGCCAGGACGTCGCCCACGCCGCATCCGAGACGTACCTCGTCACGCGCCTCACCTTCAGCCTCCTCCGGTACCTTGGGTAAATTCCTTGCTACTGCTACCTCTCGCCCCGTCTCCCTGAGAATTCAACTGGTCAACGGCGCGTTTGATGATTATACAATTGCGTGCGATGGACTCTAATTGTGTTCCCGGGACCACACGACTGTTCAATGTTTTCGTGTTTCACCAACTTTGTTATTGCGTATGACATCACGTTTGTCCAGCAAAAAATGAATTTAACACCCCATTCTTATGTTTCGTGCAAACTGCGATGTCGATCTTCATCCAGTGGGTTCGGTTCAGCCGTGTGTGGCTTTATTTATAAAGGGGAGCGAAAGCCTGTTTCGAGGATCTTCATTTAAGTGATAACTTACCAAAAATAAATCGTGTAATTGAGAGAACTGAGAAAAGAGGGTAATTATGATGCAGAATTCTGCCTTGTGAACTTTGTTGGCTTCGAAAACCATGTTTTTTGCTTGGCTGATGATTAAGGGCAGGATCAAAGTTAGGTCGCTTCTTTTCCGTCAGAATGTTGTGGATGATGAGCTTTGCCCCTTTGGATGTAAAGAGAGGGAGACGGTAGAGCATTTCGTCCTGAACTGTCGGCGGACTACTCAAATCCTGGCACTCCTCGGGATAGACCTGTCCGATCTCTCTGTTTTATCAGATATTTATGACACAGCCAGGGTCATTTGTTCAGACCAGAAAAAGAAAGGCTGGGACCTTGTGATTACAGCATCCCAGTGGACCATTTGGCTGTCTAGAAACCGGAAAGTGTTTGATGACATAGTACTCCCGCTACACATCGTTGCCAAACAATGCATGGAGACCTGCAAAATTTGGTCGCATAGGGCCAGGAGGGATGAGAGAGATGCACTTCTTCTCTGGATTGCAGAGTGGCACCTTTGAGCTTCTCCCCTCTCTTGGTGTTCATTTGTACATACCACTTGTTTCTTTTCTTCTTCTTCTTTTTCTTGCCATGATCTCACCCCTGTGTCATAGGATTGGTGTAAAACCTTGAGCTGCCTTAGCTCCCTTTTAATAAATTGTTAGGTAGGGGTTTTCCCCTTCCGAGATGATCAAAAAAAAGAAAACCATGTTTGACATCTTCACTAGAACAATACAGCTATTACTGGCTGGAACAATATACCAATTGCAGTTAAAATCGTTCACTTATGGCCATGGATTTCGAGTCGAGCGACTAGTTGACGACTATTTCATTATTGAACTATTTGCTGCCTTGTTCTTGGCTTCTTGCTACGTATGATATTTTATTATTGCGCTGAACTGCTGGAGTGGTGGTGTTGAACTGCATTCTTTCCTATGCAACTCTGATTGATTTCAATCTTTTGTAAGCTGCTAAACTGCATTCTTTCCTATGCAAATTTGATTACATGTTTACATGTTAGTATGCAATTCTTTCCTATGCTGGAGTAGTGGTGTTAAACTGCATTCTTTCCTATGCAAATTTGATTACATGTTTACATATTAGTATTAGACATCAGTCTTGACTAGTCCACACGAGTCTTGACTAGTCACGACTAGTCTATGAGTCGCTGCCCCAAAATGACTCATCGACTCGAAACCCATGCTTATGGCTGGTATATAAGTTATACAGCTTGCTATTGAAAATTACAGGGAGTATTTTAAGCATTGTAGTAAGTTTGGCACAGCAAAGCCATGCAAATTCTCACTTATTGTAGTTCAAAACTTCATTTCTCCTCCTGCGTTTAAGATTCATTGACAATTTTTTACCTTTTTATCAGAATGTATATAACTACTCTTGGCTTCTCATTTTCCATATCTCTTCTAATTCTTTTTTACTTCCAGGTTAGGTTACCGCTGGATGAAGCAGCTTCTTGCCCTCGTGGTCTATGCTATATTAATTATGCCAGGTTTTTGGCAAGGTAAATTGCAGATAACCCGTTACCATTTCAGGGGCTTGTGCTACCAGTTTTTATTATGCATATAAAAGAGCATGCAGGTGGATATTCTTTGTTATTTCTGATATTCATGTGATCTTCTCAAATGGACCCTTGCATGGTTGGCTCATTTCATTAGAATACGGCATCATCAATATCATATAGCATTCTGAAAGCAGTCTTTCCTTGTTGCAGTTGCGTACTACTATTTCTATTCAAGTCAGGTTCGTAGAAGTATTGTTTATGGAGAACAACCAAGAAACAGGTAACATCAACCAACCAGCCAGCCCAACCTCCCAAAAGACATTCCTTTGTTTGTTTGGATTTAATGACAGCTGTAATGTACAGGTTGGATTTGTATATACCTGAAGATAATAGCAGACCCTGTCCTGTGATGGCCTTTGTAACTGGTGGGGCCTGGGTTATTGGGTGAGTGCTAATAGTTTTGCAACTAGGTATGGCATTAATCCTTTGCGGTAGTTTCCTTTGTTGACGAGCTTGCTCGAAATTTTCAGTTACAAGGCCTGGGGTGCCCTTCTTGGCAGGCGGTTGGCGGAGAGAGGAATCATAGTTGCCTGCATTGATTATAGGTGCTGCTATTTTTCATTAAATTCACTTGATTTAATTTTTCTGCTAATATGAATTAGTTGTTTCACTTTTTATTTGCTTGACACAGTATGCATGCATTTTTTTGCAGAAATTTTCCGCAAGGAACAATAGGCGACATGGTTAGTGATGCTTCCCAGGGGATTTCGTTTGTGTGTAACAATATTGCTAGTTATGGAGGTGATCCTAATCAGTAAGATATCCATTCTCATTTTCTCAAAGATTACTATTAAAGGTCATAGAGATCAGTTTTTTTTTCTTTAGCTTAAGTTTACATGCCAATTCATGGCTTTTGCTTAAGAAGATGTGAGATTTAGTTAACCCCTGACTGTAAACAAGATAGCGAAAAATAATTGATGGATCACCCAGAAAAGTTGACCTCTTCTGATATGCGTGTCACTGAACACTTTTAGAACTTTAGTAAACCCCTTGTTTTTGAAATATTTCCATATACTTGTGCATTATGCTGATGCCATATATTTATTATACTGTTTATTATCCTTACTTACTGACTTACACCATTTGATAATATAACTTCCACCTGAGTTATATGCATGGCAGTTGAATTATCATAACTCTATTTAACCTATTTGGATATATGATAAACCTGTAGGGTCTACTTGATGGGTCAGTCAGCAGGAGCACATATTGCAGCATGTGCCCTTATGGAGCAGGCAGTAAAAGAGTCTAGCGGGCAGCCCATTTCTTGGAGTGTTACACAAATCAAAGCATACTTTGGTTTATCTGGAGGGTGAGATCTTCTGTTGCTTGCTGAATAACTTTGATGGCATGTCGACTATTTTGACTACCACTGAAACTGAAGAAAGTACAAGCATCAGAGCTCCTGTCAGCTCTGATGACTTTTAGGGGTTCTCCAATTGTCATTAACACCCATAACTAAATTTCATATATCACATTGTTTACAGAATATTGAGTGATTGCTCTGGAAGATATTATTGTCCATATTTGGTGGGTAAATATTAGCTTGCTTTCTGTATATTCAAAAGAGTAATTGTGGCGATCAGTTTTCCTTGTGTTTTGGATTTGAATGTGTCTACGAGAACTACTCTTAAAATAGGAAACCAAAATCAAACCTTAGTCATTGTACTTCATCCAGATGTCTCATGTTTGTCACCAAGAATGGATAAGCCAGAGATGATTTACAGGACTTATGGATTATCTCATGTTGTTTGGCCCACAATTCTGGGATGATGCCACTACCAACTGCCTGAACTGCTTCACCAAGTTCCATTTTGACATCCACAATCATTGGCAGTGACCTATGATGCATTATACACATTATGATTTATTATCTCAACCTTCTGCAACCTGATTGTAGTTAACTATCAGTGCAACAAAGTTGCTTGTAATCTACAAAAGGGATATCATTATACATCATATATCGCGTTGAGTACGGCCAGTTTGTACTTCATTTTTTCTATACATTGTGATATTTCTTTCTGATCGGACTATAAATAAACCTTGGCCTCCAATATTTTGTGTTTTCTTTTCTGAGGATGTACATTCGTCATGGTTTTGCAGATACAACCTCCATAATTTGGTTGACCATTTCCATCAGCGTGGTTTGTATCGTTCAATATTTCTCAGGTAGTGATATGACTATCCTTTGGTCCATTTATTTAGTAATAAATTGATATAAACACCAAGCACAATTTTGAATTAACCTCATTTTTTTTGAATTACTGTTTCAGCATAATGAAAGGAGAGGAATCATTGTCGTCTTATTCTCCTGAAATTGTCGCCAAGGAGTCAAGTCCTCAGACCATAGCTCTACTACCTCCTATTTTCCTTATGCACGGAGCAGCTGATTATTCAATACCATCGTCTTCCAGGTTTGTCCATATGCCTTCTGGAGATGTTTATTTAAGACAATGAAGGACAAACCATACCCACCTACCCTCCAAAATTTCCTGATGTTCTGGTAAAAGGAACTCTTTTTACCGTCCATGTCCATTTGGTCTTTAATTTTGTAAAACAAAATTTCTTTAGCTTCTTAATTAAGGCAATGTCTGCTCATGATCTAAATTATGGAACTTCTAAACTGAGAAGACCTACAGAAAATATTCTTGTTCGATTGCATAAACAGTAAGCAAGCTCGGGTAGGGTAACACACTCTTTTGCAGTTACAGTGTCAAACTTTTCTAACTTAAATGTCCTCACATTTCCTTCTCCAGTATTAGACTTTAAGCAGGCAATTCTTCAATATGAAATTGTTAGAGTACGTCATGGGCCTGGGCCCGTTAGTATTATGGTTTGCTTAGGGGTCAAGTAAGGCTTGCTTGGGAGTCAAGTAAACCTCTCTATATAAGGAGAGGAGATGTATCAATCTAATCAAGCAAGAATTAAGAAGGAAATCCCTTCCCTCTTGCCACCGGCCGTGGGCAAAGCCCCCGGCCGGCCTTCTCGCGCCATCGCAGCCATCTCTCTCCCTCCCAAACCCTAGCAGCCACATAACATTTGGTATCAGCTTCCCGGGTTCGATCATGTCCATCCCTCCACCGAGTTCTTCCCACCCGCCGCCGCCGCACTCCGCCGTCCCCGCCGTTCTCTCGGCGGAGATCACCGCAGCCCTCCACGATCTCACCACTGCTATCCAGGAGATCCGCCTCTTCCTGGCCGGTCCCTATGGGCCGCCGCCGGTGGCGGCGCTGCAGCCGTGGCAGCCGACGCACCAGGCGGCCTCCGCCGCGATCGCCGGGCCGCTGCAGCCAACGCTGCTGCTGTCGTCGCCGCCACCCGACGCCGGGCTGCTGCAGTCCCCGCTGCCGCTGTCCACCATCTCCGGGCCGGACCCTACCTCGGCGTCGGGGGTCCCTCTTCTTCAGCAGCCGGCCACCTTCTTCCCCACCGGGACGCTGCAGCAACAGCAGCAGCTGCCGCCGCCACCAACGCCGCCGATGCAGCTGTTGTCCTCACCGATGTTGTCCCTGCCGTTCGGTGGGCAGCTGCAACAGCAGCTGCCCGTCGCCACCAACACCGCAGCAGCGGCTGCTGCCGCCACCGACGCCGTCCCTGCCTTTCGTTGGTGTGGGAGCGACCTTGGCCCCGGGCTCTACATCGACACCGCCCGGGATGCCCTTCCACCAGGTCCTTTTCCCTCCGTCGCCGTCACCGCTTCCGTCTTGGATCGCTATCCGCCACGTGTCGGCGGCGGTGAGATTGCAGGCTGTTGCGCGCGGTCTCCTAGTGCGTCGGCATGTGCGGGAGATGCGTGATCTGCAGCTGCAGCTCCTCCAAGTTGCGCTTCGTTGCGCAACGGACCTCGATCCCGTCCGCTGCGTCGGGGGCGGCCATGCTGTTTTTCCCACGGGCAGCGACCTCAAAGTCTGTGCCATCGACAGTCATCCGGCGGGGAGAAGGCATGGTGTCACCGACAGGAGCACACCACGTAGCACCACCGCATTCCGCCGCCGGTCGCCGCGCGGGCTCCTTTTGTTCCATTGGTTTCCATGGGATCCAGGTGGTTGTACAGGTGCACATCCGACGGGCGGATGGTGTCCACTTTATGTTCAGGGGTCAACAATAAAGCGTCCCAGTCTATTTCAGGTTGAGAGTAATAAAACAAGCCGAGATGTAAAAGGCTCGTTTTTAGGTGTTAGGGTTGTGTTGCGTCGAGTCATGGTTTGTTTAGGTTGCAGCTCGAGGACGAGCTGCATGTCCAGGTGGGGTGTAGTGTTAGAGTACGTCATGGGCCTGGGCCCGTTAGTATTATGGTTTGCTTAGGGGTCAAGTAAGGCTTGCTTGGGAGTCAAGTAAACCTCTCTATATAAGGAGAGGTATGTATCAATCTAATCAAGCAAGAATTAAGAAGGAAATCCCTTCACTCTTGCCACCGGCCGTGGGCAAAGCCCCCGGCCGGCCTTCTCGCGCCATCGCAGCCATCTCTCTCCCTCCCAAACCCTAGCAGCCACATAACAGAAATATACTAAAACCTAAACTTTACATAAATACTGGAAAGTTGAAAGATATCATTCACAGTTTCTGTTAAGTACAACATCTGAACTTTTCATACAACACTCCTCGTTATACTCAGGATGATAGTATATTTGTCTAAATACTGGTAGTTAGGGGATTGACTGACTAAAACACCAAATTATGTTGGAATATCCAGCATTAAGTGTCAACTATTTCACCTGTGACAATGAGACTGGTTTGAGAATCTTTTTGACTTCCTAGTCATCTATATTTTGCTGCTTCTAGTGCAATGTCGATCCGTAGTTTGTTGGATGGCTCCCTTGTTAAACCAACATAATGTTTCCCAATTTGACGATACAAGCTATTCTTCTTCTTTCATGTGCAGTCAAACTTTTGTAGATGTCCTTCAGCAAGCTGGTGCTCAGGCCAAGTTATTATTGTATGAAGGGAAAACACATACAGATATATTTGTACAGGTGACAAATGTGAATTTTGACAATGAATGAGTTTTCCATGTCATAGTATATCATAGTAGCTATATCTGTATAATCCAACTTAATTTGCATCCAAACTATCTACTCAAACAAAAAGGACTTCCTTCGCAGTTAGTCTTACTCTTTACTTTATCAGTAAAACTTGATGGATTTCTGGAAAGACTACCTCCTCAGCGTTTCATTCAAATATCTTAGGTCGTTGTATGAGCAAATCCTCACGTGTACTGACAATGAGGTTAGGTGTGTCTTTCTTCAGATCAGACTAGATTATGGCGACACTGAATCTTATCACCGATTATCTAGTAATGCTGGATTGTTTTACTTGGGGAGGAGGTAGTTGTTACTATATCATTCATTTATGGCTGGTGACTATCTGATGTTCCATAGTCCATTCAAATAGCTACTGGTTTCTGAACAGTTCCTAACGGGAATCTGAAGGCGAGTTCCTTTGCTGCCCTGGGACTGTCAAAATATTGAAGGGAAACTAGTATTAGCTGATCCCTATGGATTAGGTTCAAGAAACGTTGCACCAAATGTATACTTGTATCAGTTACATTATCATAATTCATGACTTCTATTCTTAGCTAATAAGAGACAGATCTTATCACGTCTAGAAACTCACTTTCATTAGTATTTGCATAACTAGCCCTCCGGTAGTAACTGCAAAACTTCTGTATAACTTGTTAAGTCGTGGGATTAAAACATCTAGCCTAATTATGAGCTCTTATAGCTGTTGACTTGTTACTCTTGAGTTTTATTCTAACTTGTTTATTTAAATCTTTTCATAGGATCCTCTTAGGGGTGGAAATGATCCATTGGTTGAAGATGTTCTGTCTCGTATAGAAGCTGATGATGTAACCTGTGGAATTATAGCTTCGGCGCCTACTCCAAGGCGCCTGGTTTTTGAATGGCAATTGAAGTTGGCCCGTTGGATTAGTCCCTTCTAATAGGTATTTTCTGTTTCCGGCTTTCCTCTTTAAAAATATTTTGCCTTATTCTCTAACCCTGCTATATTTAATTTTCCATAGTAATGTAATAATCTGCTATGATTCTCATTAATCTTTAAGGTCTAAATTTTTCTTAATTGTTCTGATATTCTGGTGAGTTCATTCACTTTATGTGGTAAGAGTAATTATTTCCGATCAACATTATGTTGACTGACTCTTTGTTATTCCATCTACAAATAAGAGTTGAAAAATATCAACTTTGATGGTGTGCTGGACTTGTTTGAGTTTGGATAGTTGACACCATGGCTCGTTGGGTCCTTTAGAATGGAAGTGAGTAAATTCTATGTTTCCTGTATCCACAAGAACAATTTTAGTTCATTCTTCTGTTTGCCATTCTGGCTTTTCCAAACTGATATGGAGGGATCCCGAGCTTCACAAATTTGGAAGGATAACTAGCCTAGCAAATTCGAGAATGAAACCCAATAACACATGCCAACTTGAGTTTGGACAGTTAATACCATGGCTCGGTAGGTCGTCTAGGACCGAAGTGAGTAAATTCCATGTTCTTTTGTATGGACTACAACATTATTAGTTCACTCTTCTGCCTCCCATTATGTTCTTTCCTAATTGATATAGAGGGGATCCTGATCTTCACGAACTGAAAGGATAACTAGCAAAGCAAACTCGAGAACGAAACCCAAGAAACACAAGCAATACGAGAGCCTTTGGGAACTGGACTCAAATCAACAAAATCTCTCAATTGAAACTGAATTCCCTCACCAGGTCTAGCAACGATTGAATAAAGGCAAGAGTTATTTTCCTTAGAGGAGGTCTTGGTTTTGGAGTTGCTGGCACATGGCTCTCTCAACTCTAAACATCATATCTAAGTCTATGGAGAGGAGGATAAGGGTTATATCTAGTCTTATCCTTTAGCCCTGGGTTTAGATTGGCCGAATGAGATTCAAAAGACATGGGTCAACTTGAAGCTGCATGAAATATTCTAATCGATGTTAAACACAAACCTCAAAATCATAAAAGTTGTTTTAGCTAGATATTTTTGTTAGCCCCTTTTTCTAATGCTTCATGCTATTTTATGAAGTGCCCAGATTTTGTCTGTTTCTAAGTTAGTACATGTGTTCTCCAAAATTTTCCTCAAGTGTGATAGGTCATATGCACACTGTTAACATCATCAGCATTTAGGGTGTTTGGTTGTGACGCTGTAACAATTTTGTTTTACTGAATTTTCTGTTCATTTGATGATTGTTGTTGCGTGTGATCCTATGATTGTTTTGCCATGTACTCTTATTATTGATGACATGATGAGTTCGCTTTCTTTTTCAGGCGACACCATGGAGACGATGAATTCCTTAGGATTTCAGGCGAATTTTATATAATATATTTGCCAATTGAGCCTGAATAAAAAGCACATAAAAATGGGAAAAGGGTGAAACATCAGGCAGGATAAGATGAAGTTGATGGTCGCGGCCATCTCTAACCACCTCCATTTCGACTTGTATGACCTCGACGTTGGCGGCGTCGGGTCCAACACCGAGCTTTGGAAAGTGCTGGTCCGGATGAAGAACAGGTCCATATTGTTGGTCGAGGATGTCGATTGCGACCTTACCACGGCGCCGTGGAGGGACATGAATGGAGAAGGCCCTGATGGGAGCAGTCCGGCTTCCAAGAATCACAAGGTTAGTCAGTACTTGTACTAAACTTTTTTTTTGTGAAGAGTACTTGTACTAAACTATTAATCCAACTCATGTCGCGAGTTGCATACTTGCATGGGAGGAGGAATAGATTAATATACTCCCATCACCAAAGCAAATTAAGGATTAATCGACGTTCAAAGGAGTGGGTACGCCCGTGAGCGCGGCTTTACTAGGCAGTACGTACAAAGCCTCTGATCTTAGCACGTCTCTTTTCTGGATTGCTTGTAGGAGAAGCCGAGAAGGTAAAGATTTTCATGCACATGAAGGTAAAGTTGTGTCCGAAGATAACAATCACGATAAGACACTTCAGAAGAAAAAAAGAATGCTTTGAAGCGAAGCTTTTCAAAATCTGGCGAGGCGCACATGCAGTGTGGTCTTACGGGTCAGCATGCATCTTACAGATCAGAACACTGCAAAATCACTTTATGCAACTCTTTGCTTTAGTCCTTTAGAACTCCATTTAAACGGAGCTTTGGGTCACAGCTTCACTGAACACAGGACAGCACTGCATTACCAGCGAGTCACTCCTCGCTAAGCAACTCCAAATTCGTAGTGCTGCTGTTGTTTGTCGAACCTGCACGATTTCCTATGGTTCCTGAATTTTCTAAAACCTGCACGATTTCCTTTCCTTATTTGATCTGATGCTAGCTTGTCATCAGTTATCACTAAACAACCTGAATTCTATGTACCGTGATGCAGGTCAGTCTGTCCGGGCTGCTCAACATGGTGGACGGCCTCTTGTCCAGCAGCGGCCACGAGCGCATCCTCATCTTCACCACGAACCACAAGGACCGGCTGTCCGGCTGGACCTTGTTCTGCTCCGGCCACCGGCCGGACGGACATGCACGTCTTCATGGGCTACTGCGGATTGAGTATTATGCATGAGTGTGACGATAAATGCAGCAGCCTTTGTTGTCTCAAAAAAAAAAATGCAGCAGCCTTTGTTGTAGTATATACTTTCGTCACTATTATGCTATCCTCAACCCAAGTTAGTTTGGGGGCCTTGGCATCCTCAACCTTAAGAAGTTTGCCTTGGCTCTTCGCATGCGGTGGCTTTGGAGCGAATGGAGTGAAGACCCTAAGCCTTGGGTTGGTCTTGGGACGCCTTGCAATGCGCATGATAAGGAGCTATTTGGGAAGGCAACGATTGTCACAATAGGAAATGGGGAAAAGGCTTCCTTTTGGGATGCATCTTGGCTCCAAGGATTGGCGCCAAAAGACATTGCTCCACTCATCTTCGACCTCTCAAAAAAGAGGAAATGTTCGGTCAAGAAAGCTTTGGAGAATGATTTTTGGGTTTCGCAAATCAATATGCAAACTGGCCTCTCCGTGGAGCACATTGTCCAATTTTCCAAGCTATGGGAAATGCTTCAAAATGTTCATTTGGAAAATGACAACATCGACAAGATCATGTGGAAGCCTTCCAATGATGGGTGTTACTCGGCCAAGACCGCTTACAACATGCAATTTGAGAATCTCGCTATATCCCCTTTGTCCACTATTGTTTGGAAGCTGTGGGCACCGCCAAAGTGCAATTTTTTTGCTTGGTTGATCCTACAAAATAGGGTGTGGACGGCGGATAGGCTTCAAAAAAGAGGTTGGCCTAATTGTGGGCTATGCAAGCTTTGTAATCAAGTGCAAGAGTCGGCGGACCACCTTCTCTTCAAGTGTTGGTTCACCGTTAGAGTTTGGTCATCTTTGAAAGCTTGGCTTGGCCTACATGATGTTGAACCAAGGGATTGGCAAGTAATGAGCACGGTGAAAGAATGATGGCTTGAAGGCGTCCACAAGAGAGGGCAATCGAGAAGGGCAATGGCTTCGCTTGTCATGTTGGTTTCGTGGGAAATTTGGAAAGAAAGAAACGCCCGTGTCTTCCGCAACACTTTCATAACGTCTAATACGCTAGTTACGAAAATTAAAGACGAGGCGGCAATGTGGTGCCTAGCCGGGGCAAAAGCATTGAGTAGCGTTATGCCGCGAGAGTAGGCTTTTTTGTATCGGCTTGGCTATGGTCAAGCTTGGTTTGTAAGAACTCTAAAAACCCTTCTCCTTAATCAATAAAAATGGCAAATCTTTTGCCTTGTTTCAAAAAAAAAAACTATTATGCTATCATGATGTACAGAATGTGCTTTTTGGTTCATTACTCATCATGGTTGCAGTTAGTGGAACATAGGCTCTGCCGTGGAGATTGAGATTGTTGACTGTGTGGTATATGATTAAGCAAAGTTAAACTTTGTGAAGTTTAACTAAATGTTTAGGTAAAGTTATTAACATCTACAATTTAAATCTATAGTATTAGAATCCTTGTAAACTATATTCATATAATATGCCTTTTGTATTATAGTTTTTGATATATTATATTGTTAGTTAAACTTGACAAAAATAACTAAAAAAAGAGACCGTCAACTAAGCATAACTTTATCTAAATTCAGATGTTTATTAAATTAAAACGCCTCCAATACATGGGTATCTAAACACGTCTAGGACATCTTTTGCTAGACACAGAGTGTACCAAAATGTCGGTGTAATAAATCGAGTCAATGTGGTACGTATATATAGCCGTTGGGCCGTTGGTAGCTGGCCTAGCTAAAGGTGAAGCTATGTAAATAAATAGAAAAAGTCTATTCTAAACCCTGAATTGGTAGAGGTTTGACGAATCAAATCCGGAACTCAAAATCCCTGTCGTTTGTACCCTGAACTATCTAATCCCAGTCTGAATTAAACCCTATATGAATTTTAATAAAGAAAATAAAAAGTTCATACTAAATAATTAGGGCCTCTTACTGATAAACCTGACCCACATGTCATATGCATCTTCTACCTCCAACCTCTCTCCCCAAGTCAACTAATTCTGTCACGAGGGTTCGAGCCACACCAGGTGCTGCTGCTGCTGTTATGGGTGCTCAACTAGGACCCACAGGTGCTCTGCGTGGTGGCCTGGGTCATCCGGTGCCTGCACGCCGTGGCGGAGTGTGTGCTTTCCCACGAGGTCTGCATCTCGTGGGGCGCCGCGATGGTTTCCGCCCTCACGTCCAGGTCTTCCTCCGCGCCGGTGTGGCCGCTTCCTATCGGAAAAAGAATGCGTGCAGTTCAGGCCGATGCTCTCATGTCACTCCCTATTATGGATGTTGCCGGTGAAAGATTCTCCAATTTTTTCAGATGGGCTCTCTGACTTATTGATTCCCCAATTAGCCTCACGAATTAGCCTCGTGGAGGTGCTCGCCATTGGAGTCGATGCCACAACCTCTGCCCCTACCTACGGCATCATGTGCTTTGCCAGGCCGGACTCCGGAGCGACAACAATAGGCTGTAGACATCGACTCGGCTCATGTAGCCTCCCAAGGAGCCAGACTCAAAGGAAGGTGTGTTTTGATGGTGGACGGTGCTGGGCCGGGGCTCCCCTCTCCCTCCCATCCCTGATGTCGTCGACTCACCGGTGAACGAGGCAGTCATATCCCCTGTTTTATCAGATGGGGAGAGATGGACTTTGGTAAGATATGAATCTGACATGTGGGTCCATTTATTCAGTGACACAATGTGTATTCCCGGCCGGGATTGGATCTTTTTCGATCCGCCAAACAGGTCTAAGGTTCAATTTAGACCGGGATTAGGTAGCTTAGGGTGCAAACCGCAGGGATTTTGAGTTTGGGGTTTGCTTTGTCGAACCTCTACAAATTTAAGGTTTAGAATGGACTTTTCCCTAAATAAATGGAGTCGATCACTATTTTGTGGTACATGTAGCCGATGGTGGATGAACGTTGGCAATAAAAAAATGGTGCTCGTTGCTAGCACGTTGGCACTAAAAACGGTAGATTGTTATGGGTTTCTAGGCTACTCAGTAATCCTGGATGTTCCCTGTGGCTAGTTCTAGCACGTTGGCCGCCGCCTGGAACGTGCTGGTTTATCGAACGGCACGGCAGCAGCTGGCCGGCCAGCCGCGTTGCAAGCTACAAATTTCGCTTGGGTTGTAACGCGTGGCGCGGCGACACGTAATCACGGGCCCTACCGTGCCGGACGTGGACGGCAGCGGCCAACACGGGGGGTTTCACCTCACCGCCGCCGCAGCCTAGAGCCACCAAACAAAAGCAGCAGCGAGCCAGCTCTAGAACCTGCAAAGATACTCTAGAATTTGTCGCGCCACAATTATACGCAGTTTTGGCACCAGTTTTCTTCCCCGGCCCTACCACGCTACTCAACAACCAATTTGGCCCATACAAATTGTTGCATCATCGCGCCATTTAGGTACACGCTTCCGTGACTTGCTGCCATTGCGTTCATTTATATTTATGTGAACGGGAGTCGTTCTGAGATATGGTTTTCTTGTGCAGGTGAAACCTTAGACTTTTTGGGGCTCTATAGGAGTGTCCATGGCAAACAAGATCGATCCGGATTAGATTTGATGTTCTGTTTAGTTGCTCGTCGAGATATTTTCTACACTGGAGAGGAAACTCTGGCCCTTGTTTGGTAGGATGCACACATTCATTTCTGCACTCAAATCAGTTCTTGTTTAGTTGCATCGCATGAGACTAATATGGCAACCTCTCCATTAGAGTAGCGAGGTTACCCATCATTTCTAAATAAATAAAACCATATTGCAACATTCCATTATCAAAAGGACTGGTAATACGCAACACACTGTTACCCTAATGGATGATACAACACAAGTAAAACAACTATAACTCGTTGAACGGATCGTAGCAAACAAGAGGGGGTTGAATGGGCGCTACACAATTTTTAGTCTTTTTCAATTTTTAGTGCAACAGAAGATAAAGGTGATAGCTTTAGTGATGGAGGTGTTCCTAGTATGATCCTAGGCTAGTGCAACAAGTAAAGGAACCAAGCAACAATAATAAGGATAAGGAGCGGGACAACCGGAGGGCGCGAAGACGAGGCGAGGATTTGTTTCCCGCAGTTCCTCCCACAAAAGGGAGTACGTCTGCGTTGAGGAGGTGCTAGCCTCACACAAGAGGCTAGGCGGCCACACCACGAAGGAAGGCCTCACCTTCTTCCTCAAGAGAGCTCCACAAAGGGGCTCCCTTTTCTCCACTAAGGCACCGGTCGAGGCGGTGGTTCCTTCACAAGGTTGGGGCGAGCTCCACAACACTAGGAGGCTCCCAACACCCTATGGGGCTAGCACAACACCAAGCTAGCCTCCATAGGAGCACTTCATCCAAGATCCCACCATAGGAACCCTACCACCAAGATCCACAAAGAACTAGCACGAATTGGTGAAATCTCTCTTGGTAGAACTATAGATCGGGGCCTCCTCCACCACTCCTCAAAATTTGGGCAAGATTGGTTGGATGGTTGGGGATATCCTCAAGGATTAAGCTCAGCAACAATGGAGGAGAGAGAGAAAGGAAGAGTTAGGGCGAGCTGGAGAAGAAGGGCCCTTTAAATAGGGCCCCCGAAATCCAACCGTTACCTCGTTTCATTTGCGGTACTACCGCTTTGATAAGCGGTACTACCGCTCTGGTTCGAAATCTGAAAGTGCATGGAGTCCCCCATGTGTGGTTTTGGTAATTAATGACAATCCTTATGGACTAATGTTTGCATTAAGTTATATTTGTAGGTGTTGTCCATAGGCAATGCTTGAACCATATGTTGGCTTCAAGGTTGCAATAAGAAGAAATTGATGAAGGATATCAAGTGTCAAGTATGTCTTGAAGATGAAGATGAAGTGAGCCCTCAAGTTACTTCAAGACATCAACATGATGAAGAATGAAGAAATGATGTGCAAGTTCAAGATGAGCCATCTCTAAGAGATCATTTGCTTGAAGCTTGCCATCCATATGGTGATCATGGATATGTGAAGATGTGCCGAAGAAGAAGCTCTCCCATGGTGGATTATGGGGGAGCAATCCACAAGACTTCGTCAAGCAAGCACAATCAAGAAAGGTGTTCCATCTTGTTGCTATCAAGATCGTCATCATCAAGCTCAAGTGGAATACTCAAGGTTAAGGTTTGCTCTTGATAGGGTTTCTTTCTCACCGGTCTCATGGTGTAGTTGGAGACCGGTTTATAGTTTAGTTGCCGTACTATCAAGAGGGCTCTCGAGTGAGTAACTCGATCGTATCCTTCGGAGAGCTCAAACCTTTGCATCCTTGCATCATCTTTCTTGGTTGTTATTCGGATCGTATCCATATGGTGTTCTAGAGCTTGTGCTTATTCTCATGACAAGCTCTAGTTCATCGAAAACGGATTCCGCATGAATCACTTGTTGCGTTTTCGATATTGGAGTTTTTCTCGGTTTCTCGTATTGAGAGGTTTCACTCTAAAATACATAGAAAAACTGTCAACACCCGGATTTTTAAGTCCAGATGCCTATTATATCATTCATCGCAATCCCAGGAATATTGTTGTTGCGAGATATAATAGCTAAGTATCACAGTCATTATTTATTACAACTCATCAAGTCTTACAACTGGAATCACATGATCCATATTACACAAATAGTTGATCTATTGATCAACGGACAAACACAAGTTCAATGCGGAAGCGTAAAGATAAAGGGACTCTGTCCACAGCCAACGCTTGACGTCAGAAAGCTCCTAGTTATCATAGGCGTCCTGCTGGTCGTCCTCGCGGTAGTTCTGTTCATCATCGTACTCTGGCCATTTGAATAGCCAGGGACAAGCCGTAAGTACTTTAAGTACTTGCAAACTAATACCAATGTAAAATGCTAGCTCTTGGAGTTAAACTCTAATTGCATAAGCCATATTTTAGTTCATAAGTAGTGAATCTTGCACTAACTAGTCAGGTGGGAACATTAGTGTCATTCCCACACAAGGGTTGTTATTCTAACAAGTCACCAAGTCACCATTCCTATTCACTAAAGTTTTCACAATACTGACACAGGAAATTGTATGGCCCTTCCAATCGTCCGTAACCGTGGACACGGCTATTCGAATAGATTGACACTCTGCAGAGGTTGCACACTTGTGCCACAACATTTGATTTCATCCGTCGGAATAACTCCGAATCATCGTAACACAGTACGCGGATCATCAACCATAACCTTTCACTTACAAACCCTAGTATGAGCACCTCTCCCCATGAGCTTGGCCTCCCGGTGAAAACCAACTGTTAACCTGGGAACTGCACAGGCTTGGCCGTACAATTTCACCTCAATTCACATCTTTCTCAACAGCGGAGGCAGCCTCGGCATAACCCCTATGATGTGTGTTCAGGGAACTCATACTAAGATCTATAAACTTCCAGTTAAGCCCTTCCCATAATCAGGTATTGTGGGGGTACTTGAAATTGGAAAGGTATCGCATTCAAACCAATATCAGGGTTTTATCAAAAATCACCATCTTCTCTTGTTCACAATCAACTTCTAATCCTTCAATGGAATGCTTCACCATTCCAAGGTTTCAATTTCATCAAGTCATATGTTCCCATCTAGAGTAGTCAAAATTTTAGTATTTTAGCACTAGCACTAATCATGAGGGGTGCTACATTGCTTTGCTCTCTAAAGGCTATCTTTACTATTTGACTATTCTGATTCTCTAGACCAATTTAATTTCATCCTTTGAAAACACAACAAGTAAAACTTGTATGGGTAAATATAAACTAGGCTTGTATGAAGAAAGGTAAGAATCATGGTGCCTTGCTCAAGGTGAGCTTTGCACTTTACAAGAATATTATCTTGCCTTGGTAGTTCTCAAGGTTCTCTTCTTCCTCTTCTTGGTAGAATTCTCCTTCCTCTTGGTAATGTCCGGTGCTAGCGTCTAAATTTAAATACAAGGTATAATCACTAAACAACTCAAAGTCTATGCTAGGCATATCATTATCTCACACAAACTATGCTAAGCACACTCATAAAATAATTAGGTGCTTTGGTTGTCTTTATTAAAGAAAATAATTTCCTCTCATTAAATATGTAATTAAGAATGTTCATTTAGTTCTTGAGAAAATAATTTCCTCTCATTGAAATCTTCTTAAGATTTAACTTCTCAAATAATCATATGTGAATTCATATTGACCTAAGTCAAACATTCTTTATCATTATTTGAGAAAATGATTTAAATGAGATAGATCACCTCATACTATTTTATAATTCCTCAAATGGTTTAATTCTCCAAATATTCATATAGGAGTGTTTGGACCAGGGGTACAAACATCTCATGAACTCATTTGGGACAAGATTTAAATGAAGGAAATTCCTCCATATGATTTACATAATAAATTTGGGACAATTTCACTTAATAAACTAGCCATATTGTCCATTAATTAATCTAGGGCATGATCATGCAAAGTGACCACACCATTTTATTGCATAATCAATTAGTGTAAGTCATTTGTGAGCTATAAGAGTTGGAATTATTCAAATATATATTTTGGTTAATTTTAATAATTATTCTAAGGCAGAAAAGTCCCTGCCTTGTTTATTTTTCCATTTTAAATTTATAATAGATCTAGGGTTCAAACCAGGGGCAGTGTGTAGATAATTTCCTAAGCTTTCTAAATATATAAAGTTTGTTAAATTTGGCCAAGCCCAACAGATTCTATGAATTTTCAAAGTTGGGTCCAGTATTGAATTCGAACTAAATTCATTAAACGGGATTTGAATTAAACGGGCTGGCGGGAAAGCTAACTGGGCCCAAAGGTTTAAAAACGGCCCAAGGCCAGCCCACCACGCATCTGTGCACGCGCGGGCCGCCTGACAGGGGGTCCCACCCGTCAGCGACGTTTAAACGCCGAAGCGGTATGGGCGCGTCTGGGGCGTTGGATTAGATCAACGATCAACGGCTCAGTTCATCGTCGTCTCCGACGAGAACCCGACGGTGCGGCGGCGGCAGTAGGGGGTCGGAGGCTCACCGGGGCTCCAGCTAGGGTCAGGCAGTGTGCGTGATGACGTTGTGGACGACGGCGAAGCTCCTGGTAGCAGTGGCGTCGCAGGGGGCGGCTCCAATCGACGGCGGCGACCTCCGGGTACTGGCGGCTCCGATCCTCCAATTGGGCTTGCTCCGGCGTCAATCGGGGTGGCTACTGGTGCTGGGCGAAGCGGTGGTGAGTGGTGGTCATGGTGGTGTGCTCAGCTCGTCGAGGGGAGGCCTCCTTTTATAGCGCGTGAGGTGCCGTGGGTGCTGGCGCGGTGGTCGACCATGGCGCGGCGTTCCGGGGGTCTAGAGGGCTAGGCGACGATGGGGTCGTGTTCACGACGTCACCACGGTCCTCGGAGCGTCAACGGCGCGGTCAATGACGGCGTACGGTGGTCGGGCGCTTGCTCGTACGCGGCCGTGGCGGGCGCGTTCGTCCTCTCCGGCGACGGTAGGGGCTAGGGGGTGACGAGAGCGTGTCCGGCGAGCTCCGCGTGGCGCGTCGAGTACCCGGGGCGAGCGGGCTTGGTCGGGGTACGGCGGTGTACTGTGGGCGCCGCGTGGCCGTGTCGCGCGCGTCCGTGCGCGGCGACGTCACCATGCCGCCGCGCGCCAGGGACGTCGTGGCGCGCGTCGTCCGGGCGCTGTCGGCATCCTCGCGACCAGGGGCGGGTACAGGCGATCTCCGGCGATCGTGGGCGACGCGTTGGACACGGTGGCGAGGCTGATCGTGGAGGGGAGGAGAGGGGTGCATGTCGAGGTGCGACATGGCCGGCATGGCCATGTCCACGCCATGCCTGGCCCTCCCTTGGTGTTGCTTTGGCATGGGCTCGATGTGGTGGGGTCCAGGGGTCACTGCTAGGGCTGGTGGTGGTCAAGATTGGGTCTGGTTTGATCAAATTCAAAAATGTGGTGATCTTGTTTATATTAAAAAGTCTCTACTTTGCTTGATCCTAGCTCTTGATCCAAAATGAATTTGGTATAGACTCTTTTACAAAAGTTGTTCATTTTGTTGTGTACTTGGATGACATGCAAAGAATTGGATGTGTTTAGTTTAGAAATTTTGAAATAGAGAGGCTCAAAGTGGTGACCAGATTGTAATTGTCAAAAATGACCATTATCTTATGTGAGCATATTTTAATTCTTGGCTTTGATTTAATTTGGGTTTCTTTGATTCTCAAAGTTGTAATAACTATTTAATATCATATGACAACTAATGGTGAAGACCAATTGGGTCTAGGGTCAAAGTTTATAAGAATATCATATGTCATATGTTAGGGTTTTTAGGGTTTTATTCTTATTTGATTTCTTTTTCTTTTTCATTTATTTGTTTGGTAATCCTCATTGGATCACTCTAGGGTTGTGGAGTTGATCACATACACAAAATAACACTCATCATGGCCTAGCACTCAAAATGCACAAGTCCTATGCAGGGCACTATATGAAAATTGAAAAGTTTTTGGTAGTTCTCAAATTTGGATAATTGGATTTGTTCTTCTCCCTTTATTTGAAATCTGAGGTGTTACAAACCCTTCCCCCTTACAAAAGATCTCGTCCCGAGATCTAAAAGAAAAACAGTCTAGGGATTAAAGAGATCTGGGTACTCCTTCTTCATATCTTCTTCTCGCTCCCAAGTGGCTTCGTCTTCGGTATGATTGCTCCACTGTATCTTCAGAAACTTGATGCTTCGGGTGCGGGTGGTTCGGTAGGCCTCTTCCAAGATGCGAATCGGCACTTCGCGGTATGTAAGGTCGTGATTGATATCCACCGAACGGTGGTCGATGTTCTTGAATACCTCCGTCTTCTCTGGCACTTCTAAGCACTTCCGGAGGAGTGAGATGTGAAACACATTGTGCACCGCCGCCATTTCTTCTGGTAGCTCTAGTTGATAGGAGACTTCTCCTCGGCGGCTGAGAACTTTGACATACCGGGGTGCAAGCTTCCCTTGAGTTGGAAACGCTGCATTCCCTTCAGGGGTGATACCTTGAGATAGGCAAAATCTCCGACCTCAAAGGTCATCTCCCGACGTCTCTTGTCGGCGTAGCTCTTCTGGCGGGACTGAGCGGTCTTGAGGTACTCTCGAATCTTGTGCACCTTCTCTTCGCCTTCTCGACATCAGGTCCAAAGACTTGACTATCTCCGACTTCGGACCAATTCATGGGGTACGGCATTTCCTTCCGTACAGGGCTTCAAGGGGGCCATCTGTAGACTGGCTTGGTAGCTGTTGTTGTAAGAGAATTCTGCGTAGGGCAGACAGTCCTCCCACTTGGATCCATATTCTAGGACGCAGGCTCTCAGCATATCCTCCAATATCTGGTTGACTCTCTCGGTCTGTCCATCGTGGGTGATAGGCGTCTGAAATTCAGACGGGTTCCTAGTCCTTCATGCACCTTCTGCCAAAATCTTGAGGTGAATTGTGAACCTCTATCTGATACTATGGACTTCGGTGTTCCGTGCAGTGCGACTATTCTGGAGATGTACAGCTCCGCTAACTTTGGGCCTTGGTAGGTGGTCTTGACAGCGATGAAGTGGGCTACCTTGGTCAATCTATCAACCACTACCCAGATGGAATCATTTCCCTTGCTAGATTTGGGCAACCCGGTAATGAAGTCCATTCCTACGGAGTCCCACTTCCATTCGGGAATCGTAGGGGCAGCAGTCCTGCGGGTCGCTGATGTTCGCCTTGACTCGCTGACAGATATCGCACTTGGCGATGTAGCTTCCGATCTCCCTCTTCATTCCATGCCACCAGAACTGTTCCTTCAAATCCTGGTACATCTTGGTACCGCCGGGGTGGATAGAGTATAAGGTGTCATGGGCTTCCTTCAGAATAACTTGCTTCAACTCTGAGTCTGACGGTACACACAGACGTCCGTTGTACCAAAGGACTCCTTCTTCATCAATGGTGAATCCCGGGGCTTTCCCCGCAGCTATCTGCTTCTTGATCCCTTCAATGCTGGCATTGCCCTTCTGGGCTTCCTTGATCTGACCAACCAAGGTGGGTTGTAGCTCTATACTAGCTAGAAATCCCTTACTGACTAACTCCATTCTAAACTGCTCAAACTCCTGGTGTAGGCTGGGTTGTTCTTCTGCTATCATTGAGTTTAACTGACATGGCAGTCTACTCAACGCATCCGCTACCACATTGGCCTTGCCGGGGTGGTAGTGGATCTCCATATCATAGTCCTTGATCAACTCTAACCATCTCCGCTGCCTCATATTCAGCTCCTTCTGGGTGAAGATATACTTCAGGCTCTTGTGATCAGAATAGATCTCGCAGCGATTACCCATGAGGTAATGACGCCACACCTTCAGGGCTAAAACTACGGCTGCGAGTTCAAGGTCATGGGTGGGATAGTTCTGCTCATGCTGCTTCAGTTGCCGGGACAGATAAGATATCACCTTTCCTTCCTGCATCAGCACACATCCAAGACCAATCTTGGATGCATCGCAGTAAACGTCAAAGGGTTTGGTGATATCCGGCATGATCAGGATTGGGGCTGTGGTCAGTCTAAGCTTGAGTTGTTGAAAACTCTCTTCACACTTGTCCGTCCATTCGAACTTCTTGTCTTTCTTTAACAACTGGGTCATTGGTCGAGCGATGCTCGAAAAGCCTTCTACAAATCTGCGGTAGTATCCGGCTAATCCAAGAAAAGCGCGGACCTCGGTCTGGGTGGTTGGGGCTTTCCATTCTGCAACAGTCTTGATTTTGGCGGGGTCTACAGCAATTCCTCCTGCAGACAGGATATGTCCCAGGAATCCTACTTCCTTCAGCCAAAATTCACAATTACAACTTAGCATACAACTTATGCTCTCTAAGGGTCTCAGGACAGCTTCTAGGTGTTGCTCATGTTCTTCCTCGGATTTGGAGTAGATTAGGATGTCATCGATGAAAACGACAACAAACTTATTCAACAGAAGATCTTATTCATGAGAATAAGCAGGGGCATTGGTCAATCCAAATGACATGACATTGTACTCGTACAATCCATATCTGGTGGTGAAGGCAGTTTTGGGAATGTCTGATGCACGAATCTTCAGCTGGTGATATCCAGTCCTGAGGTCAATCTTTGAAAATACTACAGCACCGGTTAGCTGGTAAAACAGGTCTTCGATCTTGGGTAAGGGGTATTTGTTCTTGATGGTGACATCGTTAAGCTTACGGTAATTCGTACATAAACGATTTGCACCATCCTTCTTATCCACAAACAACACTGGGATCTCCACGGTGACGCACTTGGTCGAATCAGACCTTTGGCTAACAGTTCATCCAGTTGCTTCTTCAGCTCCACGAGCTCTGCTGGGTTCATGCTATAGGCTCTCTGGGCTATAGGTCCGGTTCCGGGAATTAACTCGATGATGAACTCGATATCCCGATCTGGGGGCATACCGGGTAAACCTTCGGGAAACACATCAGGATATCGACAAACGACCCTGATCTGATCCAAAGTTGGCTTGGTTAAACTCTGGTTGCAGGTAAATTTTCTGGGTAGCAGTTCAGAGACATGCTCTACTATAATACCAGTGCTACTGGTCATGGTGATGGCTTTCTTTGCACAATCAATCATTCCATGATGCTTGGCCATCCAATCCATACCTAGCACTACCTCCAAACCTTTGGTTCCCAAAATTATCAGATTGGCATAGAATTCTACTTCATGTATTTTGATGGGTACATTTTTACAGAATTTTCTGGCTTTAGTGGTTGATCCGGGGATTTGCACTATCATGACATGTTTCAAGCTGATAGGTTGAATTTTACTTGTTGATGCAAAGTCTTCAGTGACAAAAGAATGAGATGCTCCGGAATCAAACAACACTCTGGCAGGTACTGAGTTGACAGAAAACATACCCAAAACAACATCCGGTGCTTCCTGGGCCTCTTCTGCTCCATGTGGAAGAGACGGCCGTTGCGGTTATTGGGGTTGTTGGGGGCGAACTTCTTGCCGGTGGAGACGCGGCGTTGCTGCTGAACAGGTGCAGGGGTGTTGCCGGCGAGCTTGGCAAGCCTCTTGGGGCACTCGTTGGAGTAGTGTCCCACTACACCGCACTCATAGCAAGTGATAGTGGACTTGTCCTTGTTGGCGACCGGAATGGCGTTGCTCCCAGTCCTTGGAGCGGTGTTGGTGTTGCTGTTGTTGGTGTTGGGGGCTCGCATTGGCGCGCGGTTGAAGTTGTTGGTGTTGTTCTGGTAGTTGTGGTTGTTGTTGTGGTGGCCTCCTGGCCTGGGGTTTCCTCCACTCCGGTTCTGGAATCCGGGGCGTGAAGTCTGCATCTGGGGCTTAGTGTTTCTGGGGGCAAAGCCTCCGCTTGAGCTGGATACTTGGGAGTATGGCTGGGCCCACTCTGGTGCATCATGCGGCGTTTGCGGTTTTCATTGGCTTGGTTCAACTTGCCCTCCATCTGGATGGCGGAGTCAACAAGGGCTTCAAGATCTGCAAAGGGGATGTTGACTAGGACCGTCTGCATCTCATCATGCAGTCCATTCAAGAATCTTTCTTGCCTCTTCTCTGTAGTGTCAGTCTCATCAGGGGCGTACCTTGACAGGGTAAGGAACCTGTCGCAGTATTCTACCACCGTCATCCTTCCTTGTTTCAGTTCGCGGAATTCATCCCGCATCTTCTTGATGAGACCCGGGGGCACATGGTACTTGCTGAACTTGAGCTTGAAATCTGCCCAAGTCATGACTTGACCTCCGTTCATGGCACGGGTGCTGGTCCACCAGGCTCTGGCTGGTCCGGCAAGGTAGTGGGTTGCAAACAGGACTTTCTCATTGGCTTCGACTCCGGCGACTTCCAAGTTGTTCTCCATAGTCTGAAGCCAGTCGTCGGCGTCGAGGGGTTCTTCGGTCTTGCTAAACACCGGAGGATTGGTGTTCTGGAAGTTCTTGAGTTTGGATCCGGGGTGATCATGATTCCCATGGCCTTGGTGAGCAAGGTTTTGCAGTGCTGCTATGTTGGCTTGACGTTCAGCTCTTTCCGTCTCCCTGTCTTGAAGCAAGGTTTGAAGCAGTTGCATCATGGCGTCGTTGTTGTTGCGATTGGGAGGGGCCATCTGAATATATAGAAGATTATAAGATAAGAGGGAAATGTCTAAGGTTTATTTTGGATGAGTTTAAAAACTTGTAAAAACTGGAATGCTTTTGATGACAAACACACATTCATTCATTCCACATAACACATTACAAGCTAGCATACCATTCCTCCCATGGTTTTAAGAACCATTTCTCCGGCTACGATACAAGGGATGGAAAACACACTCATACTTAGGGTTTTAAGAACCCTTCATGCTACGATACACGGGACGGGATACAACTCACACCTACATACGTGCTCAAGTGTGGCTACCCTCATCCTCGATGTCGATGGGAATGACATCGTCAGGTCCTGGCTCCAGGAACGCGTAGTCCTCCTCCTCAGTGAACTCGTCCTCCTCGAAGTCGTCATCGTCACTCAGGAAGGCGCCTCCTCCCTGAAGATCGATACCGACCTCGTCTTCCTCTATCTCCATCAGCTGTTCCTCCTGAGCCTTGACCGTGGCCTCAAGTGATGCTATTCTGTGCGAAGGCGTGTAATGGTGACATCCTTCTTCGCGCACTTCAGGCGAAGCTTGTTGCGGTCCCTGGACAGATGCTTGATGGCATCGCCATGCGTGATCAGTGCGAGGTGAGTCTGGTTCGCGTACGCACGGGAGTTGTCTAACTCCTTCTGAGTGTGGTACAACATGTAGTCCAGATGCTCAGCGTGGTGCCTCAGCTGTGGGTGCGACTGCAGCTCCATGGGCACACCCATAGCATCACGCCTCACAAGGTGTGCGAAGCGGGACGCAAGTATGCGCACCACGTTCTGTCCACAGAGGCGTGCAAGTGCCTCCTGAAGGCCACGTGCAAGACCATCGAGCCAGTTGCTCTCGCGGAAGGAGAAGAGGATCCTCTCCGAGGTGGGAGGCTCCAGCTTGCCCCTTAAGTCGGCGGTGATGATCCACTGCAACTCGCCTCCGACCTGGTCGTTCACCTGGATCCCGTGGAACTCTGGGTGAGGACGGCCAAGAAAGTCAGAGAGCGCGTTGAGGTCGTGCTCAAAGATCAACTCTCCACCATTCCCAAGCTGGTAGAACTTGGTGTTGAGGGGTTCATTCGGCTCCATCTGAAAGTGAAAATGGAGGAGTAAATTAGTGAGTGATTAAGTGTGGCAAACTTTTAAGTATATTTAAACAAGAAAGAGCATGATATCACCAAGTTTTGGAAAAAGCCTCAAAGACAAGAGTATGGTAAGTTTTCACAAATATTTGCTTCATTTTGATTTCAAAGTTAAGTTTTTATGAACGCCCATTCTAACTAAGGTTTTCTAAGGTCAAACAATGGCTCTGATACCAACTTGTCAACACCCGGATTTTTAAGTCCAGATGCCTATTATATCATTCATCGCAATCCCAGGAATATTGTTGTTGCGAGATATAATAGCTAAGTATCACAGTCATTATTTATTACAACTCATCAAGTCTTACAACTGGAATCACATGATCCATATTACACAAATAGTTGATCTATTGATCAACGGACAAACACAAGTTCAATGCGGAAGCGTAAAGATAACGGGACTCGTAGTCCACAGGCCAACGCTTGACGTCGAAAGCTCCTAGTTATCATAGGCGTCCTGCTGGTCATCCTCGCGGTAGTTCTGTTCATCATCGTACTTGGCCATTTGAATAGCCAGGGACAAGCCGTAAGTACTTTAAGTACTTGCAAACTAATACCAATGTAAAATGCTAGCTCTTGGAGTTAAACTCTAATTGCATAAGCCATATTTTAGTTCATAAGTAGTGAATCTTGCACTAACTAGTCAGGTGGGAACATTAGTGTCATTCCCACACAAGGGTTGTTATTCTAACAAGTCACCAAGTCACCATTCCTATTCACTAAAGTTTTCACAATACTGACACAGGAAATTGTATGGCCCTTCCAATCGTCCGTAACCGTGGACACGGCTATTCGAATAGATTGACACTCTGCAGGTTGCACACTTGTGCCACAACATTTGATTTCATCCGTCGGAATATCTCCGAGTCACCGTAACACAGTACGCGGATCATCAACCATAACCTTTCACTTACAAACCCTAGTATGAGCACCTCTCCCCATGAGCTTGGCCTCCCAGTGAAAACCAACTGTTAACCTAGGAACTGCACAGGGCTTGGCCGTACAATTTCACCTCAATTCACATCTTTCTCAACAGCGGAGGCAGCCTCAGCATAACCCCTATGATGTGTGTTCAGAGGGAACTCATACTAAGATCTATAAACTTCCAGTTAAGCCCTTCCCATAATCAGGTATTGTGGGGGTACTTGAAATTGGAAAGGTATCGCATTCAAACCAATATCAGGGTTTTATCAAAAATCACCATCTTCTCTTGTTCACAATCAACTTCAATCCTTCAATGGAATGCTTCACCATTCCAAGGTTTCAATTTCATCAAGTCATATGTTCCCATCTAGAGTAGTCAAAATTTTAGTATTTTAGCACTAGCACTAATCATGAGGGGTGCTACATTGCTTTGCTCTCTAAAGGCTAACTTTACTAATCTACTAATCTGGTTCTCTAGACCAATTTTAATTCATCCTTTGAAAACACAACAAGTAAAACTTGTATGGTGTAAATATAAACTAGGCTTGTATGAAGAAAGGTAAGAATCATGGTGCCTTGCTCAAGGTGAGCTTTGCACTTTACAAGAATATTATCTTGCCTTGGTAGTTCTCAAGGTTCTCTTCTTCCTCTTCTTGGTAGAATTCTCCTTCCTCTTGGTAATTTCCGGTGCTAGCGTCTAAATTTAAATACAAGGTATAATCACTAAACAACTCAAAGTCTATGCTAGGCATATCATTATCTCACACAAACTATGCTAAGCACACTCATAAAATAATTAGGTGCATTGGTTGTCTTTATTAAAGAAAATAATTTCCTCTCATTAAATATGTAATTAAGAATGTTCATTTAGTTCTTGAGAAAATAATTTCCTCTCATTGAAATCTTCTTAAGATTTAACTTATCAAATAATCATATATGAATTCATATTGACCTAAGTCAAACATTCTTTATCATTATTTGAGAAAATGATTTAAATGAGATAGATCACCTCATACTATTTTATAATTCCTCAAATGGTTTAATTCTCCAAATATTCATATAGGAGTGTTTGGACCAGGGGTACAAACATCTCATGAACTCATTTGGGACAAGATTTAAATGAAGGAAATTCCTCCATATGATTTACATAATAAATTTGGGACAATTTCACTTAATAAACTAGCCATATTGTCCATTAATTAATCTAGGGCATGATCATGCAAAGTGACCACACCATTTTATTGCATAATCAATTAGTGTAAGTCATTTGTGAGCTATAAGAGTTGGAATTATTCAAATATATACTTTGGTTAATTTTTAATAATTATTCTAAGGCAGAAAAGTCCCTGCCTTGTTTATTTTTCCATTTTAAATTTATAATAGATCTAGGGTTCAAACCAGGGGCAGTGTGTAGATAATTTCCTAAGCTTTCTAAATATATAAAGTTTGTTAAATTTGGCCAAGCCAAACAGATTCTATGAATTTTCAAAGTTGGGTCCAGTATTGAATTCAAACTAAATTCATTAAACGGGATTTGAATTAAACGGGCTGGCGGGAAAGCTAACTGGGCCCAAAGGTTTAAAACGGCCCAAGGCCAGCCCACCACGCATCTGTGCACGCGCGGGCCGCCTGACAGGGGGTCCCACCCGTCAGCGACGTTTAAACGCCGAAGCGGTATGGGCGCGTCTGGGGCGTTGGATTAGATCAACGATCAACGGCTCAGGTTCATCGTCGTCTCCGACGAGAACCCGACGGTGCGGCGGCGGCAGTAGGGGGTCGGAGGCTCACCGGGGCTCCAGCTAGGGTCAGGCAGTGTGCGTGATGACGTTGTGGACGACGGCGAAGCTCCTGGTAGCAGTGGCGTCGTCAGGGGCGGCTCCAATCGACGGCGGCGACCTCCGGGTACTGGCGGCTCCGATCCTCCAATTGGGCTTGCTCCGGCGTCAATCGGGGTGGCTACTGGTGCTGGGCGAAGCGGTGGTGAGTGGTGGTCATGGTGGTGTGCTCAGCTCGTCGAGGGGAGGCCTCCTTTTATAGGCGCGTGAGGTGCCGTGGGTGCTGCGGCGTGGTCGACCATGGCGCGGCCGTTCCGGGGGTCTAGAGGGCTAGGCGACGACGGGGTCGTGTTCACGACGTCACCACGGTCCTCGGAGCGTCAACGGCGCGGTCAATGACGGCGTACGGTGGTCGGGCGCTTGCTCGTACTGGCGCGGCCGTGGCGGGCGCGTTCGTCCTCTCCGGCGACGGTAGGGGCTAGGGGGTGACGAGAGCGTGTCCGGCGAGCTCCGCGTGGCGCGTCGAGTACCAGCGAGGCTTGGTCGGGGTACGGCGGTGTACTGCGGGCGCCGCGTGGCCGTGTCGCGCGCGTCCGTGCGCGGCGACGTCACCATGCCGCTCGCGCGCGCCAGGGACGTCGTGGGCGCGCGTCGTCCGGGCTCGTCGGCATCCTCGCGACCAGGGGCGGGTACAGGCGATCTCCGGCGATCGTGGGCGACGCGTTGGACACGGTGGCGAGGCTGATCGTGGAGGGGAGGAGAGGGGTGCATGTCGAGGTGCGACATGGCCGGCATGGCCATGTCCACGCCATGCCTGGCCCTCCCTTGGTGTTGCTTTGGCATGGGCTCGATGTGGTGGGGTCCAGGGGTCACTGCTAGGGCTGGTGGTGGTCAAGATTGGGTCTGGTTTGATCAAATTCAAAAATGTGGTGATCTTGTTTATATTAAAAAGTCTCTACTTTGCTTGATCCTAGCTCTTGATCCAAAATGAATTTGGTATAGACTCTTTTACAAAAGTTGTTCATTTTGTTGTGTACTTGGATGACATGCAAAGAGTTGGATGTGTTTAGTTTAGAAATTTTGAAATAGAGAGGCTCAAAGTGGTGACCAGATTGTAATTGTCAAAAATGACCATTATCTTATGTGAGCATATTTTAATTCTTGGCTTTGATTTAATTTGGGTTTCTTTGATTCTCAAAGTTGTAATAACTATTTAATATCATATTACAACTAATGGTGAAGACCAATTGGGTCTAGGGTCAAAGTTTATAAAAATATCATATGTCTTATGTTAGGGTTTTTAGGGTTTTATTCTTATTTGATTTCTTTCTCTTTTTCATTTATTTGTTTGGTAATCATCATTGGATCACTCTAGGGTTGTGGAGTTGATCACATACACAAAATAACACTCATCATGGCATAGCACTCAAAATGCACAAGTCCTATGCAGGGCACTATATGAAAATTGAAAAGTTTTTGGTAGTTCTCAAATTTGGATAATTGGATTTGTTCTTCTCCCTTTATTTGAAATCTGAGGTGTTACAAAAACCTACCCCACTTGTTCTTAAGATTTTCACTCTTTGTGGGGTATCTCTTTTCATCTTCTTTACAACAAAATTGGTTTCACCTAAATCCGAGTTTCCTAACTCAAGTTGTTGCATTTTTCATATTGGAGGTTTTACCGGTTTGCTGTTTATAGATAGGTAAAACCTTTATCCATTTGTTTCTATCCTACTTTGCTGGACTATGATGTTTCTATGCATATTGTTGTAGAGCTCGTTGTTGTGATTTCAACGAGCCCAAGATCATCGAAATCGGAGTCCGGATGCAAAAGTTATTAAGGTTTTCGTATCGGGTGTTTGGGCAAAAACTGGGGCCGGAACTGCCGCCGGGAACACCCCGGCACTGCCGCCGGGAGCACCCCGGCACTGCCGGTGGCCATGGCCGGCACTGCCGGCATCCCCTGCACTGCCGGTGGAACAAGGCCGGCACTGCCGGCCACCCCGGCACTGCCGGTGGTTCAAGGCCGGCACTGCCGGCCTGTCGCGATTTTGGCCCCAACGGGCAGAAATCTGAGACCCCTATTTAAGCCCTTCTTCCTCCTCTTTCTCCCCACTTCTTCTTCCTCCTTTTGCTCTCCACCATTGTTGACCTTGAGAGCTTCCCACATCCCTCTACTCCTCCAATGATTCTTGAATCCATTTGAGGGAAAAGGAAGAGGAGATCTAGATCTATATTTCTACCAATCAAATCCATCTCTTTGTGAGTGGAACTCTCTAGATCTTGATCTTGGTGTTCTTTGTGAATTCCTTTGTTCTTCCTCTCTTATTCCCCAATAGCTTTTGTAGCTTTGTTGGAATTGAAGAGAGAAGGACTTGAGCATCTTTGTGGTGTTCTTGCCATTGCATTTGGTGCATCGGTTTGAGTTCTCCACGGTGATTCGTGGAGTGAAAGTTGTTAGTCTTGGGTTCTTGGAACCCTAGACGGATTCTAGACCTTTGTGGTGATTTGTTGGGAGCCTCCAATTAAGTTGTGGATGTGTGCCCCAACCTTTGTGTAAGGCCCGGTTTCCGCCTCGAAGGAAATCCCTTAGTGGAACCGTGACCTAGGCCTTTGTGGCGAGGGTCACCGGAGATTTAGGTGAGGCGCCTTCGTGGCGTTCGGTGTGTGGTGTGAGTACCGCATCTTGGGGTGAGGCCTTTGTGGCGTTGGTGTGCATCGAGCAACCACACCTCAAGGTGAGCCTCTTGTGGCGTTCGGGAGCACTAAGCAACCGCACCTCTCCACCGGAGATTAGCACTCGCAAGAGTGTGAACTCCGGGATAAATCATCGTCTCCCGTGTGCCTCGGTTATCTCTATACCCGAGCTCTTTACTTATGCACTTTACCTTGTGATAGCCATCGTGCTTGAAGTTATATATATCTTGCTATCACATACTTGCTTGTATTGCTTAGCATAAGTTGTTGGTGCACATAGGTGAACCATTGCTTAGAATAAGTTGTTGGTGCACATAGGTGAACAATAGTATATAGGCTTTGGGTTTGACAAAGTAAACGCTAGTTTTATTCCGCATTTGTTAAGCCCATCTCGTAAAAGTTTTAAATCGCCTATTCACCCCCCCTCTAGGCGACATCTGTGTCCTTTCAATTGGTATCAGAGCAAGGTCTCTCATTCTTAGGCTTCACCGCCTTGAGAGTAAAAATGTCGGTTAGGGGATTAGATCACAATTACTTGTTTATATTTGATGGCACAAATTATGATCTATGGAAAATTTATGTGCTTAATATTTTGCGGGGTATTTCCCCGAACATGGAGCGATTTCTTGACATGGGTTTTTCTTCTCCTAAGGATCCCCAAAAATTATCTTATGAGGAGAAGAAAAACTCTTGTCTCGATGCTCTTGCTTCTCATGTGTTTTCCATTGTTGTGAGCAATGTAGTTACTTCTTCAATCATGCCTTTTGGGAGCGCTCATGAATTATGGACAAAGCTTCAAGACAAATATGATGTGTCCAATATTATTGAGGATGATTGTATTGCTTCCACTTCCGGTGATGAGTTCTCATCTTCATCCACTTCACCAAAGTGTGGTAAGACACAAGGTAATGATATGGTGAGTGGTGATGAAAATTGCAATGTTGATATTGAGCTTACTATTGATGATTCATCATCTCTATCTCATTGCAATGCTTCATCTATGGACATAAACACATCTAGCACTATAAATCATCTACATGCTTGTGTTGATAGTCCTTGCATATCATGTGTAAGTTGCTTGAATAAATCTCATGATGATATGCTTGCTTTGTCTTGTGGCCATGATAAAAATGCTTCTATTTCCTCTAGTTGTTGTGTGACTAACAATGTAGAGGAAACCAAAGATTCTATTGGTCAAGACAAGATCTTGAAAGGAGCCTCAAGTAACTCCTCATCTTTATCTCACGGTTCTCATATATGCCTTATGGCCAAGAGTTCCATGGTATCTCCTACCGTGGAACCTAATATTTCTCGTGGTGATAAGGATGAGGATGAATATGAAGAAGAGGATTGGGTTGTCTCTCTACGCGATGAGAATGTATTCAAGGTTCTTTGCAAAGATAAAATTGCTAGCACTCACTTCTTTGAAATCTTGACTACCGCTATTGAGAGCCAAAAACTTATTTGGATGCATGAGAACACCATTGATAAAAAGGGTGCTCTTGAACGAGAGTATGCCAATGATGTAGCATCCCTAAAGAATGACCTTGAAGAAGAACAAGAGACCATAGCCTCTCTTGAAGAGCAACTTGAAACCCTTGAAGTGTCTCAAAATGAAATAGTTTCTAAACTCACTAAGGAAAGAGACCATGCTAAAGCTCAAGTAAAAATGCTTAAAAAGGAAAATCCAAAGTTGGTGTTGGTCATGATAAACTTGTTAAGGATCTAGATGATCTAGACAAGGCCCACAAGGTCTTGGAGAGCGAACACTCTATCCTCACCAAGTCCCATGAGCAACTTCAAGCTTCCTATTTAAAAGAGCATGCTATGTTACCCTCTCTTCTTAATATGTCTTGTGATGATGCTTGTGCTACTAACTCTACTTCTTGTGAAGCATCTATCTTGAAGGAGAATGTTGAGCTAAGGGCTCAACTTGAATTGCTAACTAGCAATTATGGGAAATTGGAAGAAAATCATGGAAAGCTTTCTAGCTCCCATGAGGATCTTCTAGCCTCCCATGATAGGCTAAAGTTAGCTCATGAGGCTATCATATCAAAGGCAACACCTTGTGAGCCTCATGTGGATACTAGCACTACTACCCAAAAAGCTATATTGCCATGTGCTAGTCCTAGTAATTCATCCACTCATAGTATTGCTAAATCTTGTGATGAATTATCTTCCTTGCCTTGTTGCTCTAACAATGAAGGTTCTACTTCCTCTAGTACTTGTGTTGTTACTAACCATGTAGAGGAAATCAAAGAGCTCAAGGCCCAAGTCACTTCTTTGAAGACCGACTTGGTAAAGAGTCATGAAGGGAAATGCAAACTTGACACGATGTTGAGTATGCAACAATCCCCCAATGACAAGAGTGGACTTGGATTCAAATCCAACAACAAGAACAAGTCCAAGAACAACAACAAGAAGAAGGGCCAAGTACAAGTCAAAGACCCGGCCAAGATTGTTTGCTTCAAGTGCAATATTGAAGGGCACCATGTTAGATCTTGCCCTTTGAAGAAGAAGCAAAAAGGGAAGCGGCCTCAAGCTCAAACTCATATTCAACCTCAAGTTGAAGAAATGCCACTTCCCAAGAAGAAACAAGCCAATGCTCCCATTGTGGAGAAACCTAGTGAGAAGAAGGAGAAGAAAAGAACTTGCTACATATGCCGTGAGAAGGGCCACATCTCCTCCTTGTGCACTATTGGTACCTCATCCAACTCTATCACCATTGATGATGTTTATTCTCTTCGTAAGGATGAGGGTGGCAATGTGTTTGCCAAATATGTTGGTGCTCAAAGTGGTGTCAAGAAAAGAACCATTTGGGTTGCCAAGCCTATTGTGACTAACCTCTTAGGACCCAACTTAGTTGGGGACCAACAATCCAAAATTTGATCAATAGGTGCTTGTTGGAGGGCATTGGAGACTTGGCTACATCATGAAGAATTAAGGGATCTTCATCATTTATATTATCTCAAGCCAAGTCTTTTGATTATCTTGCTTCTATCATATATCCAATGTTCCTCCTTGCGGTAACTTGTGCTCAACTCATTTATATTGAAAGTTACTCGCCCCTTAGCATGTGTTAGTTTTGTTCCTAACATGTGTTTGTATATGTTGTGCTTCCTACTTGACTTTCTTGAGAAATCAAGTCTATGCATGTTGGGTTGCACACCATGTATTTGTATTTGTGTTGGAGCCACTTTGCATCTTGTTGTATCTTATATGGCTCTTATGAGCGATTAATGGACTATCCCATTTTGGGGGAGTGATATTCCTTTGGGAATTTCATGATCCTAACAATGTGTGTACATGAGGAATATCACTTAGAATTGATATTGCAAGATTATCTAGTCTCTATGTGGTATGTCATCTTCATGAGAAATTCAAATTCTAATGTCCATTAATATCTCTAGTTGGATCTTATTTGCCTCTTGTGAAATTAAATTCCTTATCACATTGTGGGGGAGTGATACGTCTCCGTCGTATCGATAATTTCTTATGTTCCATGCCACTTTATTGATGATATCTACATGTTTTATACACATTATATGTCATATTCGTGCGTTCCGAACTAACCTATTGACGAGATGCCGAAAGGCCAGTTGTTTTTGTTTTTGGTTTCAGAAATCCTAGTAAATAAATATTTTCGGACGAAATAAAGACCGAAGACCTTATAATTCCCGGAAGCTTCCAGAGCACCGGAGAAGGATGAGAGGGGAGCCAGGGGGCCCACACCACACCCCGGCGCGGGCCAGGGGGGGCGCCCGTGGTCTGGGCACCCCGTGGCCCCTCCGACTCCATCTCTTCGCCTATTTAATCGTCTCTGACCTAAAAACCCGACGAGAAGACGAGACCCGAGAAAACCTTCCAGAGCCGCCGCCATCGCGAAATCAAGATTCGGGGACAGAAGTCTGTTCCGCACCGCCGGACGGGGAATTGCCCCCGAGTCATCTCCACCGCCGTCTCCACCGCCATCTTCACCGCCATCGCTGCCTCCATGATGAGGAGGGAGTAATTCACCCTGGAGCTGAGGGCTCTACCGTAGCTATGTGGTTAATCTCTCTCTGAACTCCAATACAATGATCTCATGAGCTGCTTTACATAATTGAGATCCATATGATGAGCTTTGTATCGCTACTAGTTGTGTGCTACTCATGTGATGTTATTAAAGTAGTCTATTCCTCCTCCACGTGTGTAAAGGTGATTAGTGTGTGCACCGTGTGGTTCTTGTCGTAGGCTATGATCACGATCTCTTGAAGATTGTGGAGTTAATTATCATTATGATAGTATTGATGTGATCTATTCCTCCTTCATAGTGTAATATGGACAGCGTGTGCACTATGTTAGTTCTTGGTTTATCTTGCAAAGATCTATTATGCTCTAAGGTTACTTAAACATGAATATCGAATGTTGTGGAGCTTGTTAACTCCGGCATTGAGGGTTCGTGTAATCCTACGCAACGAATGATGTTCATTATCAAACAAGAGTGTATGTAGCACATATGAGAAGAAGTATTTATTATGCGATCAATGTTGAGAGTGTCCACTAGTGAAAGTATGATCCCTAGGCCTTGTTTCCAATACTGCAAACACCGTTTACTTACTGTTCTGTTGCATGTTTACTCGCTGCCATATTTTATTCAGATTGCTATTACCACTCATATACATCCATATTACTTGTATTTCACTATCTCTTCGCGAACTAGTGCACCTATACATCTGACAAGTGTATTAGGTGTGTTGGGGACACAAGAGATTTCTTGCTTTGTGGTTGCAGGGTTGCTTGAGAGGGATATCTTTGACCTCTTCCTCCCTGAGTTCGATAAACCTTGGGTGATCCACTTAAGGAAACTTGCTGCTGTTCTACAAACCTCTGCTCTTGGAGGCCCAACACCGTCTACAAGAATAGAAGCACCCGTAGACATCAAGCACTTTTCTGGCGCCGTTGCCGGGGAGGAAAGGTAAAAGGCACTCATACTTTCCAGTGTAACAGTTTTCCGGCGCCATTGTGTGTGTGCTCGAAGCTATTTCCTTTAGATCCTGCAATTGCATCTTTTTGTTTCTTGTTTTTATTTTTCACTAGTTAGGCATAATGGAAAACAACAAAAAAATTGGTGAGCTTTTTAATCTTTTTCCTAATTTAGAATTGTTTGATGCGAAAATTAAAAAACCTATGGAACCTTATTTACATGATAGTAGCAATGTTATTAGTATGAATGCAATTACTGCTAATGCTATGAAGAAGTCTAAGCTTGGGGAAGCTAGTTTACATAAAAATAATCTTTTTAGCTCCTCCGCTTTGGAAGAAATATTTTGCTCTGATAATGCTTTATCTCCCATATGCGATAACTCTAATGATGCTTCTGATATTTTAAATCCACGTGCTGAAAGTATTCCGTATAAAATACCTATGAAAATTATTGAACGTGTTATGGATAACGCTATGAAGGGGATGGAACTATCCATCCTGGAGATCATTTACTGTTTTTGCATGAATTATGCGGGTTATTCAAGTGTGCAGGTATTTCAATGGATGAAGTTAGAAAGAAATTATTTGTTATGTCGCTATCTGGTAAAGCGGCGCATTGGTATAAATTATTGAAGGACGGGCGCTCTCTTGATTGGAAGGATATTGTGCCTCTATTTTATTCCAAGTTCTATCCTCCAAGTGAAATTCACAAAGATCGAAATCATATATATAATTTTTGGCCTCATGATGGAGAGAGTATTGCCCAAGCATGGGAGAGATTGAAGACTTTAATGCTCAAATGCCCCAATCATGAGCTTCCAGGTAATATCATCATTGATAATTTCTATGCAAGACTTTCTTTTCAAGATAAGACCTTGCTGGATACTACTTGTTCTGGATCATTCACGAGCAATAAAGAAGAGTTTAAAAGGGACCTTCTTGATCGGATTAAGGAGAACGCTGAAGATTGGGAGAACGACAAAGGTAAAGAGTCAGGTATAAACTATGATTATGAATGCATTGAAACTTTTATGAATACTGATAAATTTCGAAATATGAGTGCTACTTATGGTCTTGACTCTCAAGTTGCTGCAAATCTTTATAAAGCCTTTGCTTCTCATTTAGAATTGCCTAAAAAGAATTTTTATAAGTATCATGAACCTTTTAAAGAGGCTTGCATGAAGAATGACATTGTTGTTAATGATTGCAATAAGCATGCTCAAACTCCTAAGAATGCTATTTCCTATAAGCATGTTAATTTTTGTGGAATACATAGACCTTGTGGAATTAATCAAATAGAAGATGAATATTGTATCCATCACAGAAATGAAAAAACTAGAAAGTGGTCTAGAGCTCTAGATGATCTTGGAGAAAAAGTGTGTGCCCTCTATCCTTTTATTTGTGAACTTTGCCATAGAGTTGGTCATTTTAATTTTCAATGTTCCTCCAATGATAATTCAAACCCCATGAGTGCTGCAAATTTGTATTGTGATGATGAAATTATTCCTAATCAGCATGATGAACTTACCTTATTTTTGAAGTGTGAAGAGTTATCAAGAAAAATTTCTTTGTTAAATATTAACGATCTTGATATTGATGATGTCCTGCATGGTTGTCTTTCTTATTGCATTGATAATAGCCATACAAATACTTACATACAAAATATTTTAGAAGATGACACCTTGCCAAAATATGATAGGACCGCTGTGTGTTTTCAACTAATTAATGAAAAGGAGGGATCCTCCCAAGTTTCTTCTATTGTTTCTAAAATTAAATCAGGTTATGCGGACAAGCCACCCTTCAAGCCTCTTCCTCCTAAAGAAGGGAATGAGGAGAAGGAAGAGAAGAAGAAGAAGAAGAAGAAGAAGAAGAAGGGAACGAAGAAGAAGAAGAAGAAGGAGAATAAAAAGAAAGAGGTAACGGCGTATCCCCGCGTGAACGAGATAACGCTAGGTAACCGTAAGTATGTTGCTCCTAATGATTATTGTGATAATGAATCTGAATACGATGATCTTCCTATGCCCTTTACATACATTAGCGATCATGATTTGAATGAGCACACTACCTTTGATATTGGAAATCTCTTTGGTACTGATTATGAAAGTAATGATGATAGCATTATTCATGTCCCCTTAAACGATGATATTGAAAGCCCTAAGCTTGGGGATGTTGTGCTTGAAGATCCTATATTTGAGACTTCTACTTTTAGTGAAAATGATGATATTACATATTCTGGTTTAGATAATTGCTATAGAGATGTATATGACACATGTTACAATTATCCTTATGAAACTTGTCATAGTTATGATGGGCTTGCTAAAAACCATTCCCTTAGTATGCAACTTGTTTACCATGTTCAAATTCTTGATAATAATCTTGCTCCAATTACTATTAATGAGAATAACTCTTCTTATGCCAAAATTAATGATACTTCTATGCATATGAACCATGATAAGAATGTTTTAAGTGACGGGTATATTGTGGATTTCATCAATGATGCTACTGAAAGTTATTATGAGAGAGGGAAATATGGTTATATGCATCTTAATAATATTAAGTTTCCCCTCTTTATGTTGAGAATCTTTAAGTTACTCGTGTTTTATCCTCTTATGCTTGTTACTTTGCTCTTCATGAATTCATTTGTGTATAAGATTCTTCTGCATAGGAAGCATGTTAGGCTCAAATGTGTTTTGAATTGCCTCTTGAAGCTCTCTTTTGCTTCAAATACTATTTCTTGCGGGTGCATCACCAAAATTGCTGAGCCCATCTTAATGGCTATAAAGAAAGAACTTCTTGGGAGATAACCCATGTGTTATTTTGCTACAGTAATTTGTTTTATATTTGTGTCTTGGAAGTTTTTTACTACTGTAGCAACCTCTCCTTATCATGTTTTTGTGCCAAGTAAAGTTTCTATGCTAAAGTTGATGTTATATTTGGGATCGCTGCGCAGAAACAGCATTGCTGTCTGTCACGAATCTGGGCACAGGCCTCTGTAGAAAATTCGAAAAAATCTGCCAATTTACGAGCGTGATCCCCAGATATGTACGCAACTTTCATTAGTTTTGAGTTTTTCCATTTGAGCAAGTCTGGTGCCAGCTTTAAATTCGTCTTTACGGACTGTTCTGTTTTTGACAGATTCTGCCTTTTATTCGCATTGCCTCTTTTGCTATGTTGGATTTATTTCTTTGATCCATTAATGTCCAGTAGCTTTATGCAATGTCCAGAAGTGAAAAGAATGTTTGTGTCACCTCTGAACATGTGAATTTTTGATTATGCACTAACCCTCTAATGAGTTTGCTTGAAGTTTGGTGTGAAGGAAGTTTTCAAGGGTCAAGAGAGGAGGATGATATACTACGATCAAGAAGAATGAAAAGTCTAAGCTTGGGGATGCCCCGGTGGTTCATCCCTGCATATTTCAAGAAGACTCAAGCATCTAAGCTTGGGGATGCCCAAGGCATCCCTTCTTCGACAAAGTATCAGGTTCCTTCTCTTGAAACTATATTTTTATTCGGTCACATCTTATGTACTTTACTTGGAGCGTCTGTATGTTTTTGTTTTTGTTTTTGTTTGAATAAATGATTGTTTGGGAGAGAGACACGCTCCGCTGGTTCGTATGAACACATGTGTTCTTAGCTTTTAATTTTCATGGCGAAGGTTGAAACTGCTTCGTTAATTGTTATATGGTTGGAAACGGGAAATGCTACATGTAGTAATTGGTATAATGTCTTGAATAATGTGATACTTGGCAATTGTTGTGCTCATATAGATCTTGTTTAAGCTCTTGCATCATGTACCTAGTACCCATTAATGAATAATTACATAGAGCTTGTTAAAATTTGGTTTGCATGATTGGTCTCTCTAAGTCTAGATATTTTCTGGTTGAGGTGTTTGAACAACAAGGAGACAATGTAAAGTCTTATAATGCTTACAATATGTTTATATGTGAGTCTTGCTGCACCATTTTATACTTGAGTTTGCTTCAAATAACCTTGCTAGCCTAAACCTTGTATCGAGAGGGAATACTTCTCATGCATCCAAATACTTGAGCCAATATTCATGCCATTTGTGTCCACCATACCTACCTACTACATGGTATTTCTCCGCCATTCCAAAGTAAATTGCTTGAGTGCTACCTTTAAACCATTCAAAATTTATCTCTGATTTGTGTCAATGTTTTATAGCTCATGAGGAAGTATGTGGTGTTTATCTTTCAATCTTGTTGGGCAACTTTCACCAATGGACTAGTGGCTTCATCCGCTTATCCAATAATTTTGCAAAAAGAGCTGGCAATGGGATTCCCAGTCCCAAATTAATTAACAAAAATAGACACTCCTCCATGGTATGTGATTGTTGGACGGCACCCGAAGGATTCGGTTAGCCATGGCTTGAGAAAGCAAAGGTGGGGAGGAGTGTCATCATAATAAAACTAAAATAAAAAGGCACTCCTTCATGGTATGAGATTGTTGGCAGGCACCCGAGGATTCGGTTAGCCATGGTTTGTGAAAGAAAGGTTGGAAGGAGTGCCACCCAAAAATAAAATAAAATGGGAGCCGCTCTTTGAAGGTTTGTCTGGCAAGGGGGTTAGAGTGCCCACTACCATTCGTTGACAACAACAAACACCTCTCAAAACTTTACTTTTATGCTCTCTATATGTTTTCAAAATCAAAGCTCTAGCACAAATATAGCAATCGATGCTTTCCTCTTTGAAGGACCATTCTTTTACTTTATTGTTGAGTCAGTTTACCTATTCTTTCTATCTTAGAAGCAAACACTTGTGTAAATTGTGTGCATTGATTCTTACATGTTTACCTATTGCACTTGTTATATTACTTTGTGTTGACAATTATCCATGAGATATACATGTTAAAGTTGAAAGCAACCGCTGAAACTTATATCTTCCTTTGTGTTGTTTCAAAGCTTTCTACTAAGAATTTATTGCTTATGAGTTAACTCTTATGCAAGACTCATTGATGCTTGTCTTGAAAGTATTATTCATGAAAAGTCTTTGTTATATGATTCATTTGTTTACTCATTGTCTTCATCATTGCTTCGAATCTCTGCATTTATCTCATGTGCTTTACAATAGTATGATCAAGGTTATGATGGCATGTCACTTCAGAAATTATCTTTGTTATCGTTTTACCTGCTCGGGACGAGCAGAACTAAGCTTGGGGATGCTGATACGTCTCCGTCGTATCGATAATTTCTTATGTTCCATGCCACTTTATTGATGATATCTACATGTTTTATACACATTATATGTCATATTCGTGCATTTTCCGAACTAACCTATTGACGAGATGCCGAAAGGCCAGTTGCTGTTTTCGCTGTTTTTGGTTTCAGAAATCCTAGTAAATAAATATTTTCGGAATCGGACGAAATAAAGACCGAAGACCTTATAATTCCCGGAAGCTTCCAGAGCACCGGAGAAGGATGAGAGGGGGGGCCCCACACCACACCCCAGCGCGGGCCAGGGGGGCGCCCCCGTGGTCCTGGGCACCCCGTGGCCCCTCCGACTCCATCTCTTCGCCTATTTAATCGTCTCTGACCTAAAAACCCTGACAGAGAAGACGAGACCCGAGAAAACCTTCCAGAGCCGCCGCCATCGCGAAATCAAGATTCGGGGACAGAAGTCTCTGTTCCGGCACCGCCGGACGGGGAATTGCCCCGAGTCATCTCCACCGCCGTCTCCACCGCCATCTTCACCGCCATCGCTGCCTCCATGATGAGGAGGGAGTAATTCACCCCCGGGGCTGAGGGCTCTACCGTAGCTATGTGGTTAATCTCTCTCTCTGTACTCCAATACAATGATCTCATGAGCTGCTTTACATAATTGAGATCCATATGATGAGCTTTGTATCGCTACTAGTTGTGTGCTACTCATGTGATGTTATTAAAGTAGTCTATTCCTCCTCCACGTGTGTAAAGGTGATTAGTGTGTGCACCGTGTGGTTCTTGTCGTAGGCTATGATCACGATCTCTTGAAGATTGTGGAGTTAATTATCATTATGATAGTATTGATGTGATCTATTCCTCCTTCATAGTGTAATATGGACAGCGTGTGCACTATGTTAGTTCTTGGTTTATCTTGCAAAGATCTATTATGCTCTAAGGTTACTTAAACATGAATATCGAATGTTGTGGAGCTTGTTAACTCCGGCATTGAGGGTTCGTGTAATCCTACGCAACGAATGATGTTCATTATCAAACAAGAGTGTATGTAGCACATATGAGAAGAAGTATTTATTATGCGATCAATGTTGAGAGTGTCCACTAGTGAAAGTATGATCCCTAGGCCTTGTTTCCAATACTGCAAACACCGTTTACTTACTGTTGTTGCATGTTTACTCGCTGCCATATTTTATTCAGATTGCTATTACCACTCATATACATCCATATTACTTGTATTTCACTATCTCTTCGTCGAACTAGTGCACCTATACATCTGACAAGTGTATTAGGTGTGTTGGGGACACAAGAGATTTCTTGCTTTGTGGTTGCAGGTTGCTTGAGAGGGATATCTTTGACCTCTTCCTCCCTGAGTTCGATAAACCTTGGGTGATCCACTTAAGGGAAACTTGCTGCTGTTCTACAAACCTCTGCTCTTAGGCCCAACTTGTCTACAAGAATAGAAGCACCAGATTATGGGGGAGTAATAAGCTTTGTGCATATTACAAGCCTAGGAAATGTGAACATTTGAGGTTGTGTCACATAGAATTGATATTGTAAATTATCTCTCATATGTGGCATGTTTTCTCAAACAAGTTCCAATTTTCTTAAATGGCTTCATTGCTAATATCTTTGTGGATCTTTTTTGTGAAAGTTTTTCTTGGCATGGTTTTTCACAATGTGTCCCTCAATACATTTTTGGAAAACCATGTGCTTCAAGTCATACTATTAATTGCTTTGCATGTTGGTATGAATGCTATTAATTTCTTTGCATGTTGGTATGAATACTATTAATTGCTTTGCATGTTGGTATGAATATTATTAATTGCTTTGCATGTTGGTATGAATACTATTAATTGCTTTGCATGTTGGTATGACTAATTGAAGCTATCAAGAAACTCTCTTTGCATGATGGTTAACTCTTATCTTTTACCATATGCTTTATTTGGTGTAAATATGATCTTACATATACTTACAAACTACCACCGGGAAATATTTCCTAATACCTCTTGTCCTAGGACAATTGGCAATCTATTATGAGGTAGAAATTTATTGATCATATTTACATTGGCTCTTGTGTTTAAATTGTCTTATTTATTGCCATGAATGTGTTGTGCTTTGACTCCCATGTGTCTTCCTTGCATCTTATGGATCTAATTTGTCTATTCAAACTTTCTTAGAATTTTAGTAGATATAGGTAGCGTGATGATCCTAGTTTTGTGCATTTAGTATTCATATGCAAAATCCTAGATAATGCACTAATCTTGGGGGAGCTCTCCTATATTTGTTAGAATGCTTAACATCTCTTGATCATTATCAAAAATTTGGTTTTGGGAGACATAAACTTTCTTTTTGGTACTTTGTGCCATCATAAAAAGTGTCGAGGGTTTGGTTTATTTGTTGGAACCTTGCTCTCTTGGGAGTTGGTTATCTCATTCCTTTGTGTTTAGGTTTAATTAGCTTCTTATAATGAGATAAGTCTTTGGAGTCAATCTTGTGTTGATTTGATTCTTTAATATAATTTGGACAACCATTGTCTCTTGATTTATTTGGTGTTTTGTCCAAATTGTATCTTCCTTTGGTCCTTGAAAGTATTGTGCATGCATATTTAATATATGTATATCTTATGGCATGTGTCACTTTCTTTGATCCAATATATAGGGTAAACTCCATCAAATCCTAATTTGGCTAAGATGTGCATGAAATTCAATTTCATATCTATATGCACATAGTATTGTGGAGTTTGTCCTATATGTTGTAGTGTGTCTAACTACTTCGGACCCAATTAGTTTGGGGACCATTTTGTACTTACCTTTGTGTTAGGTACAATGGATATGCATTGGATGCTTGTCTCACTCTTGGGGAGAAGTGGTGACTCAATGGTAACTTGAGGCAAGCTAGGATGGTCAACGAACACATATCTACTACATCCTCACCAATGCTATCTCGGTAACAAGTATCTTCTCATGCATATTTTTCTAGCATCCAACCATGTGGTTGCATCTTGGCATGAATCTCTTGATTTGCAAATATTGTGCTTCTTGCAAAAGTCTTAATGAAACCTCTTTATTGTGAATGTGAGTAATTTGAGATGAGTGCATTTGTTGGGAAGTATATAAAATCATGATCATGATTCACCCATCCCATCTATGCCTATCTAGCAATTTTATTGCATATCAATTCCTCAAGCCTCTCACATGTGCAATATCGATGAAAGTGCAAATTGAGTTATTTCTTTTAGTATCCTCGTTTGTGATACTTGTTGCCTTTCTAAATGCATCCCAACTATCTTCTATCCCTTGTTGATATTTGTGATGTATTTTAGATGTTTGTGGTTGAAGTTCATGAATGTACAATAAGATAAAATTGAGCCTTTGGCCATGCTATTAAGCAAAAAAATCTTATTGGTATATTGCATGGCTTCATTTTGGATATCATGCTATATTTCTTGTGTATCTATTTTGTGTGTGCATGTTTCTTTGTGGATAAATATCTTTGTGATATTGCTCACTTAGAGAAACTTATGCACATAAGAGATGATACATCTCCATTTGATATCTTATTTATTTGTTCCGTGTTGATTGGTCATGCTAAGAAATATAATTCATTGAAGACTATGATGATGCTTTTTGCTCATCCTTGTAATAGTCTTATAATATGCTTTTTCATGCCTTTCACATATCCTCTTGGTTGAGCATTTTATTATGGTGCCTCTTGTTGCTCAACCATTTGTTTGTTACAAGTGTTAAGCTTAATTTTCTATCTATGATCTATTGCAAATGTTTGTGTTTTAAATGGTAATGAGGGAGTAAGGATTCCATGTTATGCATATTGTATTCAAATGCAACATTTTAATTTATGCATGTACCTTGGGGAGCTTCCTCATTTTATTTAAGGCACTATTTTGTGGTGATCATTAGAGTTTGATTCACTTGGTATCTTTTGTTTTGAATGATATTATGGGAGTGATGATTCCATGTTTGTGCACTTTATACTCCAATGCAATTTGTCTAGTTTTGTGCACAAACCTTGGGGAGCTTCCTCATATTATTTATAGCAATCTTCTTGATCTTATCATAATATCTATCTTTCTTTTGGTATCTTCTTTGTGGTTCATTTGGTTGCTTGCTTCATTTGTTGAAGCTTCTTGTCTTTGTTATCTTTGTGCAATCTTTGATCCTATCTAGTGTGATTCCTTCCGAATATTCGTCATTGGATACGTGCATTTGATTCCACTCAAATTATGAGAAATGCACACGCTAAGGAACTCTCACTATTTTGGCCTTCTAAATTTTTCACCCATTTCGGCAATTGGTGCCAATGGGGGAGAAGTTTGGAGGGTTTAAGGGAATTTGGTTATGTCTTTGCTTTGTGCTTAAGCATGTGCCTTTATTGCATTGCATCTTGTTGCTTTGCATAGTTGAATATTTAGAGGAAACTCCACTAGGCTTTGAATGCCAATATATGCAATGAAAGTCAAGATCATTCACACATGCATATATTATGGGGGAGTTTGCTCTATATGTTCAACTTGTTTGTTACTTAAATTCCTTATATAAACCCTCTCAAAGAGATTGTCATCAATTACCAAAATGGGGGAGATTGAAAGTGCATGGAGCCCCCATGTGTGGTTTTGGTAATTAATGACAATCCCTATGGACTAATGTTTGCATTAAGTTATATTTGTAGGTGTTGTCCATAGGCAATGCTTGAACCATATGTTGGCTTCAAGGTTGCAATAAGAAGAAATTGATGAAGGATATCAAGTGTCAAGTATGTCTTGAAGATGAAGATGAAGTGAGCCCTCAAGTTACTTCAAGACATCAACATGATGAAGAATGAAGAAATGATGTGCAAGTTCAAGATGAGCCATCTCTAAGAGATCATTTGCTTGAAGCTTGCCATCCATATGGTGATCATGGATATGTGAAGATGTGCCGAAGAAGAAGCTCTCCCATGGTGGATTATGGGGGAGCAATCCACAAGACTTCGTCAAGCAAGCAAAATCAAGAAAGGTGTTCCATCTTGTAAATTTCGGCCATTGGTGCCAATGGGGGAGAAGTTTGGAGGGTTTAAGGGAATTTGGCTATGTCTTTGCTTTGTGCTTAAGCATGTGCCTTTATTGCATTGCATCTTGTTGCTTTGCATATGAAACTCCACTAGGCTTTGAATGCCAATATATGCAATGAAAGTCAAGATCATTCACACATGCATATATTATGGGGGAGTTTGCTCTATATATTCAACTTGTTTGTTACTTAAATTCCTTATATAAACCCTCTCAAAGAGATTGTCATCAATTACCAAAATGGGGGAGATTGAAAGTGCATGGAGCCCCCATGTGTGGTTTTGGTAATTAATGACAATCCCTATGGACTAATGTTTGCATTAAGTTATATTTGTAGGTGTTGTCCATAGGCAATGCTTGAACCATATGTTGGCTTCAAGGTTGCAATAAGAAGAAATTGATGAAGGATATCAAGTGTCAAGTATGTCTTGAAGATGAAGATGAAGTGAGCCCTCAAGTTACTTCAAGACATCAACATGATGAAGAATGAAGAAATGATGTGCAAGTTCAAGATGAGCCATCTCTAAGAGATCATTTGCTTGAAGCTTGCCATCCATATGGTGATCATGGATATGTGAAGATGTGCCGAAGAAGAAGCTCTCCCATGGTGGATTATGGGGGAGCAATCCACAAGACTTCGTCAAGCAAGCACAATCAAGAAAGGTGTTCCATCTTGTTGCGGTCAAGATCGTCATCATCAAGCTCAAGTGGAATACTCAAGGTTAAGGTTTGCTCTTGATAGGGTTTCTTTCTCACCGGTCTCATGGTGTAGTTGGAGACCGGTTTATAGTTTAGTTGCCGTACTATCAAGAGGGCTCTCGAGTGAGTAACTCGATCGTATCCTTCGGAGAGCTCAAACCTTTGCATCCTTGCATCATCCTTCTTGGTTGTTATTCGGATCGTATCCATATGGTGTTTTAGAGCTTGTGCTTATTCTCATGACAAGCTCTAGTTCATCGAAAACGGATTCCGCATGAATCACTTGTTGCGTTTTCGATATTGGAGTTTTTCTCGGTTTCTCGTATTGAGAGGTTTCACTCTAAAATACATAGAAAAACCTACCCCACTTGTTCTTAAGCTTTTCACTCTTTGTGGGGTAGCTCTTTTCATCTTCTTTACAACAAAATTGGTTTCACCTAAATCCGAGTTTCCTAACTCAAGTTGTTGCATTTTCCATATTGGAGGTTTTACCGGTTTGCTGTTTATAGATAGGTAAAACCTTTATCCATTTGTTTCTATCCTACTTTGCTGGACTATGATGTTTCTATGCATATTGTTGTAGATCTCGTTGTTGTGATTTCAACGAGCCCAAGATCATCGAAATCGGAGTCCGGATTCAAAAGTTATTAAGGTTTTCGTATCGGGTGTTTGGGCAAAAACGGGGGGCCGGAACTGCCGCCGGGAACACCCCGGCACTGCCGCCGGGAGCACCCCGGCACTACCTGTTGGAGATATGCCCAAGAGGCAATAATAAAAGTGGTTATTATATATCTTTATGTTTATGATAAATGTTTATATACCATGCTATAATTGTATTAACCGAAACATTGATACATGTGTGATATGTAAACAAACAAAGAGTCCCTAGTAAGCCTCTTAACTAGCTTGTTGATTAATAGATGATTAGTTTCATAATCATGAACATTGGATGTTATTAATAACAAGGTTATATCATTGTATGAATGATGTAATGGACACACCCAATTAAGCGTAGCATTAGATCACGTCATTAAGTTATTTGCTATAAGCTTTTATTACATAGTTACCTAGTCCTTATGACCATGAGATCATGTAAATCACTTATACCGGAAAGGTACTTTGATTACATCAAACGCCACTGCGTAAATGGGTGGTTATAAAGGTGGGATTAAGTATCCGGAAAGTATGAGTTGAGGCATATGGATCAATAGTGGGATTTGTCCATCCCGATGACGGATAGATATACTCTGGGCCCTCGGTGGAATGTCGTCTAATGTCTTGCAAGCATATGAATAAGTTCATAAGAGACCACATACCACGGTACGAGTAAAGAGTACTTGTCAGAGACGAGGTTGAACAAGGTATAGTGTGATACCGATGATCAAACCTCGGACAAGTAAAATATCGCGTGACAAAGGGAATTGGTATCGTATGTGAATGGTTCATTCGATCACTAAAGTCATCGTTGAATATGTGGAGCCATTATGGATCTCCAGATCCCGCTATTGGTTATTGGTCGGAGTGAGTACTCAACCATGTCCGCATAGTTCGCGAACCGTAGGGTGACACACTTAAAGTTGGATGTTGAAATGGTAGAACTTGAATATGGAATGGAGTTCGAATATTTGTTCGGAGTCCCGGATGAGATCCCGGACATCACGAGGAGTTCCGAATGGTCCGGAGAATAAGATTCATATATAGGATGTCATTTTATGTGAATTAAAATGATGCGGAAGGTTCTATGGAAGGTTCTAGAAGGTTCTAGAAAAGTCCGGAAGAAACCACCAAAGAAGGTGGAGTCCACATGGGACTCCACCTCCATGGCCGGCCAACCCTAGTGGGGGAGGAGTCCCAAGTGGACTCCCCCTTAGGGGGCCACCACCCTGGAAGGTGGAATTCCCACCTCTAGTGGGAATCCTAGCTTGGGAAGGTTTCCCACCATATGGAAGGTTTTGGGTTCGGGTCTTATTCGAAGACTTGTAGTCCAACACTTGGGGCTTCCACCTATATATAGAGGGCCAAAGGGAGGGGGCCGGCCACACCAAAGCCTCAAGCTTGGCCGCCCCCTATAGTGGCCGGCCACCCCCTCCCCAAACCCTAGCGCCCGCTCCTCCACCATATCCCGCACGCTTAGCGAAGCTCCGGATTTCTCCACCGCCACCGACACCACGCCGTCGTGCTGTCGGATTCAAGAGGAGCTACTACTTCCGCTGCCCGCTGGAACGGGGAGGTGGACGTCGTCTTCATCAACAACCGAACGTGTGACCGAGTACGGAGGTGCTGCCCGTTCGTGGCGCCGGAACCGATCGTGATCAAGATCTTCTACGCGCTTTTGCAAGCGGCAAGTGAACGTCTACCGCAGCAACAAGAGCCTCCTCTTGTAGGCTTTGGAATCTCTTCAAGGGTGAGTCTCGATAATCCCCTCGTTGCTACCGTCTTCTAGATTGCATCTTGGCTTGGATTGCGTGTTCGCCGTAGGAAAATTTTTGTTTTCTATGCTACGTTATCCTACAGTGGTATCAGAGCCGTGTCTATGCATAGATGGTTGCACGAGTAGAACACAATGTTTTGTGGGCGTTGATGCTCTTGTTATCTTTAGTTGAGTACTTTGCATCTTTGTGGCATAGTAGGATGAAGCGGCTCGGGCTAACTTTACATGACCGCGTTCATGAGATTTGCTCCACGCTTGACATGCAACTTGTATTGCATAAGTGGCTTTGCGGGTGTCTGTCTCTCCTACTATAGTGAAGATTCAATTTACTCTTCTATTGACAACACTAGTATCACCGTTGTGGTTGATGTTCGTAGGTAGATTGGATCTTGCTCGAAAACCCTAAACCACGTAAAATATGCAAACCAAATTAGAGAACGTCTAACTTGTTTTTGCAGGGTTTGGTGATGTGATATGGCCATAATGTGATGATGAATATGTATGAGATGATCATTATTGTATTGTGGCAACCGGCAGGAGCCTTATGGTTGTCTTTAAATTTCATGTTGAGTAGTATTTCAAAGTAGTTGTAATAGTTGCTACATGGAGGACGATCATGAAGACGGCGCCATTGACCTTGGTGCTTCGCCGACGATGATGGAGATCATGCCCGTTGATGATGGAGATCATGTCCGTGCTTTGAAGATGAAGATCAAAGGCGCAAAGACAAAAGGGCCATATCATATCACATATGAACTGCATGTGATGTTAATCCTTTTATGCATCTTATTTTGCTTAGATCGCGACGGTAGCATTATAAGATGATCCCTCTCACTAAAATTTCAAGATAATAAAGTGTTCATCCTTAGTAGCACCGTTGCCAAGACTTGTCGTTTCGAAGCATCTCGTGATGATCGGGTGTGATAGAATCAACAAGTGCATACAACGGGTGCAAGTCAGTTTTGCACAAGCGGATACTAAGGTGGCCTTGACGAGCCTAGCATGTACAGACATGGTCTCGGAACACGTGATACCGAAAGGTAGAGCATGAATCATATGATTGATATGATGAACACTTTGAGTGTTCGCCATTGAAATTACATCTTGTCTCGTGATGATTGGGCATAGGTGTGATGGATTTGGTTCGTGTGATCACTAAGACAATGCGAGGGATATTGTTTTGAGTGGGAGTTCACCTAGATTTTTAATTATGTAGAATTAAAATTTGAACTCAATTTGTCATAAACTTAGTCTAAACTATTGCAAATATGTTGTAGATATGGCGTCCCCAATCAATTTTAACCAGTTCCTAGAGAAAGAAAAGCTTAAGAGCAACGGTAGCAACTTCACCGACTGGTTCCGTCATGTGAGGATCTTCCTCAATGGCGGAAATCTGCAATATGTGCTTGATGCACCGCTAGGTGACCCTCCTGCAGAAACTGAAACCGATGAAGTAAAGAATGTTTACGCGACTCGGAAAACTCGGTACTCTCAAGTTCAGTGTGCCATCTTATGCAGTCTGGAATCCGATCTTCAAAAACGTTTTGAGCACCACGATCCTCATGAGTTGATGAAAGAGTTGAAGACTATTTTTGAGACTCATGCGGCCGTGGAATGCTATGAAGCATCGAAACACTTTTTCAGCTGTATGATGGAAGAAGGCAGCTCCATTAGTGAGCACATGCTCGTTATGACCGGGCATGCGAAGAAACTCAGTGACTTGGGAATAGTGATTCCTAACAGACTGGGGATTAATCGTGTCCTTCAATCACTGCCACCAAGTTATAAGAACTTTGTGATGAACTACAATATGCAGAACATGAACAAGGAGTTTCCTGAACTCTTTGGCATGCTAAAAGCTGCTGAGATTGAGATCAAGAAAGAGCACCAAGTGTTGATGGTCAACAAGACCACCAGTTTCAAGAAACAGGGCAAGTCTAAGGGAAAATTCAAGAAGGGTGGCAAGAAAGCTGCCACGCCTCCTGTGAAACCTAAGTCTGGCCCTAAGCCTGATGCTGAGTGCTATTACTGCAAGGAGAAGGGACACTGGAAGCGTAATTGCTCCAAGTATTTGGCGGATCTGAAGAGCGGCCTTGTCAAGAAGAAGAAAGAAGGTATATCGATATACATGTTATAGATGTTTATCTCACTGGTTCTCGTACTAGTACCTGGGTATTTGATACTGGTTCGGTTGCTCATATTTGTAACTCGAAACAGGAACTAAATAATAAACGAAGACTACTGAAGGATGAAGTGACGATGCGCGTTGGAAATGGATCCAAAGTCGATGTGATCGCTGTCGGCACACTTCCTCTACATCTACCTTCGGGATTAGTTTTAAGCCTAAATAATTGTTATTTTGTACCCGCGTTAAGCATGAACATTATATCAGGATCTTGTTTAATGCAAGACGGTTATTCATTCAAGTCTAAGAATAATGGTTGTTCTATTTTTATGAATAATATCTTTTATGGTCGAGCACCTGAAAAGAATGGCTTATTTCTGTTAGATCTCGATAGTAGTGATACACATATACATAACATTGATGCTAAGCGAATTAAATTGAATGATAATTCTACTTATATGTGGCACTGTCGTCTTGGTCATATTGGAGTGAAACGCATGAAGAAACTCCATACCGATGGATTACTTGAATCACTTGACTTTGAGTCACTTGATAGATGCGAAGCATGTCTGATGGGAAAAATGACTAAGACTCCATTCTCGGGTATGATGGAGCGAGCTACTGACTTATTGGAAATCATACATACAGATGTGTGTGGACCAATGAGTGTAGCATCGCGCGGTGGTTATCGTTATGTTCTAACCTTCACAGATGATTTGAGTAGATATGGGTATATCTATTTAATGAAACATAAATCCGAAACTTTCGAGAAGTTTAAGGAATTCCAAAGTGAAGTAGAAAATCAACGTAACAAGAAGATTAAATTTCTACGATCTGATCGCGGAGGTGAATATCTGAGTTATGAGTTTGGCATGCATTTAAAGAAATGCGGAATACTTTCACAATTGACACCGCCGGGAACACCACAACGAAACGGTGTGTCCGAACGTCGTAATCGAACTCTCTTAGATATGGTTCGTTCTATGATGTCTCTTACTGATTTACCTTTATCATTTTGGAGTTATGCATTAGAGACAGCCGCATTCACTTTAAATAGAGCACCATCAAAATCCGTTGAAACGACACCGTATGAATTATGGTTTAATAAGAAACCTAAGCTGTCGTTCCTAAAAGTTTGGGGTTGCGAAGCCTATGTAAAAAAGTTACAACCGGACAAGCTAGAACCCAAAGAGGAGAAATGCGTCTTCATAGGATACCCTAAGGAAACTATAGGGTACACTTTCTATCACAGATCCGAAGGCAAGATCTTTGTTGCTAAGAACGGAACCTTTCTTGAGAAAGAATTTCTCACTAAAGAAGTGACTGGAAGAAAAGTAGAACTCGATGAGATTGAAGAATCTCTACTCGTTGATCGAGTAGCGCAGACCGGAAAATGTTCTGTACCACCTACACCGGCAACAGAGGAAGCTAATGATAATGATCTTGAAACTTCAAATGAGACAGCTACTGAACCTCGCAGATCGACAAGGGATCGTGCCACTCCAGATTGGTATGATCCTTGTCTAAATGTCATGATTGTGGATAACAATGATGAAGACCCTGCGACGTATGAAGAAGCGATGATGAGCCCAGATTCCAACAAATGGCAAGAAGCCATGAAATCCGAAATGGGATCCATGTATGATAACAAAGTATGGACTTTGGTAGACTTACCTGATAGCCGAAAGGCTGTCGAGAATAAATGGATCTTCAAGAGAAAAACAGATGCTGATGGTAATATTACTGTCTATAAAGCTCGACTTGTCGCAAAGGGTTTCCGACAAATTCAAGGTGTTGACTACGATGAGACTTTCTCACCTGTAGCGAAGCTAAAATCTGTGAGGATTTTGTTAGCAATAGCTGCATTTTTCGATTATGAGATTTGGCAGATGGATGTCAAAACGGCGTTCCTTAATGGAGACATTGAGGAAGAGTTGTATATGGTACAACCCAAAGGTTTTGTCGATCCTAAAAATGCTGACAAAGTATGCAAACTTCAGCGTTCAATCTATGGACTGAAGCAAGCATCGAGAAGTTGGAACCGACGCTTTGATAAGGTGATCAAAGACTTCGGGTTTATACAGTGTCATGGAGAGGCCTGTATTTACAAGAAAGTGAGTGGGAGCTCTGTAGCGTTCCTGATATTATATGTAGATGACATATTATTGATTGGGAATGATATAGAACTATTAAGCAGTGTAAAGGGTTATTTGAATAATAGTTTTTCAATGAAAGACCTTGGTGAAGCATCATATATATTAGGCATCAAGATTTATAGAGATAGATCAAGACGTCTAATAGGGCTATCACAGAGTACATACCTGGACAAGATTCTAAAGAAGTTTAGAATGGACGAAAGTAAGAAAGGATTCTTACCTATGTTACCAGGCAAAGTCTTGAGTAAGACTCAAGGACCGGCTACGGCAGAAGAAAGAGAAAGGATGAGTCAGATCCCCTATGCCTCGGCAGTAGGCTCTATCATGTATGCCATGCTATGTACAAGACCGGATATAGCACATGCCGTTAGTTTGACTAGCAGATATCAAAGTGATCCTAGAATAGAACACTGGACAGCGGTCAAGAATATCCTGAAGTACTTGAAAAGAACTAAGGATATGTTTCTTTGTTATGGAGGTGACCAAGAGCTCGTTGTAACAAGTTACACCGATGCAAGTTGGAACACTGATCCTGATGACTCTAAGTCACAATCTGGGTACGTGTTTATATTGAATGGTGCTGCAGTAAGCTGGGCAAGCTCGAAGCAGTGCACGGTGGCGAAATCCTCAACAGAATCGGAGTACATAGCGGCTTCAGAGGCTTCATCAGAAGCGGTATGGATGAAGAGGTTCATTGTAGAGCTCGGTGTGGTTCCTAGTGCATTGGACCCACTAGTCATCTACTGTGACAACATGGGTGCCATCGCCAATGCACAAGAACCAAGGTCACACAAGAGGCTGAAGCATATCAAGCTGCGTTACCACTCGATTCGCGAGTACATCGAAGATGGAGAAGTAAAGATTTGCACAGTACACACTGATCTGAATGTAGCAGATCCGTTGACTAAAGCTCTCCCTAGGGCAAAGCATGACCAACACCAGAATGCCATGGGTGTTAGGTACTTGACAATGTAATCTAGATTATTGACTCTAGTGCAAGTGGGAGATTGTTGGAGATATGCCCAAGAGGCAATAATAAAAGTGGTTATTATATATCTTTATGTTTATGATAAATGTTTATATACCATGCTATAATTGTATTAACCGAAACATTGATACATGTGTGATATGTAAACAAACAAAGAGTCCCTAGTAAGCCTCTTAACTAGCTTGTTGATTAATAGATGATTAGTTTCATAATCATGAACATTGGATGTTATTAATAACAAGGTTATATCATTGTATGAATGATGTAATGGACACACCCAATTAAGCGTAGCATTAGATCACGTCATTAAGTTATTTGCTATAAGCTTTTATTACATTTACCTAGTCCTTATGACCATGAGATCATGTAAATCACTTATACCGGAAAGGTACTTTGATTACATCAAACGCCACTGCGTAAATGGGTGGTTATAAAGGTGGGATTAAGTATCCGGAAAGTATGAGTTGAGGCATATGGATCAATAGTGGGATTTGTCCATCCCGATGACGGATAGATATACTCTGGGCCCTCTCGGTGGAATGTCGTCTAATGTCTTGCAAGCATATGAATAAGTTCATAAGAGACCACATACCACGGTACGAGTAAAGAGTACTTGTCAGGAGACGAGGTTGAACAAGGTATAGTGTGATACCGATGATCAAACCTCGGACAAGTAAAATATCGCGTGACAAAGGGAATTGGTATCGTATGTGAATGGTTCATTCGATCACTAAAGTCATCGTTGAATATGTGGGAGCCATTATGGATCTCCAGATCCCGCTATTGGTTATTGGTCGGAGTGAGTACTCAACCATGTCCGCATAGTTCGCGAACCGTAGGGTGACACACTTAAAGTTGGATGTTGAAATGGTAGAACTTGAATATGGAATGGAGTTCGAATATTTGTCCGGAGTCCCGGATGAGATCCCGGACATCACGAGGAGTTCCGGAATGGTCCGGAGAATAAGATTCATATATAGGACGTCATTTTATGTGAATTAAAATGATGCGGAAGGTTCTATGGAAGGTTCTAGAAGGTTCTAGAAAAGTCCGGAAGAAACCACCAAGGAAGGTGGAGTCCACATGGGACTCCACCTCCATGGCCGGCCAACCCTAGTGGGGAGGAGTCCCAAGTGGACTCCCCTTGGGGCCGCCACCCCCTATGGAAGGTGGAATTCCCACCTCTAGTGGGAATCCTAGCTTGGAAGGTTTCCCACCATATGGAAGGTTTTGGGTTCGGGTCTTATTCGAAGACTTGTAGTCCAACACTTGGGGCTTCCACCTATATATAGAGGGCCAAAGGGAGGGGTCGGCCACACCAAAGCCTCAAGCTTGGCCGCCCCTATAGTGGCCGGCCACCCCCTCTCCCCAAACCCTAGCGCCCGCTCCTCCACCATATCCCGCACGCTTAGCGAAGCTCCGCCGGATTTCTCCACCGCCACCGACACCACGCCGTCGTGCTGTCGGATTCAAGAGGAGCTACTACTTCCGCTGCCCGCCGGAACGGGGAGGTGGACGTCGTCTTCATCAACAACCGAACGTGTGACCGAGTACGGAGGTGCTGCCCGTTCGTGGCGCCGCAACCGATCGTGATCAAGATCTTCTACGCGCTTTTGCAAGCGGCAAGTGAACGTCTACCGCAGCAACAAGAGCCTCCTCTTGTAGGCTTTGGAATCTCTTCAAGGGTGAGTCTCGATAATCCCCTCGTTGCTACCGTCTTCTAGATTGCATCTTGGCTTGGATTGCGTGTTCGCCGTAGGAAAATTTTTGTTTTCTATGCTACGTTATCCTACACTACCGGTGGCCATGGCCGGCACTGCCGGCATCCCCTGCACTGCCGGTGGAACAAGGCCGGCACTGCCGGCCACCCCAGCACTGCCGGCCTGTCGCGATTTTGGCCCCAACGGGCAGAAATCTGAGACCCCTATTTAAGCCCTTCTTCCTCCTCTTTCTCCCCACTTCTTCTTCCTCCTTTTGCTCTCCACCATTGTTGACCTTGAGAGCTTCCCACATCCCTCTACTCCTCCAATGATTCTTGAATCCATTTGAGGGAAAAGGAAGAGGAGATCTAGATCTATATTTCTACCAATCAAATCCATCTCTTTGTGAGTGGAACTCTCTAGATCTTGATCTTGGTGTTCTTTGTGAATTCCTTTGTTCTTCCTCTCTTATTCCCCCAATAGCTTTGGTAGCTTTGTTGGAATTTGAGAGAGAAGGACTTGAGCATCTTTGTGGTGTTCTTGCCATTGCATTTGATGCATCGGTTTGAGTTCTCCACGGTGATTCGTGGAGTTGAAAGCAAGAAAGTTGTTACTCTTGGGTTCTTGGAACCCTAGACGGATTCTAGACCTTTGTGGTGATTTGTTGGGAGCCTCCAATTAAGTTGTGGATGTGTGCCCCAACCTTTGTGTAAGGCCCGGTTTCCGCCTCGAAGGAAATCCCTTAGTGGAACCGTGACCTAGGCCTTTGTGGCGAGGGTCACCGGAGATTTAGGTGAGGCGCCTTCGTGGCGTTCGGTGTGTGTGAGTACCGCATCTTGGGGTGAGGCCTTTGTGGCGTTGGTGTGCATCGAGCAACCACACCTCAAGGTGAGCCTCTTGTGGCGTTCGGGAGCACTAAGCAACCGCACCTCTCCACCGGAGATTAGCACTCGCAAGAGTGTGAACTCCGGGATAAATCATCGTCTCCCGCGTGCCTCGGTTATCTCTATACCCGAGCTCTTTACTTATGCACTTTACCTTGTGATAGCCATCGTGCTTGAAGTTATATATATCTTGCTATCACATACTTGCTTGTATTGCTTAGCATAAGTTGTTGGTGCACATAGGTGAACCATTGCTTAGAATAAGTTGTTGGTGCACATAGGTGAACAATAGTATATAGGCTTTGGGTTTGACAAAGTAAACGCTAGTTTTATTCCGCATTTGTTAAGCCCATCTCGTAAAAGTTTTAAATCGCCTATTCACCCCCTCTAGGCGACATCCGTGTCCTTTCAAATCCCACAGAACTTATCCACGTGGACACATATTACTTCCGCTTACCGCTTGAGGTACCGCAATGGCAGTACTAGATCCCAAGCGGTACCTAAGCGGTACCACAGCGGTAGTGCCGTAACTTATGTTACGGTACCTAACGGTACCGAGGCAAGCTCAAGGTACCGTAGAGGTACCGTAACTTGTTGTGGGACTCTTCGGCAAAACCTCCAGCGTGCGGAGCGGTGAGTAGCGGTAGCTACGGTACCGGTACTACCGCTTCGGCAGAAACTGATTTCTCCTCTTTTCCTCTCCAACCATGTCACCTCGCGATACACACACAAAACCAGAAAACTTATCAGCTACGCTTCAGTCCTCCGCTCATGACGTGTCCAACGAAGCCACCATGCACTTGCAAATCTATCAAAAACAATCTTTGTACACGGTGAAATTCATTCAAGTGTTGTTATCAAACACACAAAACATGGAGTATCAACTTTCCTCTTTCACTCGTGAATCACGAGTCATGATGCATCAGTAGTTTAACATACTAGGGATTAGTATATACCACCTCGAACAAGTGTATCATATTATAGATCGTGGATCGGGTCCAATTATGTCCTATCTAATGGAGGGATATGAGACCATCTCGATGATGAACAATAAAGCGACGATATATTCTAAAAAGAAAACAAAGATATTCGGCATTCTACCAAACAAGGGCCAGATTGCAATGAAGTTGAGTGCCTTCATCGACAATTGTGGTTCGTAGAGCTACTACTTGATAACAATCTCGGGCGTGAAGATTATCTTCATCTGATCATAGTTGACTATCGCCTTGTTTGCGAACTCAATATGCCTCAGGTAACACTGCGATTAACAAGAACAATTTGTTAGTGTAGATGAACATGTACATATGAACAAACTCAATGGAAAACAAGACCACACTATATTACATGCAGGTGCTGCCTCAATTTCTCGTCATCATCAACCACAAAGCAAGTGTCATCATTGCTCCATTTGAGCTCGCCTTCTATTTTTATGCTTTATGAGCCTCCACATGTGGTGTTGTTGTATAGATGAAGAGTGCTCATAGCGATCCGAGTGAAGTCAAGAACATCATTGGCAACCTTCTTCATCTAGACCTCTTTGAAGCCAGGGTTAATCATATCCCGCTTTTCACGAGCTTAACCAAACGGTTAAGGAAAAACTCGGTCAACCACTGAAGGTTTGTGTTCATACATGATTCATCATTCACATAAGGGGGAGCTCATCGAGGACATGCCATTGTTTTTTGACAGGAGTTGACCAATCGTGGGAGTTAACAAGGTTGTTCGTCTACAATACGTTATGAGAACATTGTTAAGCATTGTACATTAACGAACAACCTCTAACACAATCATACAGAGCTTAGTTAGAACATGAAAGAGCACATGTTTCTTACAGTGAGAGGAACAACATGTAGCACGAAGGTCGAGGAACAAGGAGACTCCGTCGGAGAATCTTACAGGACCACTGTCTCCATGCTCGATATAGACCAAGACAAGACCAATGTCGCAGTGTTCGACGGAGGACCTGACAAGACTACCTTTGTCGTGCTCGAGGGAGAAGATACGACCTACAATCGAAGCCATCAGATCTACCCCCATCTACCACAAATCTGAGATGGACTCAGGCTCTAAGATGCTTACAACCAACGAATGATTCGGGGCAAAGGAAGGAGTCGACAAGCCATGTCAGGTCACCACCGCCAACCTCACGGAACTGGCCGGTGAGGAAGCTCTCGCCATGTAGATGGATTTCTAAGGGTGGAGGAGCTCGAAGGGGGAGGGGGTGGGGGATTTGGATTTCGTGATGAGAGTGCCACCCCTAAATATGGTGGTAAAATTTTGCGACCGGTGCTCGAAATCGTACCGTTGCCTTTTCGCCGTTTCGCGTGAGCTCGCACCATCTCCCTCAGTGGCTCTACGGAAACGTTGTGTTCTCGATTTTTGGTGAGACGAGGGTGGCTCGCTGGAAATGGGTCGATTCGGTCGTTCCTCCCTAGCCTGGCCCGGAGGTGCTTTAAGAACCCTGTGTGACACAATGCATGCGACCTATAAAATGCGCCCTTAAACTTTCCACGAATAATTTTTCACGGGAAAAGATATGCTCTGTGACAACAACACACAATGGTCGTCTCGTGTGAGATCTACAACATCGTTGATTCAAGCGTATGGGGACACCGGCACGAACTATATACGCGGTCATCTTCGCACCCCCAAAACAGAGGCCACAAAAGAGATTTTTATTTTTTTTCTTTGCAAACCCATGGTATTTTTCAAACTTTTAACACATAAGATAAATAAAAATGACTTCCCCAATAATTAAATAGAAGTAAAATAATTTATACAGTCCAAATAAAATAGTTTAAAAGGTGGCCCCTTTGAGCGCCCACAAGTGCTGCTCTACCAGATCATTTTGCAGCTCATAATGAACAACTTCATGACTAATCTCCAGGTCCATGGCAGAGAAGTCTACAAACTCCTTATAGAAAATGCACAACATGTAGTCTTCTTGTGTATTGGCAGGAGCTTCTTATGCAAACATCCTCATCGCAAAAGTATATTTCTAAATTGATGATAAACCAACCACTCCAACAACGTATTTCTACATCACGGAGTGGGTATCGTACGCCCTCACACAATGCACCAACTTCATGAATAGCTCCTTGTTCATCATAAACTGGCGCCGAAACTCCTTTCGGGTACAAGATGGGTGGTTAACAAAATAGTCGTCATATAGCATGTCATGACCGTGCATCCTCTGCATTTCCTTGCTCTTCCTTCTCCCGAACTTTAAACCTCACCACTAGGAGTGGCATTGTTGAGATCGTTCGCTTGCATTTGTAGAAGACAAGCAAGGATTGCAAAGTGCTCATCTTCATCGGCGGTAGCATTGGCTTCCTTTTCCATGAAAGCATTCATATCATCTCGTCGTCTCTATCCATTAAAGTGTATGAATGAAAACAATAGACCAATCAAACGACCGAACTCCGGAGAGAGCAGCAAAATCTAGCAATGAAGCCTACCAAGGCAAACAGACGAGCATGTTGCGTGCAAGCCTAGGTGCGAGGTCTCTGCCAGTCAAGAGGGTCGGTGAGAGGGGTAGCCGAGGCGGCGGGAAACGGGCTAGGGGTGGTGTAGGCGACGGTGAACTATTGTCGTCGAGAGGGGGATGTTGACGGCGGCACCAACTGTGACGATTTGGCAGGGATGGAAGAGGTCTCAACAACACAAGAGGCGAGGTGGCAACCCTGGTAGGGGAAATGGGATGGGTCGCTGGCTGGTGGCGCACTGCTTTATTTTGCTCCGTGGGCATTTCTGTCCATCGCCTCAAAGTCGTTCCCTGTGGGATAGGGTTAGCTTGAGAGGCCAAATAGTTTTTGATGTTGCATCTAACTGAAATCGTATTTGGAGGCCGTGGCTAGATGCCATGAGAAGGCCTTTGGAAACACGATTGAAGATATCTCCTAGTTGAGCACAAACCTCCGGTTGGATGCTTCAGCCTACCAGAGTTTAAATCTCAGGTTTGACACTTTGGTGTCTCATAAAGGCGGAATATCTTTCAATGAAAGATGACATTCCTGTCGACAACGAGATGTCTATGGTAACTTCGTCGATCTCGAGTTCTACCGAATCATATTTTTCAACTTAGCATCTCAGAGATGATCTATAGGTAGGGTGTTCGTGCATCCATAGAGATACATGTATGTACGTATTTATGAGTGTCTATGTTCGATATTATGATGTTTCGCAAAAATAAAAAAGATAGCTCCTTAGTTTCACAATATTGGAGAGGGTCACCTCATCCTCCGTGTGTAGTTGTACCCAACTTTACCTCGAACGATCCGACAGGCTCTGTGTGAGACGAACCGCAAATCGCCGAAAGGCTTCCAAGTTCCAAGTTCCCCCAATCCGCACGAGGCCGCCCGCGCCACCCCACCCAGACCAGATGCCGAAGCAGGGAAGCAACCCAATGAGAATTTCGCCATGTTGCGCTCGCTCTCCTCGCCTCCCCCACGCGTCCCTCCTCGCCACGCACTCGCCCGCCTCCGCCTCCACCTATTTAGCCACCGCCTCACGCCCCAACTCCTCCTCCCCGCTCCGTCTCCCTTCTTCCCACCGCGCCCGCAAGAACTCGAACCCCCCGGTGTGGTGTCCACGCGAACCTCCCCCGCAATGCAGCCCCTCCACTCCGGGGACGACGCGCGCGAGGCGGCCGCGCTCCTCGACCGGACCGACTCCGCCGGCCGCCGCCGCCGCTCCTCGCCCGTGCTCTCCGCGTCCCCGGGCTGGGCCGGCGGCCTCAGGCGCCAGTCCTCCTCCTTCCGCCAGGACGTCGGCCACGCCGCCTCCGAGACCTACCTCGTCACGCGCCTCACCTTCAGCCTGCTCCAGTACCTCGGGTAAATCACTTCCTACTCCTACTACCTCTCCACCCGTCTCCCTCACAGTTCAACTGGTGTCGTTCAAAGAAAAAAGAGAATTCAACTGGCCCGTGACGGTTTTATTTGATGCTCTGGCGACCAAAAACTTCTGCTTTAGGAAAGCTTTTCGCTTTCTGCATAGTGGTCGTTGCGATGGCTGAGTCGCCAAGGCAGCTTCGCTTTCAAATCCATGGAGAAGCCAACACCAGACCAGGGACAATCTTTTTTTTTTACTAGATGAACTCCAGGTTCAAGTTTGATGATGATACGATTGCGTGCGACGGACTCTAATTGTGTTCCCGACCACACCAGTACTGTTTTAATGTTTTTCGTGTTTCCCTGCCGTGCGGACTTTGTTGTTGCGTACCACATCGCATTTGTTCAGCAAAAAATAAAATTAACACACCATTCTTATGTTATGTTTTCGTGCCAACTCATCTTCATCCAGTGGTGACTTGCCAAAAAAATTTTTTGTATAATAGAGAGGTTGAGAAAACAGGGCAGTTATGATGCAGAATTCTGGCTTGTGTTTTCAGTTGGCTTCAACAACCGTGTTTGGCATATTACTAGAACAATACAGATTACTGGCTAGAACAATATACCAATTGCAGTTCAAATCGTTTACAGGAGATGCAGCCACAGGGGATGTTCTCGCAATTACTGAACATAAATAAGCTCTTACTATAATATACCTCCGAGAGTAGACAGCCACGTCCACTGGTATATAAGTACTATACCACTTCCGCTATTGAAAATTACAGAGAGTATTGTTAAGGCATTATATTGTTGTATTGTGAAGTTTGGCCCAGCGAAGCCATGCAAATTCTCACTCATTGTAGTTCAAAACTTAATCCATCTTCCTCCTACATTGAAGATTCATTCACAATTTTCGCCCTTTTTGTCAGAATGTATAGATGAACAGAACTACTGTTGGTATCTCATTTTTCATATCTCTTATAATTCTTTTTTACTTCCAGGTTAGGCTACCGCTGGATGAGGCAGCTTCTTGCCCTCACAGTCTATGCTATCTTACTTATGCCAGGTTTTTTGCAAGGTAAATTGCAGATAACCCGTTACTGTGTCAGGGGCTGTGCTACCGATTTTTGTTATGCGTATAACAGAGGATGCAGGCGGATATTCTCTGTTATTGCTTGGTTGGCTCATTTCATTAGAATACGGTATCAGCTATATACTATAGCATTCTGAAAGCAGCCCTGTCTTGTTGCAGTTGGATACTACTATTTCTATTCGAGTCAGGTTCGAAGAAGTATTGTTTATGGAGAACAACCAAGAAACAGGTAACATCGACCAATCCCCCCGAGAGAAACTTCCTTTGTTTGTTTGTTTGTTTGTTTGTTTGTTTGGATTTAGTGACAGTTGTAATGTACAGGTTGGATTTGTATATACCCAAAGATAGTAGCAGACCCTGTCCTGTGGTGGCCTTTGTAACTGGTGGGGCCTGGATTATTGGGTGAGTGCTAATAGTTTTGCAACTAGGTGTGGCATTAATCCTTTGTGGTAGCTATCTTTGTTGACGAGCCTGCTCAAAATTTTCAGTTACAAGGCCTGGGGTGCCCTTCTTGGCAGGCGGTTGGCGGAGAGAGGAATCATAGTTGCTTGCATTGATTACAGGTGCTGCTGTTTTCCATTAAGTTCACTCCATTTAATTTTGTTGCTAATATGAAATAAATGTTTCACTTCTTATTTGCTTGACACACATTTATTTTCAGAAATTTTCCGCAAGGAACTATAAGCGACATGGTTAGTGATGCTTCCCAGGGGATTTCATTTGTGTGTAACAACGCTGCTAGTTATGGAGGTGATCCTAATCAGTAAGATACCCATTCACATTTTCATAAAGGCTACTATTGAAGGGTCATACATATCAGTTTTTTTTCCTTATGTTAAGTTTACATGGCAATTCATGGCATTTGCTTAAGAAGATGTGAGATTTAGTTAACCTGTGGCTGTCAATGAGATAGCCGAAAATAATTGTATGAATTACCCAGATAACTTGACCCCTTTTGATACATGTGTCACTGAACACTTAGAACTTTATTTAAGCCCTTATTTTTCAAATATTTCTATATACTTGTGCATTATGCTGACGACATATATTTATTGTACTGTTTATTATCCTTACTTACTGACTTACTGTTTGGTAAGATAGCTTTTTCCAAAGTTATGTTTTATTATATATGCATGGCAATGTAGTTATCATTACTCTATGTAACCTATTTGGATGTATGATAAACCTGTAGGATCTACTTGATGGGTCAGTCAGCAGGAGCACATATTGCAGCATGTGCCCTTATGGAGCAGGCAGTAAAAGAGTCTAGTGGGCAGCCCATTTCTTGGAGTGTTACACAAATCAAAGCATACTTTGGTTTATCTGGAGGGTGAGATCTTATTCTCTTTGCTGATTAGCTTTGATGGCATGACAATTTTTTTTGACTACTACTGAAACTGAATAAAAGTACAATCATCAGAGCTCCTGTAAGCTCCGATGACTTCTTTTGGGGTTTTCCAATTCTCCTTAAAACCCATAATCAAAGGTCAGATATCACATTTTCACAGAACATTAGGTGATTGCTCTGGAAGTTCTAGTTTGACATCCACAATCATTAGCCGTTATCTATGATGCACTGTACACATTATTATTTATTATCCCAACCTTTTGAACCTGATTTTAGTCATCTATCAATGCAACAACGTTGCTTCTAATCTACAAAGGGGATATCATCATAATATCATGTTCCTTCAATTTTTCTTACAAATATACATTGTGATATTTCTTTTTGATCAGACTATGAATTAACATTGGCCTCCAATTTTGTGTGTTTTCATTTCTGAGGATGTATACTCAACTTGGTTTTGCAGATACAACCTCCATAATCTGGTCGACCATTTCCATCAGCGTGGTTTGAACCGTTCAATATTTCTCAGGTAGTGATATGACTATGCTTTGGTCCATTTATTTAATAATAAATTGATACAAATACCAAGCAAATATTAAATTATTGTTTCAGCATAATGAACGGAGAAGAATCGCTGTCGTCTTATTCTCCTGAAATTGTTGCCAAGGAGTCAAGTGCTCAGACCATAGCTTTACTACCTCCTATTTTCCTTATGCATGGAACAGATGATTATTCAATACCATCATCTTCCAGGTTTGTCCATAGGCCTTCTGGAGATGTTCATTTAAAACAATGAAGGATAAACCATACCCCCAAAATTTCCTGATCTTGTGGTATAAAATATTCCTTTTACTGTCCATGTCAAGTGGGGTCTTTAATTTAGTAAAACAAACTTCCTTTAGCTTCTTAATTAAGGCAATGTCTGATCTTATGATCTAAATTATAAAACTTCGGTGAACTGAGAAGACTAGAGAAAATATTCTTGTTGGATTTCATAAATCATAAGAAGCTGGGGTAAGGTAACATACTCTTTTGCAGTTACATTGTCAAACTTTTCTAACTTAAATTTCTTCACATTTACTTCTCCAGTACTAGGCTTTTAGCAAATCTTCTAGGAGGTAATTCTCCATATATACTAAAACCAAAACTACACATAAATGCTGGAAAGTTGAAAGATATCATTCATTGTTTCCGTTAAGTACAATATCTGAACTTTTCACACAAGACTCCTCGTTATACTCCGCATGATAGTATATTTGTCCAAATACTGGTAAATCAGGGGAGTGGCTGACTAGAACACCAAATTATGTGGGAATATTTAGCATTGAGTGTCAACTATTTCACCTGCAACAATGGGACTATGGTCTGAGAATTCTTTTTTATTTCCTACTCATCTATATTGCTGCTTCTAGTGCAAGATTGATCTGTAGTTTGCTGGTTGGATCAATATTTTGTTGATTGCTCTTGTTAAACGAACATAATGGTTTCCTATTTGACAATACAAGTTATTCTGCTACTTTCATGTGCAGTCAAACTTTTGTAGAAGTACTTCAACAGGCTGGTGCTCACGCCAAGCTATTATTGTATGAGGGGAAAACACATACAGATATATTTTTACAGGTGACAAATGTGGATTTTGACAATGATTAAGTTTTTCATGTCATAGTATATCATAGTAGCTATATCAGTAAAATACAACTTAATTTGCATCCTAACTATTTACTCAAACAAAAAGGACTTCCTTCGCAATTAATCTTACTCTTTACTTTATCAATAAAGTTGGTGGATTTCTGGAAACACTGCCTCTTTGGTGTTTCATTTCAAACACCTTAGCTGGTGGATTGACAATGAGGTTAAGTGGGCCTTTTTCAGTTCAGACTAGATTATGGCAGCACTGAATCTTACCACCAATTATGTAGTAATGATGGATTGTTTTACGTGGGGAGGAGGTAGAACATACTATATTGTTCACTTATGGCTGGTGACTTGTCAAATTAACTAAAGTGTTAGGGTGTGCTGGTTGGGCCAAAGTGTATACCCTACCAAAATCTTGGCCAAGGTTTCTTTTGCCTATGATTTGGCCGATATTGGCAATAATAAATTAAGAATGAGCTTGAGCGGAAAAAGGGGCATCAAAATTCTTTGCCAAACATTCAAGTTCCAAACAATGAGCAAGTTTCTGGCTGTGACCCAAAAATTCGTATGGTTGGTTTTCATCACAAACGAAACATACTCTAGATACCTCTGCTTTTATTTTCTAGACGGTTTTGTTGTACTGCAGTTGTGATCAAGGATTTCATTTTGAGGCGAGCGTTAGAGTTGTAATATCTTTCCATAGCCAATGTATTACTGATTTTGTCTTAATTAGGCCACATGGATTAGTTTGGCTTAATATAACCAAATATATTAATAAATTAAGTGATTAATTTATGGAGGCATTATTTAGTTCTACTGCGTTGTATTTGGTAGATTGTTGTATCTGACGTTCCATCCAAACAGCTACTGGTTCGGAACAGTTCCTATGGAAATGTGAAGGCGAATTCCATTGCTGCCCTGGGACTGTCAAAATGTTTAAGAGAAACTAGTGTTAGCTGATCTTTAGGGATTAGGTTCAAGAAATCTTGCACCAAATGTGTACCTGTCTGAGTTACATTATCATAATTCATGGCCTCTTCTATTAGCTACTAAGAGCCAGATCTTATCACATCTAGAAACCTAGTTTCATTAGTATTTGCATAACTAGCCTTCCAGACTGGTAACTGCAGAACTGCTGTACAACTTTTCATTTTTTGGATTAAAAACATCTAGCCTAGTTATGAGCTCTTATACTTGTTTTTTTTTTATCTTTTCACAGGATCCTCTCAGGGGTGGAAGGGATCCTTTGGTTGAAGATGTATTGACTCTTATTCACGCTGATAATGCAACCTGTGAAAATATAGCTTCCACGCCTACTCCAAGGCGCCTGGTTTTTGAGTGGCAATTGCGGTTGGCCCGTTGGATTAGTCCCTTTTAAAAGGTACCTGTTGTTTCCGCTTTAAAAATCTTGTTTGCCTTAATCTCTTTTCCTGCTAGAACTAATTTTGCATAAAAATATAATAAGTTGCTATGATTCTCATTAATCTATAAGAAGGTATGCAATTGCGCTTAATTGTTCTGATATTATGATGAGTTCATTCACTTGATGTGGTAAGAGTAATCATTCCCAATGAACATTGATGTTGACTTGGAATTCTTCGCTATGCATTACTTATTCAATCCACATTAAAGAGTTCAAAAATATCAACTTCGATGGTGTGCTGAACCTGTGTGAGTTTGGATAGTTGACACCATGGCTTGTTGAGTCCTTTAGAACGGAAGTGAGTAAGTTCTGTGTTTCCTGTTATTAGACGGATATGCTAGCCAACTCAACCAAAAGTACGAACTGAGAGAGAGGGTCGGTCATTATACTCTTAACACATGTATGCACTAGAACAATATTACTCTCTCCGATCTGTATTAATTATCGCTAATATGGATGTATCTAGACAGATACATCCATATTAGCGACAAGTAATATGAATCGGAGGGAGTAGTTCATTCTTCTGTTGCCACTCTGTTTTTTTCCGAATTGATACGGAAGGGATCCTGAACTTTACAAATTTGGAAAGATAATAGCCTAGCAAACTCGAGAATGATATCCAACAACACATACCAACTTGAGTTTGGGAATTTAAAATGATGGCTCAAATTCCATGTTCTCCTGTATGGACTGCAATATTATTAGTTCAGACTTCTGCCTCCCATTATGTCCTTTCCTAATTAATATGGAGGGGATCCTGATCTTCACGAACTGAAAGGATAACTAGCGAAGAAAACTCGAGAACGAAACCTAATAACACATGCTGACGTAAGAAACTTTGGGAACTGGACTCAAATCAACAAAATCTCAATTGAAACCGAATTCTCTCACCAGGTCCATTGATCCTATGAAATTCAAGAGCAATGATTGAACAAGGGAAAGTTTCTTTTCCTTAAGAGTTCTTGGTTTTGGAGGTGCATGCACATGGTTCTCTCATCACTAATCATATCTAGGTATAAGGAGAGGAGGTTAAGGGGTATATCTAGTCTTACCCCTTAGCCCTAGGTTTAGGTGGGCCAAATGAGACTTACAAGCCAGTGGGTCAACTTTAAGCCTGCACTTAATATTCTAATCAATGTTAAACACAAAACTTGAAATCACTATCTATGTAATCTTTAAGTTTTTATCTAGATATTTTCTTTGTTTTTCTAATGCATCATGCTATTTTAGGAAGTGTCCAGCTTTTTCTGTTTCTAAGTTTAGTGTGTGTTCTTCAAATATTTTCTTAAGTCTGATCTATCGTACACGTACTGCTTTTTTATTTTTGAAGTGATCATACACGTACTGTTGACATCATCAGTGTTTAGGGTGGTTAGCATCATCAGCGTTTAGGGTGGTTGGTTGTGACGTTGTAACAGTTTTGTTTTACTGATTTTTCTGTTCTTATATGATTGTGGTTGTGTATGCTCCTATGATTGTTTTGTCATGTTCTCTTATTATTGGTGACATGATGGGTTGGGGTTGGCTTTCTTTTTCAGGTGACACCATGGAGATGATAAATTCCTTAGAATTCAGGCGAATGGTTTTGCATAGTATATTTGCAAATGGAACCTGAACAAACGTACATAAAATGGGAGAAGGCACTGAAACATCAAGCATGATAAGATGAAGCGGATGGTAGAACTATACTTCTTATTTGTACTATTCGTCACACGGGATTGGGCACACACCGTCAACGCCTGTCTAGGCATGATCGATATCATGGGAGACAGAGGAAGGGAAAGACGGGATTCATATATAATTCATAGCATGATGGAGATCGCCATGCAAGCTCCATTTCTCCTGCTGCCGTTTTCAGTTTTTTGCTGCTGCTGGCTTGCTGCTCTTCACCTGCTGTCATTAAGAAACACTAGATAATCAGGGGAAGAACATGCAAGGTGAAGGTAATAAGGATCTCTATATAACATCAGCTGCAGGTTGTACCCTCTTCTTAGTCTCCCTGGGCTTCGAGTCAGCCTTCTTGATGCCACCCTTGGCGGCTACTGGCTTGGTCGCCGTGGCACTGAGCTTTGCTGGCTCCTTGGTGGCTGCTGGCTTGGTCGCCTTGGCACTGAGCTTGGCAGGCTCCTTGGCCTGCCCTGCAAGTACGTCGGGCTTCACGGCCTTCAGGGACGCCATTCCTGTATGATGCTCTGTACTGGCACTGGAGAAGGCTCAGAAGCTTAAGCTGCTGTGGTACTTGATGAACTGGAAATGGATGGCACGAAGTATTTATAGGCCGCTCCTTGGATCTCCTAAGTGTGCAGAGTACAAATCCAAGATGATCAAGAATAAAGTGTTCCTGAATTATTGTATCAAGTGATCTCCCAACTGGATGCTTTCTTGCAGAATTGGATGCCTTGTAGTCTGGTAGGAGGATGCAAGTTACCGGACGTGAAGTTTGCCATTCGAAATGTTTGAGGTATATTATTCCATGAGTTAGTGACGCACAATGGTGACAAGAAGAAGGTTCGATAGGAATAAAAGGTTGTGCACTGGAGATATTCTGAGTGTAGAAGGAGATCGTATTTGTGATTGTGTTGTACTAATCTAGTCTTGTTCCCTAGCCGATGCATGGAACTGATCTATGGAGCATGATGCAATAGACAGTGAGGAGTCTGGATGCTTACGTGTACTCGTTGAGGACCAGGCCTCAGAATATCAAACCCAGTAGCGACCCATGTTCTAATGGCGATTTTATTTTGTCAAAACACTCATACGTTGTTCAGTTCTTAATCTCCCATAACAAGGATAAACGGTGGGATGACAGCGGGATCGATCATAGATCAGTTACTCCCTAGTCCCTGCTCTGGCCCAAATAAATTGGCGTGGCCATATACTATGTCTAGTACTGTATAAGCATACTCACGAGCTGCGTCAATTAATTTGGACGGGATAGATTGCATGTTTTGAGATCTAGAACATTTAAACATTTTGTCACAAAGAATATTTGATGATGCCAATGATTTTGTTGCATGTGCGCAATAGTGGCGCCGCTCCCTGTAGCAAACGTTTTGTAAGGATTAGTAAAATTACTGTCACGTCTTATCTGTCTTCCATGTGATGTGTCAAAAACTCCTATAAGATTTAAATGTGGATGTATAATCATGCGCTTTTTCATGTTGAGTTTTAGAAAATCTGCAACTAAGAAAAAGAATATGTAGCAAGAAAGAAAAAAACACATTTACCAACGTTTTGAAGCCTGGGATCGTTACTTTGAAAAAAGGGTTACAAAATATATTTGATTTTTTTAAAGCTCTGGTTGATCATAATGCAGTACGTACACTGCAGGAGGATTTTCTTGAACAAATTGCCGGAGGGTTATGTGAACCTTTTACTGGGTTGACCAATTGCCCCGTTTCAGTTTTTGCCTTTCTTACCGAGTACATGAGTTTTCTAAATTTTCTATTTAATTTTCCCACGGTTCACATATCTATCCATAAACCACTGGCCTCAGGTCCATCTCTCGGAAGCATATGCAATGTGGTTAGTGATCTAAAAAAAATGTGGTTAGTGACCTGAAGATTCCAGCTCGTAGTGGCGACAATAAACTGCCGATTGCATCCTCTCTCTCTCTATGGAAGCGTGCTATGTCTAAACATAGAGCCAAGCAGTGAATTATATGCGGAGTTGGAGCTATGTACAAGTAAGGGGGCTCTGAATCAAGTTTTGAAGGAAACTTTTTTGGGAAGGACTCACATTTTTTTTGTCAAGCTCCGGCACGCCGACCCTTCGACCACGCGCCCACGCCGATCTCGGAGGAGGGAATGCCTGACGGGATGCCAACTGCAGAAGCGGGCGAGAGCGAGGCTACGGCCACCGTGAGCGCGTAGCCTATCTTTAATTCATCGTTCATGTAATTTGATCGGCAAACTATCGCTATGATTGGGCAATGTTTACCGAACTCGTGATGTTTTTTTTGGCTAGCTGAAAACCGAATTTTCAAAAATGTGGCCGGTTTGTGATGTGTTGTGCTTGAGATGCTCTAAACACACTCTAAAAAAGTGTGTAACATGTTATAATTCGGAGCAGACTGGCAGCTTCTTTCGTTCGACTTTCAGGCTAACTGTGAAGATATAGCGAGCAAGGAGCATCACGTTACGATTGTTGGTATAACTACAACGCGTGCCCCTCTCACATGTTAGAGCATCCCCACTCGTTTGGGCTCCCCACGCCCAAATCCGGCGATATTTTCGTCCGGATTGGAGGAAGATTTAGCGTGGGGAGGCCCATTTTCCCAGCCGCGAGCCCAGGATGGATGCAACGTAATACGACGAATTCAGACAAAATAGGCGAATTCGTTCAAACATAAGCGAAATTTAATGATATTTAACATATAGAGAGCGAGTTCGTACAGGCGAATTCGTACATATATTCGAGCATACGACGAAGAGGACGGCGCCATCCTCCTCGGTATCCAGGAACTACCGTGCCGGCGCGACACGGTAGCCGCCACCGGCGGCGCATCCCCGGGACGGGGAGTTCCGCCTCGATGTGCGCGAGCACATTCTCGAGGGTGCGGTTGGGCGCGCTCCACCATCGGCGGCGGCCGGCGGCGTTGTTCCTTGAGGAGGAGGAGGGCGTCGTGAAGAGGCGAGTTCGCGTTCGTACCTTCGCCGGAAGAACGCGATCCACGCCGTGGTTGTCGGGGAAGCGCGGATCCGCGCGCTGCTCGTCATCGAGAGTGGCGAGCACCTCGATCGCCGTTGTGCGCGCCACCCGGGGCGGCGGATCGGCACGCCGCGCTCCGCCTCCCCTCCCCTGCGAAGTCCGGCGGGCGCAGTACCCCGCGCGGCGGAGTCGCCCTCCCATTGGTGGAGAGCGCGGCGGCCGAAGCTGGCCGCACCGTCGTTCGCCATTGCTGGTTTCTTCGAGTTCGGGGATGATTTGGGGAAGACGAGCGAGGAGGTGAATGCGGGGCAGTTCGGCGATAAATAGCGGTAGGCGCGCGTGAAACCGAGGCGACGGCATTAACTCGCCGCGTGGAAGCTACGCGTCCGGCGAATCCGACCGGCGAGCTTTAGCGCGCGGAAGACGATGCGATGAGGACGACGATCGTGTCTCTCGCCGACAAGTTGGGGCCACAGACGCGCGAACGTTTGCGGCTTTCGTCCGAGTCAGCGCTCCCCGGGGCCGGGGGGCGGGATCGCCGGATGAAACCAGGCTCAAATCCGGACGAAAACGAGGAACGGAGCGCGACGACCGATTTTCGCCGTCCGATGTAAAAACGCTCGTTCGTGACGAATGGAGATGCTCTTATGATGAACCTCACGTGATGCCTGCCTCCTCCTACCGTAAGTTAACCGTGCGAGATCTAGTCACACAGACACAAACTAGGGATGGCTCTTTATCGAGTGCCGTGCTGGAACAAAAGGCCGAAAGAGGGCGCACCGCATTGTCCATCAATCATGCTCATGCCCGCCTCACGAGACACGAGTGATACCAATAATAATACTCCTATCATCAGGGCATCTCCAGCGGCGCGACACATTTCGGATGCCCGCTGGCGTCCGTTTGCGTTGACTGGCGGACGCAAAAATGATCGCGAGGGGCCAAATGTCCGTTTGCGTCGGGCTACCTCCAGCGGGCCGACGCATTTTGGACATGCAAGTGTTTTTTTTTTGTGCTACTTCTTTTCAATTTTGTTGAATGATCAAGTTTTAAACACGAAAAAGTTGTACTGAATGATGTCATGTTGGTCCAATCGAATAGATTATAGCCTAAACATTTTACCGGATACTTCAATCGAGTAGATTCCATATTTAACATACAAAGAAGAAGAAATTTAAAAACATATAAACTAAAACTATTTTTTGGCCTTCTTGTTAGAAGGCCCTGCCTGGTCGTCGAAACTCCGGCGCCTCTTGCTTGTCACCTCCTCGTCGGAACTGGAGGACGACGCGCCGGTCGAGGAGTTGAAACCGGAAGAAATGGCGTCCTCCTCCTCCTCCTCCTCCTCGTCCTGGCCCTCCTCCTCGTCCTCGGCGTCGCTGGCAGCGCCGCCTCCGTCCTCCTCCTGGCCTTCGCTACCATTGCCGCCTCCGTCCTCGTCGTCCTCGTCGGCGTGGAGGAGGCGGGTCGCTGGCCGTGGAGCCCGTCGCTTGGCGTCGCAGGGATTCCCACCAATGCGCCATCCGGGCGACTTGCCCTCGCTCTCCGAGTCGGACGGAAGCGGTAGTCGCCATGGCGTGGCGTTGTTGGAGAAGAAGAACAAGAGGAAGAAGAAGGAGGCGGTTGAACTTGAATTACACACGCGGGGTTATAATGTGCGCGGATTAACGGCGCGATAACGAAGAGGCCGGCGGTTGCTCTTCCCACGTTCAGCGCTCCATTGCGGCTGCCACCGGCGCGCTTGTGAATTCGAGGCCGATCAACCTAGGTCGCGCCATGAGGGCCCGTGGAAGCGAGCGGACGCTTCGCGCGACGCCGCGAAGAGACGCAAACCTGGCGCATATTTGGGCCAGGTTTGCGTCTCATGGACGGACTTTGCTGTCAGGAGAGGTGTGGGACGATGCCAAATGACGAACGGTCGCTCAGCGTCCATTTGCATCGCGTCTTTGCCCTCACTTCACCCAAAAGCCACCGCAATGGTGGTCGAATTTTTTCAGGCTAGCTCGATAGGGACAGGGCAGTGAACAAGCAAGCATGGCAGCATGGGCGGTGTGCAGTGCGGTCCTGCTTTTCCTTCTCCTGTGCTGTGCATTCATGGAGCTTTCTCCTGCTCATTGGCCTTGGATTGGTACTGGATGCACGGCCGGTCCGGCAGACCTGCCGCGGCAGCCGGTTGCCTCCTTCGGCTGCCATGGCACGCCACATGAAGCGTGACAACTGAGAATCAGTTGCCCCCAGGCCCAGGGACGACCGCCTGCTGGTCGTCGCCCTCTTATTTTTCGGCCAGGAGCTCCTATTTTTTAATGCTGATGAGGTACTTTCCAGTGTAGTAAAGCTCTGGGTAAAAAAAATGCAAGTGCTAGGCTACATAGTGTTCATGTCAAATATTTGGCCCTGCCTTCGATCCTAGTAACTATTTGGCCCTGAACCTGGATCATTTCAGGACTGAAAGATTATATCTCAAATCACACTCTCTCTACTCATGTCACCGAAAAGTCGGTTCAGACATCCATATGTCGAGGATAGTATGGACTTTGGTATTTACATGGAAGGATCGAGATAATAAATAAAGAAACTAACAAGACTACAGGACGCCTTTGTCATTAAAGTAGAGGTGAGGATTTGAACCCAGGTGTGAGCGCTCCGCGTTATTGCATGCCAGACATTGCACCACGGACGTCTCCTCTAAATTTCAAATATATTTTTAAAACCTCCTGCATAGTGCCGCATCTTTTTTAAACGAAGACAAATAATTTTTACCTTATCTATTAATTAAGAGGAATGTACCTAGTTAATTAGCGAAAATTGGGTAAAGTCGATTCAAACAAGTCCAAGCCCACTCTGTCGATGACACATCGAAGACCAAAAAAAGAATGGCAACCATATAGACACAACCAATGGTGACCTGCTCCACTAAATTAGACCCGGGACGCTCCAACAAAGGTGAAAGAGTCTGCATCCACAAGACCATTATCAAAAGGGGTGACTGACGCGTCGACGGCCAACGTCGAGAGCCACCTTATTGCACACATGCCAAGAGTTCAAACACCTACGAAGTTGTCGAACTCTTGACGCCGTCGCTCCGACTTACCGCTGCTTCGTTGTGTCTTGAACTGCCAACCAAGATCACCACATTTTGAGGACGCCACTCCGACATGCCGCTGCTTGCTCTCGAGCTGGAACATCGCATGAACCGTCAAACAGTAGCAAAGCCGTAGTGTTAAAGGTCCGCTCCTGGTAGCTTTTTTTTTTTGCGGGAATAGAAAATGGCATTAAAGCTTGAGTCTTACAAAGAGGGACAGAAGAAAGCAAAAAATTACACATAGGTCCCTCCAGACCCCGATGTCAACGCCGACAAGGACGAGCCGGTGGCGCGCCGGATCCGCCGCTGCTCCTCTAACGCCTTGGAATGGAAGCAGCCCCCACGCGGCCGGGAAGTCGCCGGACAATGGCCCCTGAGGACCTACATCCGAAGCCGTCGTCTTCATCGCCAAGCTCCACGCCATCTTCATCTTCAAGATCAGCTGGTACCAGATCGGCCGCCTCCGATCTGCACGGGGGAAGAAGAACTCGGCCGATCCGCAGAACGCCGAGCTCGAGGAAGACACACGCACGCCGCCGGAGCTCCAGGGAACACCACCGACGAAGGAGAGAGGCGCCGTCTTCAAAACCCGCATCGCCGGCGTCTCCTCCTCCACAACACCGACGAGCGGAACCCTAGGAGAGCCTACACTATGTACAAACAGGGAATCGGCGATTCGCCGTCCTCCCGCCGCCGGAGCGGCCGCCGGAGGGCGGAGAATCACCGACCCCTTGCTCGCGAGGTGGAACCCCTGGTGGATCTCAAGAAATCGCCCTGCTCACTGTAGCGGGAGAGGGGAACGGTCCAAGCTCCGTTCACATTCCAGCCCCTTTCTCTTAGTTCGGACTGATGGGTGAATTTGTTAGATGCATATAACTTATAACAAGAGGTTTAAGGTTCAACACCTAAGAAAAGAAATATTGCGACATGCACCCGCTTCGCATGTTAAGACTAAAAAAAGCATAAACATAAAGAGGAGTGTTAGGCCATTAGGGTACGATGATCAACTCTCTATTTCAATTCAGACTTTTGCTTGAGTTGGCTTGAGCATCAACCCTAACCCTATACATAGTGCAATTGGCCCCAGACCAGTGTTTAAGTGCCGCATGAGCTTTGTTAGTTCAGATGTTTCAGATCGTGTGAACCACGTGCTGCTACTAGGACTTTTTAGAGCCAGCGTGGAGCTCCTTGCATGATTACGGCCGCAGTTTTGCGTCAACAAACCCCCAACTTTTCCGTTCAAAAGCGTAATTAGCCTTGTCCTGTCTGTCTTATTCTTGTTGCTTTGAGTCGCCTGCAAGTTGCGACGACGCGAATGGATTGAGAATTGAGATGCTGTCGAGCCGGGCAGGGCTTCATGGGCGGCGGCGCACGCTGTCCTCGCCGCAACCCCATCCAATGATCGCTCATCAGGTCTCAGGATGCCCATCATTACCGCTCGCCTGCGTGCTTAGTTAACAAATGTTTTGGCTAAGCACGCCGTGTTTTTATTAGTAACGTACGACGGTACGAGTCGACGCTACCCTCCGAGGAAGAAGCAAGCGCTTCAGGAGTCTGCAGCAACGTTGACAGAAACTGCTGGATGAAGAATTGAAAACTGCTGCGGCTGTCGGGGAAACACCATACGGCTGCTACTTCACCTTTCTTTGTTAATTGGGTTTGGCAGAAGCTGTGGTGAGATTCCACATCATGTCGGGAGAGTGTACATGGTGGAGCCTCGTCAGTTGTAAGTCGTAAGTCGTAAGAGCATTTTCACCTGGAGCTTCTAAATAGGACGTTAGCAGGGGTGTCGACACTTTCGTTTTGTAGATGCCGACAGTGCATCCTCTATTTAGGGAAGTCGTTTTCACACCGGCGTCCCTAAACCGACGGCTCTGGTAAAAGTTTTTTACTACTACATGTTACATATTAGAGTTTCATTTTAATGTCATTCAGGATCGAGGAATGAATAATATTTTCGGTGAAATCCGAGTAAAACATTATTCACTCCTCAACCCCGGATGACATTTGAAACCAGCTTCTCTAGCCTACTACCTATTGGCCACCCGGCTCTGTGCAGGTGGACGATCGGCCGGAGCTCTCTCCCATGCTCTCTACACTGCTCCTCCGTCGTTGATCCCCCACTGATCTCTCCGCTACGAACGTCAAGTAGGCGGCTCTATCCGCGGCCACCGCTCTCGGCTGCAGCGCCCAGCCTCCTCCCGCCGCCGACGGTGATCCAACTCCGCCCGTAGCCGGACTCGCATCTCCGCGCAAACGACGTGCCTCGTAGACTTCATCCTGACGTCGCGTCTCCTCCCGCAGCGCGCAGCGCAAGCTCCTCCCACCCTTCTGCCGCACCTCCACCGGCGTTGGTTCGCCCTCGCGCCTCACCGCGTCCCGCCGCTCCGCTCTCCCGGCGCCGCGCCGCCCGCGTCGTCCACGGTCGCCACTAGCGCCACCTCCTCCCATGCCTCGTACTCTGCGAGCTGCGGGTCCGCCTCCACCACTTCTACAGCCGCCTCATCCCACCCGAATTCCGCATTGTGCTTTTTTCTAGGGTTTTTGCAGCAATGGCGGGGGATAATATAGATCGCTGAGGCGAGAAACATCCGCGGCGCCGTGGTGAGATTTTCCCGCGGCGTGAGAAGTTTCCGGCAAGGCCGTGGCAAAAATATCCCGCGCGGCGCCGACGTCAATGACGGTGGCTTCACGCCCAAAATTTTTAGCTCGCGCGCGCCGGCCATCGATTCGCGCCTTGGGAAGGGCCCACGGAGTTACCGGGATTCTATTGGGCTCCAAAATTGGCCGACGCCGTTTGGGGCGCGCCGGTGCAAGCCCATTTTCGCTCCCGACACTTAAAAAGCTATCGAGGTCGCTATCGGGAACGCCCGGTGGAGATGCTCTCACCAAGAACTCCCAAAAAATTTGAACATGGATTGTTATTTTGGCCGTGTTTCCAACTTCTCTGCTTTCCTAATTGCTACCAAATTACTGATTTCCTATGCTGTTTACGTATTCACGACTCCCCCTCCTCTCTTCTGCGCCCGTAGGTCCAGTACCGGCGCAAGCAACGAGAAAGGAACGGAATCCAGATGTGAAATCCAGCATGGGATTTACCCGCATCTGACATCATGAAGACACCAATCGCTCGCATGAGATTAGAAAGGAGCGAGAGCAGTACGGAACAGAGTAGTAACTTCTCTGCAAGCATGTCACACCAGACTGACGATTAGGTCTTAAAGCGGGCGTTCTTCGATGCGCCATGGTTTGGCCCATCGGGTAATTTGACTCTGTGGAGACGACGACCTCCAACCTCCAGGCTCCAGTCACCTCACCTCACCTCACCGTATGCCTGTTTCAGTTTACTGATGACTGATGTGCTGCTACGCGCTACAGAGCACCTGCATGGCATCAGAGCAGTCATCGCATTGACCTCGTAGCAACGTTTGTTTGTTTCTTATTTTATTTTTAGGGCATCTCCCGCGGCGCGACGCATTTTAGCGTCTGCGCGCGTTCCTTTAAGTCGGTTCTTTTGGTCAAAATCGACCGCGCGTCCGTTTGCGTCGGGGGTGGCTCCAGCGTCACGACACATTTTTTAGGACGAATCATTTTTTCTAAACATGAAACATAATTTACATACTTAAAACATTAAAAAAACCCTAAACGCCTACTGCTGCTCTCGACATTCCGCATGACCCACGGCCGTAGCCATCCGGGAGCGTACGCCGGCGCGCCGCCGGTGCTCGAGGTTGAGGAGGTGCGGTGGGCGGCGGAGGCGCCTGCGGCCGCGGCCGTGGTGGTTGAGGCGCCAGGATAAGGTTGTGGCGGCGGAGGAGGCGCCCAGGATAAGGCCGTGGCGGCGATGGAGGAGGCGCCGCCGAGTCCAGGAGCGCCCGTCGAAGGGCTTCATCCGCCGACAGGCCCGGCGGCATGACGGCGGTGGCGTAGCGGGCGCGGCGGTCGCACAGCGCGTACTTCGAAGACGAGGACGCCGAAGCCGCCATCTCGTCGTCCGTCATGTTCTCCGGAACTCGCCATGGCCTCCTACCATTCGTGGAAGACGATAGCGACGACTACGTCGATGTCGTCCTTCACCTCCTCGCTATGGTACGCGAGCGCCTCGATGTAGTCGTCGTCGTCGTACGCGGCGTAGGCTTCGTCGTCGTCGTCCTCGCGGCCGTCGGCGTCGTTGTGCCGCGTCCCGACGTCGCGTTGGCGCCGCCACGACGCGTCGCGCGCCCGCCGACGACGAGCCGATGCAGGGGCCGAAGGGATAATCCCCGTCGCCCATGAAGCCAGCCCTTCGTCTCCGTCCGTCTCCGTGGTACGCACGCCAAAGCTCCGAGTCGATGGCGTACGCCGATCGGCGCGAGGTCCGCCCAGATACCGCTCCCGCCGGATCTCCGCGGTCCCATCGTTCGCGCACAGTACCGGAGGGATGGGCACCCGGTGGCCTGAGCTGCCGGCCGCGGCACGTGACGGACGGCGTCGTCGCACGACAACCATTTACCGTGCATGAGCCTCCCCACCGTGACGGGAGCGGCACCCTCTTGCCGCCGCCGGAGGCCTCGGTCGTTCTTCTTCCCCATGGCGCTGCGGCGGCGGTGGTGGTGTGGGCGAAGGACGAACGCCGGTGGACTTTTAAGGCGCGCCGCGCGGGATACGATGCCATTGAAGGTGGTGCGAAGCCCGCCGCCGCCCGCCGGTGCGCACAGAACATGCCCGCGCCATTGATGGCGAAGGCTGCGGCGCGCGCCGACTCGCCGCCCGATGCTGCCGCGTGTGGGTTGGAGACGCGTACCGGCCCACGTTCGCTGCGACGCAAACCCGCCGCATATTTGGGCGGTTTGCCGACGCGCCACTTTGCTGCGGCTGAGAGGGTGCCGACGCATTTTCACAAACGGAAACGGCCGTCAGTCTGCTTGCTCTCTGGAGATGCCCTTAGAAACGACAATGAAGAAGATAAATCTGAACAAAGGTCCTACATATGCATTGCAAATAGTTATGTTGGTTTTATGCTCGACAAATTAAACACTAATTTTATTTCACATTTGTTCAAGCCATTATCGTAAAAAATTTAAGCCGTCTATTCACCTCTTTAAGCGGCATCCGTGTCCTTTTTACTTTAGAAGGGAGTGTACTGGCGAGCATCGAGAGTGACGATGGGACCTCGAGAACAACATGTCCCTATTTAAGAAGGAACACGGGTGGGTCCGCAGGTGGACCGCGTGGACCCGCGTCTATTGCCCTTCCTTGGTTGCCGATGCGTGAGCCCGGGAAGACCAATGGAGGACACGCGTGGACGTGCCCGCTGTCCGCAGCTATAGCAAAGTCAACCTAAATTTAGGCTGTAAATGAGGGCCAAGAGGGCAGAAACGACCACACGGTCCATTTGCAGGGCCTCACCATTAGGCCGCACGTACAATAAAAAACATCATTTGTGTGTTTGCTGGCCGCTGTTGGAGATGGTCTTAGCGGGCCTTAGCGGAGTAACTTTTTATAGTACTTAGTACATAGGAAACAAAGATATGGACCCAAGGAAGTATCAAGGGTGTGGCTTGTTTTACTGCAAATTTGGCCTACCAAAGATTTGGGGTTGCCAAAAATTTGGTTGAGGTTTTGTTTACCCATCAGTTGATCAACATTGTCTAGAACTGAACTAGAATTGGTAAATTTGCATTGACATGCAAAAAAGTTTACAACAAACCGAACACCGACCAACTTTTTGTCCATGATTTTTTTTTGTGGTAAGGTGCACTTTGGTAATAATCCAAACATACCTGAATTGAACTAAGAAAAATTAAAAAACTCGCCTAGCCTATAACTTATGAACACCCTTCCCACCACTCAAAAAATACGCTCTATTAATTCATACGGAGAAGAAATAAACTAACAACTTTCTTAACTTTTTCTCTTCATAGAGTGGCGATTACGAGATGGTAAAGTTGTTTCCTACATTTCCACCCACGAGAATGGTTGAAAGTGTTTCTAATGCCTTGTTTGTGAATTTTGGATGACAATGACAACACTTAAGGGACTAACAACTCTATCCGGTGTATTGAGGTACATAGTACCAACTAGTGGTCTAACAATTAGTAGCGCCACCCCGTGTGGGGCGGGGTTGGCCTGGGAAGTCGGACAATTTTCTAGACTCCACTGAACCTGAATAACCTTTGGGGGCTGCGGCTGGGTTTTTTTTTTTTTGGTTCAACACCTCCAAAGGCTGGAGCGTGACTGGAGATACTCTTAATAGAGTGAGACGAAATGCCCTTATAAACGAGATATTTGATTATAACCCCCGCAGTTGGTTTGCCTTTGATCATAGAACCATTTCTTCGCATGCCTCTCTTTGACATGGTTAGCAAATTTATCAATATATAACCATCAAATAGATATAAGAATAGTCAAAAGTATTTGTTAATTTAGATGTTTAGATGTGGGGGTGATGTGGCAGAGCGAAGGTGCTCTAGCGACGAGGTGGATGAGGGAGATGGCTAGATGCTCCGGTGGTGAGGCAGACGAGGGCAGAGCGGGGAGATGCGGCGGAGGGGAGAGGATGATGCAGAGCGACCAAGTGCTCCGATAGCGAGGCGCAACGGCTCCGGCATCGAGGTCATGGACATGTCGAGAAGAAATAAACCAACAATGAGCAAATAATAATGCAAAATAGAGGAATTAACAACACCAAGGCCGGACTAGGGGCTAGAAGCGAGATGAAGAAAGGGGAATAATCAATTCTCTTCCAACTAATAATGTGAGACTAAACTTATTTATTTACAGTTACATGCCCCAAACTGCCATGATTGATGAGATTTTATAATTTATAGGCTAGGTTAGTCGACCCGGACGTTTGGAAAATGTGCAGCCAAATAAAATTCAAAAAATGTGGTAAAACCATATATTATGTTGATACTTACTGTAAGTTTTCACGAAAAAATACCATTGTGTGTGGCCTGCATAAAAATGACAAAATGTCCAAATGAGAATAGTGAACAGGAATTTGTACTATTCACGGGAATAGGAATTTGCATTTTGTCATTTTTGTGTAGGTCACATACAATGGTATTTTTCCGTGAAAACACACGAGTAAGTATCAACATAGATATACATGCAAAATTTTACTTCACATTTTTTTGAAACTTTTAAATAGCATTATTTTGAACTTTACGTAAACGGGTGCGCGCGTACCCAGGTTCCATTCACCATTTCCGCTAGGTTAGTTGCATAGATGGGCTGCGGCCATATAAATCAACAAATATGGCTATGAACCAAGCATATTATTAGCACATATCTCATGATAGTGGAACCTACTAATAGTACTTATCTAGGTAACGGATCACCTGGTGGTAGCCGAACTTCGTCCACCAGGAAAGCCACTTTTTTTTCTCTCACAATCTGCTACATTACCAGCTTACATCAGCAGGAACCAGCTAAGCAAGAAACGACGAGGAGAAGGACCCAAAACAAAAATGTTCTCCATTCTCTTACTCGTTTCCGACTAGCTCTAATGGAGTATAGTAGACACCACATGCATTATTATTCCATAAATAACAAGGATACTACCATAAAAAAAGACTACTACATTGAACACAAGGAAAAACAGCTCAAATCACGCGGGAAACTAGGTGATCAAACTCGAAGGAGGTAGACGCTAAGCTCTGGGCCGACGCTGTTGGCTTTGCTGCTGCTGTCCGGGTTCATCATGTAGAAGGCCTCCGAGTCGCGGGAGCCCACTACGCGCTCGAACCGCGCGCGCATGTACATGACGTCGCCCTCGCCGCCGCCGCAGGACGCCGGTATGACCCCGGCACCCATGGACACGGGCTCCAGCGCGCGCAGCACGCGCCAGTCCGCGGCGCCGCACTCGCGCCGCACCGCGTACCCGCAGCCCTTGCCGTTGCAGTACGCGCGCCACACCGTCTCCTCCAGCAGCTTCCTCCCCGCCGCGCCGGCGCCGGCGCCGGCGGGGAACGCGGACGCGCACTTGGAGCGCTCGCACTCGAGCGCGATGCGCACGAGGCCCGAGGCCATCTCGCGCACCAGCGACGCCGTGGGCGCCGTGAGCTCCAGCAGTAGGGCCGGGCACGCGCGCGGGTCGACCTGGAACGCGAGGTGGACGTGGCCGCGGCGGTGGCCGTACAGCGTGCCGGTGAGGCGCGCGCCGAGGCCGACCTGCCGGTGCCGGCCGGAGATCGCCGCGGCCAGCGCCGTGCGCAGGCGCGACACGGCCGTGCGGCCCGGCTTGCTGTTCTTGCGGTGCTGCTGCTGCTTGGGCTGCTTGGGTAGGGGAGACGCGAAGTCCTCCGAGTGGAACGACGGGCAGGTGGAGGAGAAAGCAATGGATGCCTCCTCCTCGTTCTCAGCCTGCTTACCCGACCTGATCTTGGCGAATCCGTCCTCGGCGACTGCGGTGCTAGTGGCGCCATGGCTGCTGCTCTTGCCGAGAACCGGCCACTTGAAGTGCCTACGGGAGAATGAGAACGAGGACTCGTGGGGGCTTCTCTCCATGATGTTTCTCATTGTGGTTTCTTGCAGAAGCTGATGTCTATTGCGCGCCGGTTGTGTGTGCCTATGTATGGAGGATGAAGGAAGGAATGGGGCTTTCTACTGTGAGGGGAAACTGGTGAGCAGAACCCACCAAACTGAGCAGGCAGGAGAGAAGAGAAGAGAAGAGAAGTGAAGTGTGGGAGAAACTATTTGGGTCTGTCTTGCTTCTGGTTCGGCTCTGTTTTGTTGTGTCTTGAGAAGGAAATGAAAGAGAAGCTGCGGTGGGTCTGTGGACACTGGACAAGCCCGGCACCGGCAGGCAGGCAGAGAAAGGAGCACTGTAGGATATACAGAGGTATGGCGTGCCTGCGCCCTGCCGCTGGCTGGGTGCTACAGCCTACACTGCTAGCTCTATACATGCTGGTAAGATGTTTCAGACATCTCACCAGTGTCACCACTCACCACCCGCGGGATAGATACATGCCAGGAGGACTCCGGTAAAAATGGCGGCCAACTTACCTTTAGGGCATGCTGGCCCATCCTGTGTTGGGCCGTTGGAACGGTCCGTGCAGATTAAGGGACAGTCAGCACATTCTCCAGCGGTGCAACCTAAAGAGAGTAACTTATGCGGATAGATCCATCCATTTACCAAATTTGAATCGTTGATGCGTCGGATCGGACATCGCGTACGTCCTCCCACGTCCTATCTTTGGCCATCCCGGGCCCTCCCGTGACACACAAGACATACATAAGCAACTACCCTACCCCAAACCCTCACCCGCCATCTCCGACGCCACCCCAGACAGCGGCGCTATCTGCACTCTTGGTCACCGTGCCGTCGCTAGTTTCTAGCGGATCGTGTTGCCCAAGAACCACGTTGAATGGTCGCTCTCTACGTCATCGATAGAAGATCTGGCCAGCTGTTGTCGTCCCCGGCTGTCGTCACGACTTCCCCCATTTCCAGCAATGACACACAACGCGCATGGCTAGAGTTGGCTGCTTACTGGCCTCCATCCCGCCATCGGACACGCCACCAATTCTTCTGCATCTGCACGCGTGGGCGCGTCGCTCGCACACAACATGCTCGTCTAGTTGCCGGACCAAGTTTGAGGTATGCAAGTCCAGATTTCTTTATCTTGCGTTGCACCAACGTAGGCATAGATATTGACGATGCATTTATGAACTGACCAACTGCATATGCTTTGTGCAGATGAGTAGTAAGGCAGCCAAGTTTTTTAACAAAATATCATCGAATCATCGTTGGACGAGGAGTCCGACGGTAAGACCAAACTCTTGTTCGCTGCTGCAAGCATGGCGCACGACCATTATCTCTGCCCAAAACGCAGGGGTGGCTCGTCGGTGAAGTGTGAGGCCAACACCGACCGCGATCGAGTAGATGGACACACGCCTTATGTGAGACTATTTTCACCCAACCAATCCAGTGTACAATGCGAAGACATCTGTTGCTGATATGGGATGTCCAAAAAGTTGTTTGTAGGCATATGATGACTATTTCGAGGCCAAGCTAGATGCTACCAGTAAAGTTGGCTTTTCCTCATACCAAAAATGTTTGGCGGCCATTCGGCATCTTGAGTAGCTCATGAGCGAGTCCACATGCATTGAGGCCACGTACAAATTTCGCAGCGCTGTTATTGCGGTGTTTCACACAGTTTGTTTGATAGAGCCAACTATTTATTTATCCCTATTACTTTGTGGTAAATATGAGATGACCAAATTTGAATGCCAACAGCCAACTAGCCAGGTATTGCCATGGTCGTGGCTCGCGTCGCTAGACGCGTTGTCTTAGCAGGCCGGACAACCACCTAAAATCATTCCACCGACCAACCTAATCAGATATAATCAAACTATTTAGATTGTTGTTTTGGATCGTCTCGCTGGAGATAACCTTAAACATGTGTAAGATCTTCGGCAGAAATGTATGCAGGCAGAACTATGTGATACAAGTGGAGTAGACTGGCATAGTTCTAGGCTTCTTTTTTTTCGATAAAGGGAATATATTAATATCAAAAGATACCAATTACACCCAACCTCCGCAACAACGCACCACCCTAATGGCACTACGGATGCACACAGCCAAAAAAGAAAAGAAAACTAAGAAACAAAAGTCCCGCTACAGTATCTCGGGCCTAACAAAGACAATACATCCACCGCCAAGACAACACCTGAAATACACTCTCCAAAAACGACGCCTTCAAGAAGGGAACGGTGCTCAAACACCGTCGTCGCCCGATCAAAGATCTTAGGTTTTCACCTTGAAGAATAGCCCCCGCTCTCAAAACAATGCCTCCAACAAGGTCATTGCCAGGCACAACCAGTTAAGGCCAGACCTTGGGTTTTCACCCTGAAAGGTAGGACTACGAACTTCACCTGTGTTGTCGCCCCCACTTTCATACCGCTGCTGTGAAGCCCGGAACACCAAGCCAGTTCCATTTCACCACCAAGATCCGACCACCATTGCTCTTCCACCAATCTTGACTTTCATGACCTTCTCCGCCAGCACCATGGAAAGAAAACAAGCTCCATGATATTAACAGCCAGCAGAGCTTCGAAGCGCTCCCTCGAAACCAAACGGTCGATAAAAAACATGGGTGCGCTCGACCGAAAACACTCAATCCAGCAATCTTCGGCATTGAGCACAATGAATTTCGCCGGGGCCTTCCGAAACACGACAATCCAGCAAGCTCGGTGGGAAGAAGCATCCGACGATCTTCATTTGGCGCGAGAGAAACCCTAGGACTGCCACCTTTATAAGGCAGAGCAGCGGCCGGCCCCCCGCCGGTCGACCCATCGGCAAGAGGAGGCCGCCACCGACCACAAACCCATCGCTGAGTCGTCCGCCGCCACCCCCAAAACAGGCGTGAGCCGCCGGAAGGAGGGGCAGAGGACTCACCGACCACCACCAAGCACGACCACGTCAACGAAGAAGCCGGATCGGCAGCCCGGAGTCACCCCCACCACCGGCCGCATCACCGAAGCTTCACCCGGCCACCGCAGCCCTTGCCAAGGCAGCAGGCGCGACGCGCCGCAGAAACAGCCGCCCCGGATCCCACCATGGAGACCACCGACCAGCCCCGCCGCCGGCCGAAGACCCCGCCGCAGATCCAGCGCCACCTCCGCGCGCGCGACGCGAGAGGGAGACCTGCCGCCGCCGAGAGCTTCACGGGCTTTGCCCGCACGCGCGCGCCGGCGGCAGCAGGGAGGAGGGAGATCGGAGGAGGGGGGGCGGTGGCGGCGGCGCTAGGGTTCCGCCCGAGTCGCCCGGTGCGGGGGGCGACGCGGGGGCACCTAGTTCTAGGCTTCTAGCCCCTCTAGACAATCTCGTCTCCATCAATGGTGATTTCTCGAACTGATCGTACATTTATTCGTGCAATTTGGTTGGAAACTGTGGCGTACAACCATAATACCATCAAAAAGATTTGCCAGGCAAGTTAAATAGGCTAAATATAACATCCAACATAAACATAAGAAAACCAAAATAAGAAGGAGAGAAAAATAAGTAAACAAGGAGCGTTTAAGCTACTCCTTTTCAAGAGTTGTATTTGATCAGGAATTAAGCCATGTATATAAAAAATATTAGATATATAAATGGTATCAATAGAAAGTATTTCCCAGCACGAATCTAACAATATCAATTATGTACTATATTATTTTGATATTGTTGCTCGTTTCTTGCGGTGAGAGTTCATTTCAAAATATATGTACGCCTTATTCACATGAACGAAGATACTCCCTTCTAACTTTTTTCTTCTATCAAACTTCTTAAAAATTGGGAAATGCACTTTGGCTCATAGGAGCATATGCTCCCATTATGTGAATCCACATTTCAAAGTGTCAAAAAAATTTAAGCTAAATTTTTACATGTACATCTAGACATTTTATGTTGGTACACAAGTTTTCAAAAAAAACTAAAAATAATTGTGGCTCCTGTAAAAAAGACAAGTTTTGATGCTATAACACGACTACGTACAGGATATTTTTTTGTCTTTTTTGTACACGCCATATAAAATGTTGTTTCTCCACGAAAATTTGTGCACTAACATAGAATGTCAAGATGTACACTAACAAATTTATATCAGAATTTTTTAACATTTTTAAAATTGTTTTTTAATTATTTTATATAATGAGAGCATTTGCTCCTATGAGCCAAATTGCCACCTCCTTAAAAATTGATAAACGTTATAGAAATAGTAGCACCGTATATGATATCAAAGTGGTATATTATGAAACTACATTTCAAAACGAATTTAGCGATACTAATATAATATAAAAAATGCTAATTCCTCCTATCCATATTAGGTGCCACTAATATAGATGATGTATCTAGACATATTTTAGTTATAGGTACATCTATACTAGTGGTAAGTAATATGAATCGGAGGGAGTACTATATTTTTCTAAAAAGTCAGTCAAAAATTTAAAAGCTTAACTTAAGATAATGGCTATAAGTACACTTATTCGGAGATGGTTGGAGATAGGGAGTGGTAAGATTCTAGCACATCTATGGCTGATTTCCACGCTATCCTATAAGTTCTTGTTACATTCAAATCTACCATATATCATTTGCCCCCTCCGCCTATATTAATTTTGGTCGTCCTCTACCTCTCCTACTATTTTCTTTTTTCCTTTGGGAGCGATGGTTAAACTTTTTTTCAGACGACCGCGATGATGGTTTCTAACTTTCCACTACCGTGAATATATGGAACACGAGGTATCAAGCATCCGAGTGCTGAAAACGAAACTAAGATCTGGACATATGGTTCAACTAGGTTGGTTTGCCTGCATTTCGCGGTGTCCCTTCACTCTCAGTTGTCAACTCTGCCAGCTATATAAGCAAATCTTAGTCCCGTGTCGGCTGTGAGCAAATGGTGCAAATGGCCGGTGTCACTAGTTTGACTGCTGATTAAACCTGTGGACACCATGCGCGAAACATGGCAACCAGGTAATGAACCGACCAACAATGTAGGTGAATTCCAGTTGGGCATGAAGATTTAGTTGACAATGCTTTCCACTAGTTGGTGGCTTCGTGCTGACTACCTTACATTGCTTGTACTGTATTTCTCTGTAAAGTGCTTACTGATTTTATCGGGATACTTATCATGATGACTGCGCAAAATATATTCGATGCTTAGGTACACTGATTGACCGACATTCCTTGTCAGAAATTACGGAAAACCAACCCGTCAGTAGGTTCTTGACTACAAATGCATGTGTATACTTGCAGAACTCATTGAAATTTCAGAGACATACGCAGTTAAGCATGTTGAATCTTGCCCACCCCTGTCTGACGGCCAAAATGCCTCCAAGCTGTCCCCCATGAGAAAAGGGATAAGCTGGAACGTACAGTAGCACGGCCTAAGCCTAATTTGTCCACAATGACACTCAAATCCTGCTTTGTTCCCCACAATGACGCTCATATCATGACAGCATCAACTCCATTTTCATGTTGTCATTTGAAGAACCTCCACTCATGAAAGACCATGTAATTTTCCACACCATTCCATAGCTTGCCAAGGCCCAAGTAAGGACGGACAAAACACAATCCTATCTCTATTACTATTAGGTATAGAATAGATTATAGAGTATAGATTATTCTTGCACTAGGCTTTATCTTAAAAGGAACCAGTAACATCTCTGGCCAACAAACCAAAAAAGAAACATGGTGCGAAAGTAAACTGGCTCCATAAGAACAAGTACTGTATCAATTGAGTTCGTAAATTACATGGCATCTACAATGGTGTTGTGTGGTGACCCGGCATACCACTGCATGGTGTAGTATGCAAGTCTGACATAACACCAATGAAACACCGTTCTACTAGTATTACATCGCTCAGAGTGGTACAACAGAAACATATGCGGGTCCAAGGCATGTCTATAGAATTACATACAGACTCGTTACAAAAGATCAGCACAGCCTCCTACTTTACAATGAGGTAAATCTGCAAATAAACTCCAGAAGAACGACTCGTAGTCTAAACCTATCACGTACTCTATTTGTAGAGTATTTAACTAGCTATAGAGGCTAAGAATAGATTCTAGCTAAATAGGAGCTAGGTTTAGGAAGCTAGTTCCCTTCTATTGCTAATCTAGGTTTTCTCCTTGTTGATGTGGTGTTTGACTCCTCTGACAGGGTCTGTCCCATGAAGTAGTTGTTGACTCCTCGACCTTCGAGTTGTACTGTAGATCCTCCTTCGATGCCTCCATATCTAAGCAGGGATTTAAGAGTGGGATGAGTACGAGCGTACTCAACAAGTTCATTATAGGAAAGAGGTGTTTAATGCACTAGCTACAGCCATAGACCAGAAAGTCATAGGCAATGCAAGTTTTTGTAATCATTTCTTCAAAAGGTTGCTTTTATTCAAGAGCTATGTCCGTCAGCCTTCACCGGTTGACTAGAACTTCATGGAGTTCCTTTCGCATGCGCTTCCATATCCCGGAACAGGAGTCACGCTTGTTACACTCTGTAGAGTGTGTTGCTTTACCCATAAGAGATCTTAACCTTGGTGCCAACCGGGCAATTTCCCCGTCCACACTTCCTTTGGTGTGAGGCCAGGTATAAGGTCCTAGTCAATCATGTTCCTCCGCTACCTCGAACACCCACCCTTTGTTGCATACCCCAACCCTAGGTCCTCGTCGGTCCCATTATTCCCACTCACGGTGGACCCCGACCACGACAACACTTTGGGATCGAACCAAACTCCTTCGCCGGTAGCTGCAACCCATCATAGACCGCAATACCGTGGGGACTTAGGACTCCCTCCACCATCTTGCTCCTTCGGGCGACAAGTGTACTACGGACTATGCCGTGGGGACTTAGACTCTCCCCAGCCCCCTCGGATCACAAGTGTACTACGGTAAAGCGCATCCGTTGATGAACGAGAGGTGGAAACACTTTTGACTACTCCGTCCCACTCCGGATCTTATGGTGAACACGGTTTATACGGCACAAGAATCACTGGACGACATTTGTTGTTTAATCCTAGATGGATATAAACCCTTGCAATGGAACCTCCACCATATCAACACAATCCATGGTTCCATTGCCCACCACATAGTCATATTCATAGTTATGAAAATAGTGGTTTTGCTTTTTATGCAATAGTGATAAACATAGTACTTTGCAAGTAATTTGGTAAAAATACTCAAATGGCATGAGCAAGCGATGAACTTGCCTTTCTTGTCTGCAAGATTATGCAGGCAAGGTCTTCGATACGCAATAACTCCAAATTCTGAAATAGCATCATCGTCCGGTAAGGACGATGTTTAAAAGATTGGCAAGGATGCAATAATGCATAAGTATGAGATGCAATCGCTCTAAGCGTGACCTAACCCCGAGGATTTAGGATCAATGAGTTGTAATGATTGGTTCAGGGTGTGTTGCACTTTTAGGGTGATTCACAAACAAGGTTCTTATTAAGGATTGGTTGCTTGGTATCATAAACAGGTGCTGTAATATATCATAATAATAACATTATTAGCACACAACAATAAGATTTGGTGAAATCCTAACATGTAAGGAATGGTGGTTGGTTTTAGCAATATATGTCATGGTCAATGATTGATTATTATATACTTCAAAAGAATAACTTTTGAAGAACAGGTTCTTTAATAAAGAACAAGTATAATAATCAGGGTTGTGGAGTTCTATGGTTTATTATGGGTTCCAACTAGTTCCTGGGGTAAGTATTAGATGGATTACAACAATGTTGGATTCATCAACACCAAGGTTTTGGTAAGGTGGAGTTAAGCCTAGGCATTCTAAGCAATTAATTATACATGGTTGCTATCAAGGTTGATTCATCTTGCTGGTGATTGCTAGCTAGGGTTTATAGGTTCTTTATAATCAGGGTTGATGGCTACTCCTAATTTATTTCAAAAGAATAACTTTTGAAGAACATACTCCTTAAGTAATAAGAAGTATTATAATTAGGATTGAGGTTATCTAGGGTTTGCTATTGGGTCCACTAAGTAAGAAATGATTGGCTCCTAAATAGGATGGTTCATAATTATGAAGTACTTGTAGTGTTTAGTGGAGTATGGTATGTAAGGTAAACATCAATCATGGTTACTATTAGGGTTCATCACAATGGTGTGATGCTAAACATGGTTACTTAAGGATGAGATCCTTGGTAATAGGGACTAGGGTGGATCCTATTTGATCATCTAGATGTTATTAGGTTGAGCACATGGAATACCATTTTATTAGTGATAGGGTCTCTATTATTTTATGAGTACATGGGATGTATTTAGTTGTTTCTATGGATCTATGAGTCAAAAGGAAGTACATGATCACATGTAATAACCTAGGGTTTAGGTTCAAAGGTAATTAGGGTTCACACATAAAATAAAGGAACTAGGGTTCCTATTGTATTTAGGGTTTTAGGGTTTCATATAGAATTATGAGGTTATAATTTTATTCATAATGGAACTAGGGTCTCCTAATTACCATATAGTTCTTAAGTTAATAACTTCATTAGAGACTTGAAGTTATTAGTAACTTTGAAATAAAATAATATTGAATTTGGCATTTTATTATTTTTAATGAATTAATAATTAAGGTAATTATTATTTAGGGTTTAAATCCCTTTAATAAGGATTTAACAAAATAATAAATAAAGAAAATTACTCTTAATGTTTTCTTTATTTTATTACTGGTTTTTATTTATTTTAAAAGTTTTTCCTAATTATTGAATTTTAATTCAATTAAGAATAAAAGAAAATACTTAATTATTAAGTTTAAAACAATTATATTTTTATTAAAAATAAAAAATTTCAAATTATATTTTTATTGGATAGAGTTTTCTTTTCTAAGAAATTTAATATCTTATATTTATTTTTCTGAGCTATTATGAATTTTCTAGATTTATTTGAAGTTGCAGTAATTATTGGATTTGAATTAAAATAAACAACACTTTTGTTACCGTGGCATACCCTAACCCTAGCCACTGACCTGTGGGGTTAGTGACACGTAGACTGCCACGTGAGCAGCGACCAGTCAAAGTTGACCGGGATTTTGACTCTACCGGCGGTTAAACGCCGGCGAGTAAGCGCGCGGCGGCGCCGCCGATTTCTGGCGCCCCAGGACGCGCGGCTAATACCGTTCGGACCCCCTCGACTCACTGGTTACGGTGGTGGTCTTGCTTTTCACGGAGGATCGCCGGAACATCGCCGTTGATCACCATCCGCGGCGGCGGGCTCCGGCCAACACGCAAACTCGAGCTACGGGACGCGCGAGGATGCAATAGGTAGCTCGGGAGATGCGCAATATTACCAGGAACGCGATGACGAGGTCGGAGAAGCTCGCCGTGGTCTGGTTCGCCGGAATTTGGTGTCACCGGTGTCGGAGCAGATGAGCTCGTTGGCGTCGATTTCTGGCACCACGGCTCGATTCCTCCCGTGGGTATAGCTTGTCGAGGACGGCTGTCACGGTGATGTTCTCAGCTCGGCTCAGGGAGGCCTCTATCGCCGGCGGCAATGGCGACTGGCGGAGCCGGGGTTTCGGCATGGATGAACTTGGAGAGGAAAGAGGGGAAACTGAGCTGATTCGTTGTTCAGGGTACTTATAGGGCTCGGTGGCATGCCTCGTCACGCATTGGAGACCTGGGACGATGACAACGAGAGAGAGGAGGAAGGGCACGACATCGTGCTGGCCGGCATGCGGGAGGAAGGGGATGAGGATGACTTCCTCCACGATATTTTAACGAAGGGTTATTTGGGCTGTTAGGTGGGCTGGTTATGGGCTGCTGCTGGGCTTCCTAGTTGGGCCACTACGGCCAGGTAAGCCCCTCTCTATTTTTCTCTGTTTTCTTTTTCTTATTATTATTCTGTTTTGAATTCTGTTTTAACTTTGCTTATTTAAATTCAGTTTTGAATTCAATCTCCTTTGTAGGATTTGCTTGTTTGAACTACTGCTGGAATACATTCAAGGAACTTAAAAGATTGTTGTGGTGCATTAGCAATTTTAATACTGTTCCAAGAACATTGGTTGATTAATTTACTATTTGGCTTTGAATTAAGTACCCATATGACATGAATTTGAATATTATCTTGGAGGGACTCAAAGTAGTTTCCAAGGTGATATTGTTCTTATTAGATGACATGTAGGGTTTTATTGGGTATTACTTTGTAAAGAACAAGTCACCAAGTAAGACTTGTTTATGGAGTTCTATTAAGTGAGTGACTAAGTGGCATGATTTCATGTGCTAAAATATTTCTAAGGACTTGATCTCCCATTTGAGAATGTTGGTCACTTACACATGAATTTATGTGAACATTTATTTATTAAGGTCTTGTGAGATTTAACTTAATTCTATTTCAAGTTTAATACTTGTACTATTATTTTAATAACACTTTGGATTACCTAGAGTAGGTATTACTCCCATCATGATTTGGTCTTGGTTATAATTATAAGTGGTTGATCCCCACACATGGATTTAATTATGAGTTTAAGTACTAGATGTTTCTTGGGTTTAATTAGTGAAGCATAGAATTTAGCTAATGAGCAATTCTAGGGTTCTAATTATATTCACCTAATGGTACTTGGTTCAAATCTAAATTATGGTTTGGTGTTATAATTGTAATCACCCAAGTGATATACAAACTAGGTTGAGTTAAAATTCTAGGTTGTATATATGGGATGACACCATTTTGCATGTGCTAGGGTTTAATCTCCCCTAACCATGATAAGGTGGTTACTTGCTTAATATTTCATGTGCTTCTCTAATTACTAAGGATTTGAGAATGAGCTCTATCTTGTTCCATTGGACTTCTATTAGAATCCTTAATTCATCATTGAAGTAACTAAATTGGTTATAGTTCTTTTTATAGTTAACTTTGGTCATATGGATGTATGGTTCCTCACCATATAAAGTATAGAGTTTGACTCTAAAGGTTTTCTTGTGGTTCTTCAGTGAAGAATAAGTGGAGTAGGGATGTGGTAGAATTCTACTTATGATCACCAAGTGAATCACAAGTTAAGGTTGGGATATAAGCTTAGGTTTTCATACTAGTTACCTCCCTATGATTTCATGTGGTGAATGATATCTACTTATCCTATTAAGGTGTAACTTGTTCTCATATACCTCAAGAGCATGATCATGAATTAGGCATGATCAACTTGTTCTTAAAATCTTCACCTCAAGTTCTTAGGGTTTATGCCCCTTACTCAATTTATAATGATCAAGGTTTAGCTTCTAAGTTATCTCTCAAGAATTTAGGTTTCTCACTCCCAAGATTAGGTATTGTCTTGATGATCTGAGGTATAGCACTTCTAATTTACCTTCTTGAGTGGGACTACTATGGTTGCCTCTTAAGTTTCTATCCCAGGAGAATGCCTGAGATATTATGTTAGGGTTCTACTTAATCAATGATGATATAATCATCTGGTATATGGATAGTTCTCTCCCTCACATGTAAGTGTTGCCTCAACTACTTGAGTGTAACACCATAGCTTGGGCTCCCTTGTATAGGAATAGTTATTCTAGGGTTTATGGTGTACTCATAATATCTCCTTTGGTATGAGAAGGTTAATTCTCCACCTAGATAACTGAATTGGTTTAGTTACTACTTTACTTCATCAATTCATGGATATGATCTTACTCCATTTGGTATTGGCTATCTCACCACTCCCAGATGAAATGGTTTAACTCCTAATACTTTAGTTTAAAGGTTGTCCCTTATTCTTAAATAGGTAAGGCTTGGATTAGTATGAATGGTCTCTCTCATTTGGGAATGACTTGAATAATACCCTGGGGTTCCTCTTGAAGATGATGTTGTGATCATATGGATATTTATATCAAAGGTTTGCCTCAAGGTTTGTCATTGCTTCCCTAAATAAAATAGGACTCTCACCTCTTTATGTTTGATGTAAAACTATTTGGAATAGAGAAGAATATATGCTTCTAAAGTTGATCTCCTTGTCTTGTTTCCAAGATTGAGATAGAATGAATACCATGAGGCTCATGGTGGAATCATGGATTGGTTTAAGACATGGAGAAGATGAGTGAAGAATAGTTTCTCCAATTATTGTTACTTGATTTCTAATTAAATGGGTGTTCATATGTTATGGCAAGGAATATCATGTTGTGATCTTTAATAAGATCAAGTAGTTGATCCTTGATTAATAAATTCTTGTGTTGATTTTAATTCCATTTGATCTAACCCCTTAGATCATATTATCTCTACCCAAAATAAGGTTTTAGCAAGGTCACATTGAGATTTATAGCGCTTGACTTGGTGAGCTACTTCAATTCCACCAAGATCAAGTGTAACTTCCGTTACTGTGACTGTTTTACTTTAAAGCGCGAAAATTCCCCGAATTTTCTATGCATGAATGCAATGCACACTTTTGTTTCCTCTATTTTTTTGTAACCCCAATACCTGGGATATTACATGCTGATATCTTAATGAAGATAGGAATGTGATTAGACACGGGCACACGGCCAAACTAACAAACCGTGGCAACATGCCATTATTGGTCCACTACTTCTCAAATCGATTCTGTTGGACTCACTTTCAGAATAGTATTGTTACACTTACGAACTGGTTTTACGAAAAATTGTTATGGACTAGCAACATTACACAACATGTAGGGGTGAAACCAGAATGTGGTCCACTTTTTATGCAACTTCAACTAACATATCCATAACAGGTCGGTCCGTAAGCTTTTCCGTAGGATAAACTGTCCGTAAGTCCACCATTATTGCTTTCAGAAGTACCCAACCCCCTTCAGTTCACCTATCTTGGGACCCTTGCTGTCATCACCAAGAAACAGGAGCCGACCTGTTTGTACAAACAGGGTTGTGATATTCTAATAAAACTTAAACATCAATGCGAAGTTGAACATGAATCTGAATGCATGTAACTTTCATTTATATGTGGAAACTGAGCATAAAAATAAACCAAGAACGAAAAAATAGTTTATCAATTTGACTACAGGAACATATGGACAACATTAATAACCATTGGTAAAACATAAACTCTGCCATGAAACAAAATTAGGAGAAGCGGATAATGCTAAAGACGGTTATGGAACAGTGTTTGTTAGTTGTTTATCTGACAAAGCTAAATGTGTTTTGATGAGTTTTGTTAGTACTTTGATCTAGAGTTGTTCTAACTTCTAAATCCTAACCCAATACTGTACGGAAAAAATACACACGGAGGGTAAGGTTGGCGTGGAATATCAAGGTGGTCTAAGGAGAAAATGTAGAAGATACAGATTCAAACTCCTACATAATATACAAGTACTTATTTAGGTGGTCTTTAAGTGTACAATCTAGACTCTTGAAAACATTATTAAGCAACAAAACTCACATGCAGAATACAGTTCGCCACTTCACAAGTCCATTTGAAACATTAGGTAGTACACTAGTACTACAGGGTTCAAGGATGAGATGCCCCATGAACTGAAGAATATAGGTTAGTGGCAGAGCAGCGAAGGAACTACCCTACTTCTGCAGTTGTGAATCAGCCTGAAGATTATACCAAATCAAAGTAGACAATGGTGGAATGCAGAAGAGCCTCTTGATTACACTTTAATGCATTTCAGTCATAGGGTTTCAAAAGTGTCTTTGCCATGTATTTCCTTCACTACAGCATGGTGTGTGGTAATATTAACATAGGCTGAGAGGACAAGTCTACTGGTTCAGAACAAAAGAGCTGAAGGAAATGGAACTCTAGTATTTTGATTAACTGAACAATGATCATACATTTATTCAACCCCCTGAAGCAAAGTTTGGAAAAAAGAATTTCACTAAAATAACAAAATCACTCCCCAGTAAAATTAAAAACTGAAATTCGCCATGTAAATCCAGAAATTTGAGGTTTCTAAGAGAGAGCTGAAAAAAGCTACCATATGTATGAACAATAATGAAACTGAATATGTGAAGGAAATGTCTAATAGCGATAGTGTAACAAAAGCATACCATTTCCACGCACAGCTATTTCTCTTATGCGTCTAACCAGCCCAGTAATAGGATCAGAGAACACCTTTGTCTCAAGATTTCCTTCCAAATAGATAGTAGTCCTGAAATGTCACAATTGATGCAGACTAGAGGTATGAGTGAAGTCAATCAACAAAAGCGAGCAGAAACACAAAGAGAAGGGCATAAGGCTTAATGAAAACTTTGATTTCACCACTTGACCAATATGTAAATTCAATTCTACAAGCAACAAGACATATATGATTTTCCATTTCCAACAACTAAAATAACCAACTCCCACTCATCGAAACCTAAAGGGTAAACTACATGGCGCATAATCAATTATCCATCAAGGGAAGCAAAAGTACTGACATTTCCAATCTTGGTCTTGGACTTGCCGTTAAAAAAAAACATGAATTTGCTTGAAACCGGCATTAGAGGATTTAAGAATGTCTGTTTATATAAAATTCAACAAACATATCATCCTACGTTATGAAGCTCAAATCATTAACAGTTTTATGCGACATGATCCGAGTTGGCAAAGCTGAGACGGAACGCTCAAACATCACGGCAATCCTGGCTACCACTAAACTCATTCAAGTAAAAAAAAATGCAGCCTGCAAAATGGAAACCTAAACAGCGCACGCTTGGGAGGAGGCAAGGCGCTCACCCAGTCTTGACATGCTTCAGCGCGAGGCTTCCCAGCCTGTCCGGGTAGACGCATACGCGGTGCCACTGCACGGCGCTGCGTTCGGCGTACTGGTGCGGCTCCTCGTTGTCCAAGGGGCGGCGGTTGTTGCGGATGCCGCCGGTGCCCAGCGAGAAGAGCACGACGGTCCTCCCGCTCCGCAGGCGCTTCTGCAAAGGCTCCTGCCCCACCTTCCCCACCATTATAGCCTTCGCGAAGCCACAAAACAAAAACAAGAAAGCGCACATCACATTTCGGCTCTCGCCAGATCAAAGCCCAATCGGGGAAGAGAAGCACGGGTACCTTGTAGATGCCTTGGTCGAGGCCGTTCTCGAGGGGGCGGTTGGTGTTGGGGGGCTTGTTGCTCGGGGTCTGATCGGACGGGGGCTGCTCGGGATCGGGCTCTGCATCGGATCCTGGGGCGGAGTGTGAGGACGGGGAGGAGGAGGTGGTGGAGAAGGGGCGGAGGGGAGAAGAGAGGAAGCGGCGGGAGAGGTGGAGGAAGCGGCGGCCGAGGAGAGAGGAGGAGGAGGTGCAGGCCGCCATGGCTGCCGCGTCGCTGAGGCAGAGGTGGAGGAGGAGGAGCGACCGCCGGTAAACCCTCTGCAAAGCCCTAATTTGCTAGGTTTGTCCTGGGCCTTTTGATGCAGCAATGAGAAGCTGCTTGGGCCTCCATGGACTGAATTACCACTTTGTTGGATCATAGAGGGAACTCTGGGTTCTCCAATTTGTGTACACCACCCACTTTTATTTCGCATTGGAGCGGCCCATGTAGCAATTCCTGCAGGGGGCTCAAAATAATTGATTCTCAAAGAAAAAAAAACATTTGAGAAAATAATGCTCATGCAGTTTTTTTATATAGCAACGTCTACTTTATTGATCAAGCAACCATAGAGTCTTTACAGAATCCTGAATTCACACCACGCCAAATTGACACACTAGAGTAATCAGCGGAATGAGCCAAAACATGCGCTGCAACATTCTGCGAGCGGTAAACATGAGTAATGGAGCTAGATGGGAAAGAAGAGCCTCTTGATATCTTCGATCACAGACCCACAAGCCGATCGGTCCTTCCCAGACGAATTCACACGCTGGACCACCGAAAGATAATCAGTTGCACAGATAAAGTTGTCAAAACCTTCGCCTCTCGCAAAGGAGAGAGCCCACCTGATCTCCATTGCTTCCGCCATCTCTAGGACTGTGACATTTGGGAACTTGTCGCAGCACGCTGCTATGCAGTCCCTAGAGTGATCGCGCACCATAATTCTAGCCCCCATACTTTGGGAGGAAGAGAACAAAGCCGCGTCGACATTAATCATCAGAGTACCTTCCATCGGCGGAGACCAAGATGCTGCTGAAGAGGTCTCCCGCCTGGGGCTGGTACAAGACTGGTACATATGTGTCTGAATCGTATCGACATAGGCAATCACCCTTCTGGCCACCCCTGATGGATTAACAACACCGCCTTCTTCTCGCAGCTTGTTCCTCGTGTCCCACACATGCCACAACGAGAGTAGTGGCTTCTTCTTTAGTGCACCGAGCCAGAAAGTCGAAAAGCTACAAATTAGGGGAGGTGAAACTCCTACGATTGAGCTGGATTCCAATGTGTTCCTTCGCACCATTCCAAACTGCATGAGCAAAGGGGCAGAACAACAAAGCATGTTCGACGCTTTCTTCAACAGAGCAATGTATACATGCCGTTGAAGAGGGCACCTGCCGTCTCTAGAATTGTTGACCACTCAGCAGACAATTATGAGCGAAACGCCAAAGAGTGATATGCATCTTCCCTGGCGCCTGAATAGCCCACAATGGCTTCCAGCTTTTCTCCTGATCGCCGACCTCCGAAGACATGCTCGGGCCCTGGAGGCCACCTTCCACATGGACAGCTTCATGACGGGCGGACGGAATAACCACTGTGTCTGGTATGCGGCCACGGGAGGAAATCTTCATCGCGGTGACGGCTAATTGGCAGCTGTAAAATCTGCAAAGCCACATCCTCTACAAACCAAGCTCTGACGTGGTCCACATCCCATGAGTACCAATGAAACTTTGCGCACTTCGAAGTAATTATTTTTGAATTAAAAAATGTTTATAGAGAAAAATCTTTTTGGAAGAAGTATTGGTCAAGGGGTACACAATAATGTTCACAAGATTTTGGGCGCGCCAAGGCGTGGCCCCGTTTTCCGCAATCTTCGGCGCCGGTACAAGATGGAGAGTAAGGGCTCGTTTGATTTGTAGGATTTATACAAGATTCTCAAGGGATTTGTGTTCCTATAAATTTTTTCATATGACCGTTGTTTGATTCGTAGGACTAGAGCATATAATATTCTTTCCTATAGATTTCTCCTAATCTACTTTCATGGGAAAATATTTCTTTAGGTCTGAGATCTTGGAAAGTTTCTCACATGAAAAACAATATGCTCACACACCCTACTATAGCTACATGATAGTTCATGTGGCTTTCTCACGCTAACATTTTTTTAAACATAAGGCTCGAGCAGAGCCGGACTTTAAATTAATAAAGCCCCAACGGCAGCATTCAGACAACACAAGATAACAAACCAATTGAGATGGAGGGAAGCTCCACCCGACCACACGAAGAAAAACAAGAGTACAAAACGATACAAGTTGCTCGGCACAACACAACACAAGGAGAGGCGACACCCCAACGCCACAACTACCACCTAGTGCCAAAGAACACCACTCTGCCCCAGACAAGGGAGCACTAGTTATTATCTCTGATAGAAGCATGAAGAGCTCGAATCTTGCCAATCACCAGATCCACCGTCTGCCGATCTTCTCTCCTAGCCAGAAGCTTCCATACCTGCAGATACACAGTCATTTTGTACAAACCGGACAGAGGGTTGAGCCGGGAACACGCCCTCAATGGTGAATTTGTTCCTAAGATTCCAAAGCGTCCAAAGTAGGGCGGCACACGCCAACCAAAGAACTCGCCGAGTTTGGCCAACGTGGACGCGCATAAACCGAAAAATGTCGGCAAAGCACGTGGGGTTCCAAGAGCAATCTAGTAGATCTCTGACCGCGCTCCACATGAAGCGCGCCAGCGGGCAACTAAAGAAGATGTGGTTATTGTCTTCCACCTCCCTACATAAGGCGCAAACACCATTGGAAGGGCCCCTGCGCTTCCGGATGTTGTCATTGGACGAAAGTCTACGTTTCGATAACTGCCACAGAAAGATACGGACTTTGAGAGGAGCCTTGATCTCCCACACTATCCCAAAGTGTCTGTGGGGAACGCCCTAGCATAGGCTCCTGTACAAAGACCGCACAGAGAACTTCCCGCTTGGCTCCAAGGACCAGGATATCAGATCTTGCGTCTCCGACAGGTGAATGGCCTCCACCAGGCGGGAGAGACTGTCCCATTCAACTCGCTCCCCAAAGCTGAGTTCGCGGCGGAACGTGATTCTACACTCATTATCCAGGAAGAGCATGGCTACTGTGGCCAGGGGCTCCGTCGCAATGGCAAAAAGCCTCGGGACTGGTCCTTGAGAGGTCCCCTCTCATGCCACCAATCCACCCAGAATCTAGTGGCACGGCCGTTGTGAATAGCATGTCTAGCCCCCATGCAAAAGACATGCTTGATTTTCTGGATAGCGTTCCAGAATTGGTATCCGGACTTGTGCTTATCTGCGAGGAGGTCTTTGTCCACCAGGTACTTGGCCCTGAGAATCTCCGCCCAGAGGCCTTGCTCCCCAGCATACAGCCTCCAGATCCACTTGGACATGAGACAAACATTCATAATTCTCGTGTCTACAATACCTAGTCCCCCAGACATTTAGGCTTGCACATCGCAGACCATCTGACCCAATGGTACTTGCGTTTAGTCCCGTTTGCTTCCCAGTAAAAATGGGACCTGACCTTGTCTAGCAGGCCAGGCGTGCCCTCCCCCAAGAGGCTAACCGCCATTGCATGAAGCGGCAAGCTCGACAGGCATGCGTTGATGAGTGTCAGCCTAGCGGCCGAGCACATCAGTTTTCCCATCCAGGGATCCGCCCGTTTGGCAACCTTGTTAGTCAACGGACCCCAATCTGAGGCTAGCAGGGCGCGATCACTTACCGGTAAACCCAGATAAGTGTAAGGGAAGGTGCCACTTTTGCAGTTGAGCATGTTGGCAATCCTAATCCCCTCAGCCTCGTCCCCACCCACCAACATCACCTCACTCTTATGGAAGTTAATCCTGAGGCCCGACATATTCTCGAAGCAAAGAAATATGTATTTGAGGTTGGCGATGGCCAGATCATCTGGCTGGAACATGATAATGGTATCGTCCGCATACTGCAAGTGAGATACCCCTAGGTATCAAGTGTGGGATAAGCCCAGCAATGTGACCCGCCTCTCTGGCCTTGTCAAGGATAGAAGCAAGGGCTTCCACCACAAAGTCAAAGAGGAGGGGAGACAACGGGTCTCCCTGACGCACCCTGCGTCCATTGCAAAAGAAGTTCCCCACTTCCCCATTGATCGTGATCGCTGTTTGGCCACCCGAGACCAGGCCTAAAGCTCTGTGAACCCACCCTGGTTCAAAGCCTTTGCGAAGAAGAACTTCCCGCAAGAAAACCCAATTCACCCGATCATAAGCCTTCTCAAAGTCCAGTTTCAAGAAAACTCCCCTAAGTTTCTTGGACTTGGTCTCATGAATGATCTCCTGCAGTGCCAGGATCCCTTCATGGATATGCCAACCCCAGATAAACGCCGATTGGGTCAAGCTAACATCAAACAACCTCTTCTACTAATTCCCACTGTTTTCATTCTCACATGATCAATGAGGCGGACCATACCAATCCTACAATTTTCACATTCCTTCAATTTTTTACCTTCTTAAAGTTTTGGAACTTGATCTCGGTGCGATTGACATGCTTTGATCGTACGGTGCAAGATTGCTTCCCGAATCATGAGACTTCGAAAGCATCTGCCATTGAGTACTGAATATCTGCTCTAGCGTTTCTATCTCTGAACATTATTATTCGACGATTATGGCACTGATTTATCAGAGGGTGTGAAATCATTCAAACAGACAACAGTGCGGCAAAATCGTGATGTCGCATGGTTAAACAAAATGCAAGGGTTCTCCCGGCGGCCGCCGGCGTATCTGTGGGATTCCTCACCCTCCGCCGGCCGCTCCGGCGGCGGGAGGATGGGGAATCCCCAGATCGGCGTTCCGGCGTGTAGATAAGGGCTTCGTGGGCGGCGCTGGCGAGGTGGGGTGGTCGGCGTCGTCTTTTTGCAGGTCCGCGGCCTCCCCTTTTCGGCGTCGTCCTCGACGGGGCTGCCAGGTCGCGGTGGTGCATCCCCTCTACCGGCGCTCTCTCCGGTGTCGGCGGGAGGCTGGTGCCGGGTGTACAGGAGTTCCAGGCTCCAGATCTTCTTCGTCGCGTGCGGCTTCGACGACTTCGTCCTCGGGGATCATGGCGACGGTGTGTGACCGGTGGTGCTCCAGCTCTTCGCGTCTCCGCCGTGCGAGTCGGAAGACTGAGGATGGCGACTTCCCGGCCGCGGAAAAGCTGCTCTTCGTCAAGGCGGCGCCGGCTCGTGAGGAGCGCGGCGGCAGTGGCGGATCGGCGCGTCTCTGTCCCGCGGCGGCGATGGCGAAGTGCTGGGTCCTCAGGGACCTGGTTGTATTATCGGTGTCTTATGAGGGTTGTACTGCTGGTCTTTGGCCTTATTAATAGATCTGGGACCTTTTCGCAAAAAAAAAAAAAAAATGCAAGGGTTCCATCGATATCTTTTCCTTCACATATACTCTTTGTTTCGGTGAAACTTCTCCCCAGCACAACAGTGACATGCATGCGTACATGTGGTGGAGACATCTTTGCAGCTGCCTATCGTGCAATTGTCTCGCACTCTCACAGATTCTCCGTTCTGCCGTGCGGTGATCGGCAAAAAAAAGTTATGATTTTTCTTAGATTCTATGCGAATTAGAGCTTGTTTGAGACAAATCGACATGTTGTCAACTAGAGTGATCAGCCAATGAGGTTTAACCCAGCACGAATGACGGTGTAATTTACTTATTGTTCTTCCGTCGTCTTAAGTTATTTCATCCTTTGTGTCACATGTTAAGAGCCTATGTTAAGAAGAATATTTAAGATGTACGTATTTTTGTTGTGCGTATCCCGGCCGTAACTGTTGGCTGTATCATCTTGAAGCAAACAAAAAAGAAACAGTCAAACTGCACTAACTTTGATCAAATTTATTGGTAAATTTATTTATATCTAGAATTTAAATTTTATATACCATGGAGTAAAATATAATACATGACGTTTCTAGTGGTATTGATTTAATATTCCAAATAATTCTATTTTTTTAGTATAAATTTTATCAAAGTTTACACAATTTAACTTTAGAACTAATATGCACTATATTTCGGCATAGAGGGAGTATTTCAAAAGGCAATACCAGAAGTAAACGATTGGTCAACTGCATGGGCGCATCGCATGGTTGTTCTGTAAAATGGTTGCATTGTAATGGATCCGTTCTACCCCCTCTGTCCCCTCGTGTAGCTATTATGGGGCGACCGAGGGAACTCTAAAAAAGTCGTTGCCTCCCCTCTTCACCCTGCGCGTAGATGTACACGTCCGTTGGGAACCCCAAGAGAAGGTATGATCACAATGCAAAGTTTTCTCTCTAAGAAACCAAGGTTATCGAATCCAAGAGGAGCCAAGAAGCACGTGAAAGTTGTTGGTGGAGTAATGTAGTGCGGCGCAACACCAGGAAACCGGCGCCAACGTGGAACCTGCACAACACAATCAAAGTACTTTGCCCCAACGTAAAGGTTGTCAATCTCACCGGCTTGCTGAAAACAAAGGATTAAGTGTATCGAGTAGAAGATGGTGTTTGTTTGCAAAGAACAGTAAAAGCAGTAGAATGTATTCAGATGTAAAAGAATGGACCGGGGTCCACAGTTCACTAGTGGTGTCTCTCCAATAAGATAACTAACATGCTGGGTGAACAAATTACAGGTAGGCAATTGACAAATAAAGATTCAATACATATCAACGATGATTACTATGTGATTTAATCAGGGCATTACGACAAAGTACATAGACCGCTATCCAAGATGCATCTATGCCTAAATAATCCACCTTCAGTTATCATCCGAACCCCTTCCATTAAGTTGTAAACAACGATAACGCATTAAGTATGGTGCGTAATGTAATCAACACAAATATTCTTAGACAAAGCATCAATGTTTTATCCCTAGTAACAACAGCACATCCACAACCTTAGAACTTTCTGTCACTGTCCCACATTAAATGGAGGCATGAACCCACTATCGAGCATAATTACTCCCTAGTTAAGTATCAACTTGGCCAGAGCCTCTACTAGCAACGGAGAGCATGCAAGAACATAAACAACACATATATGATAGATTGATAATCAACTTAACATAGTATTCTCATTCATCGGATCTCACCAAACACAACATGTAGCATTACAAATAGATGATCTTGATCATGTTAGGCAGGTCACAAGATCTATAACAATGAAAGCACAAGCGGAGAAGACAACCATCTAGCTACTGCTATGGACCCATAGTCCAAGGATGAACTACTAACGCATCAATCCGGAGGCGGGCATGATGATGTAGAGCCCCTCCGGTCTCCAGCAGGGTGCCGGAGGCGATCTCCGAATCCCCCGAGATGGGACGGCGGCGGCGGCCTCTCGCAATGTTTTCCGTATCGTGGCTCTCGCACACAGGGGTTTCGCGACGGAGGCTTTAAGTAGGCGGAAGGGTAGGTCAAAGGCCACGAGGCCCACACCACAGGCCGCGTGGCTGTGGCCCTGGCCGCGCCGCTCGGTGTGTCGCCACCCGTGGCCCCACTTCGTCTCCTCTTCGGACTTCTGGAAGCTTCGTCCAAAAATAGGCCCTGGGCGTTGATTTCGTTCAATTTCGAGAATATTTCCTTACTAGGATTTCTGAAACCAAAAACAGCAGAAAACAGAACTGGCACTTCGGCATCTTGTTAATAGGTTAGTGCCGGAAATGTAAAATAACGCTGTAAAGTATGTGTAAAACACTCAAGTATTGTAATAAAAGTAGCATGGAACATAAGAAATTATAGATACGTTTGCGACGTATCAAGCATCCCGCTTAGTTCCTACTCGTCCTCGAGTAGGTAAACGATAACACAAATAATTTCAAGTGACATGCTACCAACATAATCTATATCAACATTATTGTAAAGCATATGAGATGAATGGAGTGATCTGAACAAAAGATTGCTAACAAAGATAATGACTAAGCAAATAAATCATATAACAAAACTTTTCATGAATAGTACTTTCAAACAAGTATCAATAAGACTTGCATAAGAGCTAACTCATAAGCAATAAATTCATAGTAGAATGCATTGAAGCAACACAAAGGATGATTAAGTTTCAGCAATTGCTTTCAACTTGTAACATGTATATCTCATGGATATTTGTCAACATAGAGTAATATAACATGTGCAATAAGTAAACATGTAAGAATCAATGCACACAGTTAACACAAGTGTTTGCTTCTAAGATAGAAAGGAATGGGTAAACTGACTCAACATAAAGTAAAAGGTTGGCCCTTCGCAGAGGGAAGCATTGGTTACTATTTTTGTGCTAGAGCTTTTTGTTTTGAAATCATAGAAACAATTTTGTCAACGGTAGTAATAATTCATATGTGCTATGCATAATACTTCCTACAAGTTGCATGTCTCATGCATAGAGTACCAATAGTGCTCGCACCTTGCCCTACTATCTCGGAAACACGGATTCTCATCGCATAACATATGCTTCAACCAAGTGTCACAAAGGGGTACCTTGATGTCTACGGGTGCTTCTATTCTTGTAGACAGTGTTGGGCCTCCAAGAGCAGAGGTTTGTAGAACAAAAGCAAGTTTCCCTTAAGTGGATCACCCAAGGTTTATCGAACTCGGGAGGAAGAGGTCAAAGATATCCTCTCATGCAACCCGCAACCACAAAGCAAGAAGTCTCTTGTGTCCCCAACACACCTAATAGGTGCACTAGTTCGGCGAAGAGATAGTGAAATACAGTGGTATGAATAAGTATGAGCAGAAGTACGGCGCCAGAAAGTGCTTGCTGGCGTGCTTGATGGTAGTAATATTGCGGGAAGTAAACATGCAGTAAAGAAACAAGCAGCGATCAGTATTTAGGAACAAGGCCTAGGGATCATACTTTCACTAGTGGACACTCTCAACATTGATCGCATAATAAATAACTCTTTCTCATATGTGCTACATACACTCTTGTTTGATAATGAACATCATTCGTTGCGTAGGATTACACGAACCCTCAATGCCGGAGTTAACAAGCTCCACAACATTCGATATTCATGTTTAAGTAACCTTAGAGCATAATAGATCATTGCAAAATAAACCAAGAACTAACATAGCGCACGCACTGTCCACATTACACTATGAAGGAGGAATAGATCACATCAATACTATCATAATGACAATTAACTCCACGATCTACAAGAGATCATGATCATAGCCTACGACAAGAACCACACGGTGCACACACTAGCACCTTTACACCATGCAGGAGGAATAGAATACTTTAATAACATCACATGAGTAGCACACAACTAGTAGCGATACAAAGCTCATCATATGGATCTCAATCATGTAAAGCAGCTCATGAGATCATTGTATTGAAGTACATAGGAGAGAGATTAACCACATAGCTACCGGTACAGCCCCGAGCCTTGATGGAGAACTACTCCCTCTTCATGGGAGCAGCTGATGAAGATGGCGGTGGAGATGGCAAGGGTGTCGATGGAGAAGCCTTCCGGCACTTCCCCGTCCGGCAGGTGCCGAACAGACTCTGTCCCCGATCTTGGCTTCGCGAGGGCGCCGGCTCGAACTTTTCTCGTATCGTGGCTTTTTCCGTAAGGGTTTTCGTGGGCTTTAAATAGGCGAAGAGGCGGCGCAGAGGGTCAACGAGGCGACGACACCATAGGTGGCGCGGCCAGGGCCCGGGCCGCGCCACCATGTCATCTGGGCCCACCAGGCCCCCCTCCGCGCTCTCGGGTGTTCTGAAGCTTCGTGGAAAAATAGGAACCCGGGCGTTGATTTCGTCCAATTCGAGAATATTTCGTTACTAGGATTTCTGAAACCAAAAAGCAAAACGACACTTCGGCATCTTGTTAATAGGTTAGTTCCAAAATGCATAAATATGACATATAATGTGTATAAACATGTAGGTATCATCAATAAAGTAGCATGGAACATAAGAAATTATCGATACATTGGAGACGTATCGCATCCCTGCTTAGTTCGCTCGTCCCGAGCAGGAAAACGATAACAAAGATAATTTCTTAAGTGACATGCCATCATAAACTTGATCATATTGTAAACATATGTAATGAATGCAGCGATCAAAACAATGGTAATGACATGAGTAAACAACTGAATCATAAAGCAAAGACTTTTCATGAATAGCACTTTCAAGACAGGCATCAATAAGTCTTGCATAAGAGTTAACTCATAAAGCAATAATTTAAAGTATAGACATTGAAGCAACATAATGGAAGATTAAGTTTCAGCGGTTGCTTTCAACTTATAACATGTATATCTCATGGATATTGTCAATGTAAAGTAATATAACAAGTGCAATATGTAAGTATGTAAGAATCAATGCACAGTTCACACAAGTGTTTGCTTCTTGAGGTGGAGAGAATAGGTAAACCGACTCAACAATAAAAGTAAAAGAAAGATCCTTCAAAGAGGAAAGCATCGATTGCTATATTTGTGCTAGAGCTTTTATTTTGAAAACATGAAGAGGGCATAAAAATAAAGTTTTGAGAGGTGTTTGTTGTTGTCAACGAATGGTAGGTACTCTAACCCCTTGCCAGGCAAACCTTCAAAGAGCGGCTCCCATTTTATTTTGTTTTTGGTGGCACTCCTTCCAACCTTTCTTTCACAAACCATGGCTAACCGAATCGGGTGCCTGCCAACAATCTCATACCATGAAGGAGTGCCTTTTTATTTTAGTTTTATTATGATGACACTCCTCCCCACCTTTGCTTTCTCAAGCCATGGCTAACCGAATCCTTCGGGTGCCGTCCAACAATCACATACCATGGAGGAGTGTCTATTTTTGTTAATTAATTTGGGACTGGGAATCCCATTGCCAGCTCTTTTTGCAAAATTATTGGATAAGCGGATGAAGCCACTAGTCCATTGGTGAAAGTTGCCCAACAAGATTGAAAGATAAACACCACATACTTCCTCATGAGCTATAAAACATTGACACAAATCAGAGGTGATAAATTTTGAATGGTTTAAAGGTAGCACTCAAGCAATTTACTTTGGAATGGCTGAGAAATACCATGTAGTAGGTAGGTATGGTGGACACAAATGGCATGAATATTGGCTCAAGTATTTGGATGCATGAGAAGTAATCCCTCTCGATACAAGGTTTAGGCTAGCAAGGTTTATTTGAAACAAACACAAGGATGAACCGGTGCAGCAAAAAACTCACATAAAAGACATATTGTAAACATTATAAGACTCTACACCGTCTTCCTTGTTGTTCAAACTCTTTACTAGAAATTATCTAGACCTTAGAGAGACCAATTATGCAAACCAAATTTAGCAAGCTCTATGTATTTCTTCATTAATGGGTGCAAAGCATATGATGCAAGAGCTTAAACATGAGCACAACAATTGCCAAGTATCACATTATCCAAGACATTTTACCAATTACTACATGTAGCATTTTTCCAATTCCAACCATATAACAATTTAACGAAGAGGAAACTTCGCCATGAATATTATGAGCTAAGAACACATGTGTTCATACGAACCAGCGAGCGTGTCTCTCTCCCACACAAGGATGAACTTTATTCAGAGAACTAAGATAACAAAACAAAAACAAAAATAAAAGCACACAGACGCTCCAAGTAAAATACATAGGATGTGATGGAATAAAATATAGTTTCACTAGAAGAAACCCGATAAGTTGTCGATGAAGAAGGGGATGCCTTGGGCATCCCCAAGCTTAGATGCTTGAGTCTTCTTGAAATATGCAGGGATGAACCACGGGGCATCCCCAAGCTTAGACCTTCCACTCTTCTCGATCACATTATATCACCCTCTTCTATTGACCCTTGAAAACTTCCTTCACACAAACTTCAAGCAAACTCATTAGAGGGTTAGTGCATAATCAAAATTCACATGTTCAGAGGTGACACAAACATTCTTTTCACTTCTGGACATTGCATAAAGCTACTGGACATTAATGGATCAAAGAAATTCATCCAACATAGCAAAAGAGGCAATGCGAAATAAAAGGCAGAATCTGTCAAAAACAGAACAGTCCGTAAAGACGAATTTTAAGATGGCACCAGACTTGCTCAAATGGAAAAACTCAAAACTAATGAAAGTTGCGTACATATCTGAGGATCACGCTCGTAAATTGGCAGATTTTTTCAATTTTCTACAGAGAACTGTGCCCAGATTCGTGACAGACAGCGATGCTGTTTCTGCGCAGCGATCCCAAATATAACATCAACTTTGACATAGAAACTTTACTTGGCACAAAAACATGATAAGGAGAGGTTGCTACAGTAGTAAACAACTTCCAAGACACAAATATAAAACAAAGTACTGTAGTAAAAAAACACATGGGTTATCTCCCAAGAAGTTCTTTCTTTATAGCCATTAAGATGGGCTCAGCAGTTTTAATGATGCACTCGCAAGAAATAGTAGTTGAAGCAAAAGAGAGCATCAAGAGGCAAATTCAAAACACATTTAAATCTAACATGCTTCCTATGCATAGGAATCTTGTAAATAAACAAGTTCATGAAGAGCAAAGTAACAAGCATAGGAAGATAAAACAAGTATAGCTTCAAAAATTTCAGCACATAGAGAGGTGTTTTAGTAACATGAAAATTTTTACAACCATATTTTCCTCTCTCATAATAACTTTCAGTAGCAACATGAGCAAACTCAACAATATAACTATCACATAAAGCATTCTTATCATGAGTCTCATGCATAAAATAATTACTACTCCCAACATAAGCATAGTCATTCTTATTAATTGTAGTGGAAGCAAATTCAACAAAGTAGCTATCAAATATAGGAGGTATATTGTAATCATAATCAAATTTATCCTCCATAACAGGTGGTACAAAAGACTACTATCATTATAATCATCATAAATGGGAGGCAAAGTATCATCAAAGTAAATTTTCTCCTCAATGCTTGGGGGACTAAAAATATCATGCTCATCAAAGCCAGCTTCCCAAGCTTAGAATTTTCCATATCATTAGCAACAATAGTGTTCAAGGCATTCATATTAATATGTTCCATGGGTTTTTTAATTTTCGCATCAAACCATCCATGTCTTAAATCAGAAATAGAATAAAAAGGTCATTGTTGTCCATTATGCCTAACTAGTGTAAACAAGAAACCAAATGTCGCAATTGCAGAGTCTAAAGGAAATAGCTTAGCACACACACAATGGCGCAGAAAAGTACTGTTACCTGGAACCGAAGTATGAGTGCCTTTTACCTTTCCTCCCCGGCAACGGCTTCAAAAGTGCTTGATGTCTACGGGTGCTTTATTCTGTAGAAGTGTTGGGCCTCCAAGAGCGAGGTTTGTAGAACAGCAGCAAGTTTCCCTTAAGTGGATCACCCAAGGTTTATCGAACTCGGGAGGAAGAGGTCAAAGATATCCCTCTCATGCAACCCTGCAACCACAAAGCAAGAAGTCTCTTGTGTCCCCAACACACCTAATAGGTGCACTAGTTCGCGAAGAGATAGTGAAATACATGGTATGAATAAGTATGAGCAGTAGTACGGCGCAGAAAAGTGCTTGCTGGCGTGCGCTTGATGGTAGTAATATTGCGGAAGTAAACATGCAGAGAACGAAACAAGCAGCGACTTCAGTATTTAGGAACAAGGCCTAGGGATCATACTTTCACTAGTGGACACTCTCAACATTGATCGCATAATAAATAACTCTTTCTCATATGTGCTACATACACTCTTGTTTGATAATGAACATCATTCGTTACGTAGGATTACACGAACCCTCAATGCCTAGTTAACAAGCTCCACAACATTCGATATTCATGTTTAAGTAACCTTAGAGCATAATAGATCATTGCAAAATAAACCAAGAACTAACATAGACGCACTGTCCACATTACACTATGAAGGAGGAATAGAATCACATCAATACTATCATATATGACAATTAACTCCACGATCTACAAGAGATCATGATCATAGCCTACGACAAGAACCACACGGTGCACACACTAGCACCTTTACACCATGCGAGAGGAATAGACTACTTTAATAACATCACATGAGTAGCACACAACTAGTAGCGATACAAAGCTCATCATATGGATCTCAATCATGTAAAGCAGCTCATGAGATCATTGTATTGAAGTACATAGGAGAGAGATTAACCACATAGCTACCGGTACAGCCCCGAGCCTCGATGGAGAACTACTCCCTCTCATGGGAGCAAGCATGTGATGAAGATGGAGATGGCGTGGTGTCGATGGAGAAGCCTTCCTGGCACTTCCCGCTCCGGCGAGGCTTGAACGAGACTCTGTCCCCCGGATCTTGGCTGCGAGGGCGGCGGCTGGGAACTTTCGTATCGTGGCTTTTTCCGTGGGGTTTTCGATGCGGGGGCTTTAGGCGAAGAGGCGGCGCAGAGGGTCAACGAGGCGACGACACCATAGGTGGCGCCAGGCCAGGGCCGGCCACCATCGTCATCTGGCCCACCAGGCCCTCCGCGCTCTCTGTTGTTCAGCTTCGTGGAAAATAGGAACCTGGGCGTTGATTTCGTCCAATTCAGAATATTTCGTTACTAGGATTTCTGAAACCAAAAACAGAGACAACAGGCGCACTTCTACATCTTGTTAATAGGTTAGTTCCAGAAAATGCATAAATATGACATATAATGTGTATAAAACATGTAGGTATCATCAATAAAGTAGCATGGAACATAAGAAATTATCGATACGTTGGAGACGTATCATACCTCTATGTCGCCTGTACAAGTGTCTAAGGAGAAAGCACGCATTGGATTTCTCGCTTTTGATTATTCTCAACTTAGACATCCATACCGGGACAACATAGACAACAGATAATGGAATCCTCTTTTAATGCTTAAGCATTCATCAATAGTTAATATTCTCATAAGATTGAGGTTGTATGTCCAAACTGAAACTTCCACCATGATACATGGCTTTAGTTACCCAATGTTCTTCTCTAACATATGCATACTCAAACCATTTGATCGTGAAGTCCACTACTTCAGACAAGACAACATGCATAGCATCTCACATGATATCCAACAAAGATAAAGTTGATGGCGTCCCCAGAAAACATGGTTACCGCTCAACAAGCAACTTATAAGAATTAAGACACATAACTACATATTCATCACCACAATAGTTTTTAAGCTATTTGTCCCATGAGCTATATATTGTAAAGGTAGAGGAATGAAATTTAAAGGTAGCACTCAAGTAATTACTTTGGAATGGCGAAAATACCACATAATAGGTAGATATGGTGGACACAAATGGCATGGAGTTTGGCTCAAGGTGTTTGGATGCACGAGAAGTATTTCCTCTCAGACAAGGTTTGGTTAGCAGGTTGTTTGAAGCAAACATGTATGAACAGGTACAAAGAAACTCACACAAGAACATATTGCAAACATTATAAGGCTCTACACGTCTTCCTTGTTGTTCAAACACTTTACCCGAAAATATCTAGACTTAGAGATCAATCATGCAAACCAAATTAAACAAGCTCTACAGTAGTTCTTCATTAATAGATTAAACTGTAGGATAACGTAGCATAGAAAACAAAAAATTTCCTACAGCGAACACGCAATCCAAGCCAAGATGCAATCTAGAAGACGCTAGCAACGAGGGGGTATCGAGTCTCACCCTTGAAGAGATTCCAAAGCCTACAAGATGAGGCTCTTGTTGCTGCAGACGATCACTTGCCGCTTGCAAAAGCGCGTAGAAGATCTTGATCACGGCCACGACCGGCAACACCTCCGTCACACGTTCGGTTGTTGATGAAGACGACGTCCACCTCCCCGGCCCAATGGCACGAAGTAGTAGCTCCTCTTGAATCCGACAGCACGACGGCGTGGTGTGGCGGTGGAGAATCCGAGCTTCGCTAAGCGGGATATGGCGGAGGAGCGGGGCGCTAGGGTTTGGGGAGAGGGGGCGGCCGGCCACTATAGGGGCCAAGGTGGTGGCTTTGGTGTGTCCGGCCTCCCCTATGCTCCCTATATAGGTGGAAGCCCCAAGTGTTGGACTACAAGTCTCCGAATAAGACCCGAACCCAAAACCTTCCATATGGTGGGAAACCTTCCCAAGCTAGGATTCCCACTAGAGGTGGAATTCCACCTACCATATGGGGGTGTGGCCCTCTGTGGGGAGTCCAGGGACTCCACCCCACTAGGGTTGGTCGGCCATGGAGGGGAGTCCCATGTGACTCCACCTTCCTGGTGTTCTTCCCGGACTTTTCTAGAGAACCTTCCATAGAACCTTCCATCATTTTAATTCACATAAATGACATCCTATATATGAATCTTATTCCTCCCCATTCCGGAACTCCTCGTGATGTCGGGATCTTATCCGGGACTAACAAATATTCGAACTCCATTCCATATTCAAGTTCTACCATTTCAACATCCAACTTTAAGTGTGTCACCCTACGTTCGCGAACTATGCGGACATGGTTGAGTACTCACCCGACCAATAACCAATAGCGGGATCTGGAGATCCATAATGGCTCCCACATATTCAACGATGACTTTAGTGATCGAATGAACCATTCACATACGATACCACCCCTTTGTCACGCTATCCGCTTGTCCGAGGTTTGATCATCGGTATCACACTATACCTTGTTCAACCTCGTCTCCCGACAAGTACTCTTACTCGTACCGTGGTATGTGGTCTCTTATGAACTTATTCATATGCTTGCAAGACATTAGACGACATTCCACCGAGAGGGCCCAGAGTATATCTATCCGTCATCTGGATGGACAAATCCCACTGTTGATCCATATGCCTCAACTCATACTTCCTGATACTTAATCCCACCTTTATAACCACCCATTTACGCAGGCGTTTGATGTAATCAAAGTACCTTTCCGTGATAAGTGATTTACATGATCTCATGGTCATAAGGACTAGGTAACTATGTAACGAAAGCTTATAGCAAATAACTTAATGATCGTGATCTTATGCTACGCCTAATTGGGTGTGTCCATTACATCATTCATATAATGATATAACCTTGTTATTAATAACATCCAATGTTCATGATTATGAAACTAATCATCTATTAATCAACAAGCTAGTTAAGGCTTACTAGGGACTTCTTTGTTGTTTACATATCACACATGTATCAATGTTTCTGCTAATACAATTATAGCATGATATATAAACATTATCATAAACACAAAGATATATAATAACCATTTATTATTGCCTCTTGGGCATATCTCCAACAGTCTCCCACTTGCACTAGAGTCAATAATCTAGTTTACATATGTAAAGATATAACACCTTGGCCTTCTGGTGTTTTATCATGTTTCGCCTATGGGAGAGGTTTTAGTCTACGGATCTGACATGCTCAGAAACGTATTTATTTTGCAATTCATTTGCGTCAACGCATCACCATTTTCCAAATGAGTCGGCATATATGCTTAGTCCTCTGGTGGAACCTTAATTCCGCGGTCTGAAAAATGTCACTAATATTGTCACACACAATATAGCTTCAAAGTTCTGACACTATCGGAACTACACCAAGTTCTTAAAGAACTTTTGACTTAACATCTTTAGTCATTGTCAAAACAATGACATATTCTACCTTCGTTTGTAGAACTTCACAACATTTAGAACTCTTCTAAATCTAGCATTGTGCTACCTTTTTAATAACACTTAGCCTAATTTAGATCTGAAATTAATTCTTATATGTGACCAAACAAGTATCGGTGCAACACCTTACAGCGATTTGTTTGTCATTACCCCATATAACACCATATATATATATTGGTTCTTCCCGCACACAGGGATATTCTTACTGTTTGTCTAATGATTATCACATGAATCATTCTGGTATATGCTCCTAACCTTTAGAGCACAGGACATCTGATTTTGTACATATTATTTGTGATCCAAAATCACTCAAGTCTTTTTACTCATTGAGTGTCAGATACATTCAAGTCTTGTTAAAACTTAACATGACAAGAACATTTTCTTAATATTTATATATTGAACTACTTCAATATCCATTCTATGTACTTTGACTTAAACTTATTATGTGTTTCAATCTATCTTCATAGATCTTGACACTAAATATGTTTCAATCCATATCCTTTCATTGAAATTAATTTCTCAATGAAACCTTTTAATCAAGTATATAATTACATCATTTATAACCAACTATATGTCACCTACATAAAGTATTATAAATATGTCTCAGCGCTCCCACTTAATTTCTTGCAAATACAAGCCTCTTCATCGTCTCTTGATGAAATCAAAACTCTTTGACTATTTCATCTCGGAAGATTCCAACTCCGCGATACTCACTTCATCCAATTGAAGTTTGTATACCTATCTAGTATTCTACGGACAGCAAAACTCTTGGTTGTATTTTGTATACACCTTTAATACATACTTCTGATAAGTAATGTATTTTGCCATCCTACTAGCATATCTCATAAAAGAAATATGTAGTGATTACTAGAATAAACCACATAGACTATAAGCATTGCTACGGAAGATCTAATCTTATCGTAGTCAACTCTTTGAACTTTGTCGTAAACAATTTTTCGACAAGTCGAGCTTCTTTAAGGATATTTCATCCAAGTCTATAGATCCATTTACTTTCAAAAAGTATTCATCTATTATGGATTTCATGGCGCATGGCCATTTTAACGGAGTCAGGGCCCATCATAACTTCTTTGTTTGTAGTTGGTTTATCATTATTCAAAATCAATCCTTTGTTCACAAATCATTTATTTGATCACAAAGTAAACCATACCTACAAGGTTCAATATGTACTTCGATCTCCATGGCTAAAACACTTTGTAGTCATGGGAGCCATGATCGTCGTGGCCGCTTCCGAACAAATTCCGATGCTGCGCTATCTGATCATTATGCTCAGGTTCATAAACCTTATCAAATTATATTGTCCTCCCACTCAAATACTTCACTAGAAACAATTTCTCGGAAATAAGAAACATTGACAAACACTTTTGTCTTTGTCTCGTGGGAAGAATTCCCAATTAAATCTCTGGGATAACCAACAAAGACATTCATCCGATTTTGGTTGTAAACTCTTAGACCAAAATTTAAAGAAAGACTATTAGGGTTTATACCCATACCATAACTCGTATGGTGTCATTTCAACGGATCATGATGATGCTCTATTCAGTGTAAAAGCGGTAGTCACTAAAGCATAATCCACAAAAATATAATGGCATCATAATATTTTATCTCATCATTAATCCAACAAGGTTTGGATACATATCTTGGATACTATATCATCATTATGATACTCCAAGAAATGTGAGTTGTAGAACAATTTCATAACTATCTTAGATGTTCGCTAAAACTCGTAATTCAAATATTTCTACCATGATCCAATCATAGATATTTGACTTTTCTATTACGATGATTTCCACTTCATGCTGAAATTTATTTGAATCCATTCAAATGTTTCAAACTTCTTCCTTATTGAATATATCCACATATATATACTCAATTCATTGTTGAAAGTTTTCATGAAGTAGAAGAATCTCCCGCACACAACTATGCCCAGTGAACCACATACATCATCATGTATTTTTCCACTAAGTTAGTTGCCCGTTCAACTTTTGGCCTATGAACGGTATTTTAATCATTCTCTTTAGAAAAGATTTGCAAGCGTCAAATGATTCAAAAATCAAGTGACTCCAAAAATCCATTTGCATGGAGTTCCTTCATGCGTTCCTTTCTAACATGACCTAAATGGCGGTTCCACAAATAAGTGGAATTCAAATCATTTGCCTTATGGCATTTTAGTGTTATGTATGTGTGTTTCACCATTAAGATTTATAATAACTTATCCATCATACATGGAGTAATGTCATAATTTGAACAACTCATTGTTTTCATTTGACCAGAGCAAAATAACAATTATTAAGTTCTTTATTATAAATTCTAAGGGCTAGATAGAATGCCAACGATGAACATAATAACTCTTTATTTTTGTTCCAGACGTGCATTCCTATCATATTCCTTGTCAGTCACTTAGGCCATTGTATTCTTGTATTGCGTTGTTTTGTATGACACTTCATACCAACCAATATGGTACTAATACCCAAGAATTTCATTATGTGACTTAACTAGGAATACAACCATAACATGTATATCATTTATATACACCTGAGCTAGACTTTCTAGTCTTTTCTTTCTGCCAAAATATCTTTTGCAGTTTCTCTTTTAGCTTTCCTCATTATTCAGAAAAACACTTCAACATCAATAACTTCTAGGTTTGTTGGTCTAATACTAATAACCTTGAGGTTCTTACTTTGAAGTTGATCATCATATGACAAGTGTTCTAGATTTCACTTATTAGTAACTTTGTAATACGATGAACAATTTCACTCATAATTTTATCCATCAATTCATGACAACTTTTTGAGACCATGTCTGTACATGCTAGGCTCATAAAGTTTAACCTTAGTATTCGCATGTGCAAATCTGGCTTGCACCCGTTGTATGCACACGTAGAATCTATCACACCCGATCATCACGTGATGCTTCGAAACGACGAGTCTTAGCAACGGTGCATACTAAGGATGATAACTTCATGGATACGCGAATATTATTAGTGCCCCAATAGTTGGAGGATTGTGACGCCTGGCGTCTTCAACCTTCATACATTCCCATAAAACTTATGAGTTTATGTAGTCTCACCAAATTATATTCTATCATCTTGCAATAAGGTCTTAGATATCACATATATCTCATACCTTGATTATTTCTGAAAACTAAATTTTCAGCTCCTTACTTTTCAAACAAATTTGAACTTCAAGTTTGACGGAGACAAGATAACTTTAGGTACTAATTGAAACCATAGCTCTTTGACTCAACAATATGAGGTTTACTAAAAGTTTGCAATAGGACTTAATTAATTCTTGATTCTTTAACAATACGGTACCAATCCGTAAAGTTTCTTGTCAGATTTTAACAGTATTTCTATCTCAATAATAAGACTAGCGCATGGTAGAAAAACGGATGCCAATACTACAAAATTAATTCAAAATACTACTCAGACTATGTTTATGATAATTAGTTCATGTTTTAATCTAATTACTAATGAACTCCCACTTAATACAACATCCCTCATAGTTGTTAAGTGGTACACGATCCAAATCCACTACACCAAAACCGATCATCACGTGAGATGATGTAGCTTCAATGGTGAACATCAACATGTTGATCATATCATCCATATGACTCGTGTTCAACCTTTCGGTTTCCGTTGTCCCGAGGCCATGTCTGTACATGCTAGGCTCAAGCAAACCCAAGTATTCCGCGTGTGCAACATGGCTTACACCCGTTGTATGTGAACGTTGAGTCTATCACATCCGATCATCACGAGATGCTTCGAAACGACGAACTATATCAACGGTGCATACGAGGGGAGAACACTTTATTATCTTGATATTAATGTGAGGGATCATCTTATAATGCTACCGTCGCGATCTAAGCAAAATAAGATGCATAAAGGATTAACATCACATGCAATTCATATGTGATATGATATGGCCCTTTAGTCTTTGCCTTCGATCTTCATCTCCAAAGCACGGACATGATCTCCATCATCAACGGGCATGATCTCCATCATCGTCGGCGTAGCGTCAAGGTCCATGGCGCCGTCTTCATGGTTGTTCACCTCATGTAGCAACTATTACAACTACTTTGAAATACTACTCAACATGAAAATTAAAGACAACCATAAGGCTCCTGCCGGTTGCCACAATACAATAATGATCATCTCATACATAGTCATCATCACATTATGGCCATATCACATCACCAAACCCTGCAAAAACAAGTTAGACGTTCTCTAATTTGGTTTGCATATTTTACGTGGTTTAGGGTTTTCGAGCAAGATCCAATCTACCTACGAACATCAACCACAACGGTGATACTAGTGTTGTCAATAGAAGAGTAAATTGAATCTTCACTATAGTAGGAGAGACAGACACCCGCAAAGCCACTTATGCAATACAAGTTGCATGTCAAGCGTGGAGCAAATCTCATGAACGCGGTCATGTAAAGTTAGCCCGAGCCGCTTCATCCCACTATGCCACAAAGATGCAAAGTACTCAAGCTAAAGATAACATAAGCATCAACGCCCACAAAACCATTGTGTTCTACTCGTGCAACCATCTATGCATAGACACTGCTCTGATACCACTGTAGGATAACGTAGCATAGAAAACAAAAATTTTCCTACGGCGAACACGCAATCCAAGCCAAGATGCAATCTAGAAGACGGTAGCAACGAGGGGATTATCGAGTCTCACCCTTGAAGAGATTCCAAAGCCTACAAGATGAGGCTCTTGTTGCTGCGGTAGACGATCACTTGCCGCTTGCAAAAGCGCGTAGAAGATCTTGATCACGGCGCCACGAACGGGCAGCACCTCCGTACTCGGTCACACGTTCGGTTGTTGATGAAGACGACGTCCACCTCCCCGTTCCAGCGGGCAGCAGAAGTAGTAGCTCCTCTTGAATCCGACAGCACGACGGCGTGGTGTCGGTGGTGGAGAAATCCGGCGGAGCTTCGCTAAGCGTGCGGGATATGGTGGAGGAGCGGGGCGCTAGGGTTTGGGGAGAGGGGGTGGCCGGCCACTATAGGGGCGGCCAAGGTGGTGGCTTTGGTGTGGCCGGCCCCCTCCCCTATGCCCCTCATTATATAGGTGGAAGCCCCAAGTGTTGGACTACAAGTCTCCGAATAAGACCCGAACCCAAAACCTTCCATATGGTGGGAAACCTTCCCAAGCTAGGATTCCCACTAGAGGTGGGAATTCCACCTACCATATGGGGGGGTGGCCGGCCCCTTATGGGGGAGTCCACTTGGGACTCCACCCCACTAGGGTTGGCCGGCCATGGAGGTGGAGTCCCATGTGGACTCCACCTTCCTAGGTGTGTTCTTCCGGACTTTTCTAGAACCTTCTAGAACCTTCCATAGAACCTTCCGAATCATTTTAATTCACATAAAATGACATCCTATATATGAATCTTATTCTCCGGACCATTCCGGAACTCCTCGTGATGTCCGGGATCTTATCCGGGACTCCGAACAAATATTCGAACTCCATTCCATATTCAAGTTCTACCATTTCAACATCCAACTTTAAGTGTGTCACCCTACGGTTCGCGAACTATGCGGACATGGTTGAGTACTCACTCCGACCAATAACCAATAGCGGGATCTGGAGATCCATAATGGCTCCCACATATTCAACGATGACTTTAGTGATCGAATGAACCATTCACATACGATACCAATTCCCTTTGTCACGCGATATTTTACTTGTCCGAGGTTTGATCATCGGTATCACACTATACCTTGTTCAACCTCGTCTCCTGACAAGTACTCTTTACTCGTACCGTGGTATGTGGTCTCTTATGAACTTATTCATATGCTTGCAAGACATTAGACGACATTCCACCGAGAGGGCCCAGAGTATATCTATCCGTCATCGGGATGGACAAATCCCACCGTTGATCCATATGCCTCAACTCATACTTTCCGATACTTAATCCCACCTTTATAACCACCCATTTATGCAATGGCGTTTGATGTAATCAAAGTACCTTTCCGGTATAAGTGATTTACATGATCTCATGGTCATAAGGACTAGGTAACTATGTAACGAAAGCTTATAGCAAATAACTTAATGACGTGATCTTATGCTACGCTTAATTGGGTGTGTCCATTACATCATTCATATAATGATATAACCTTGTTATTAATAACATCCAATGTTCATGATTATGAAACTAATCATCTATTAATCAACAAGCTAGTTAAGAGGCTTACTAGGGACTCTTTGTTGTTTACATATCACACATGTATCAATGTTTCGGTTAATACAATTATAGCATGATATATAAACATTATCATAAACACAAAGATATATAATAACCATTTATTATTGCCTCTTGGGCATATCTCCAACATAAACTACATGATGCAAGAGCTTAAACATGATCTAAGAGAGCTCAAACAATTGCCAAATTGCCAAACCATATGCAGCATTTTCCAATTCCAACCAAATAGCAATTTAACGAAGCAATAAGCTTTCGCCATGAACATTAAAGCACAATTAAGAACACAAGTGTTCCATATGAAAAAGCGGAGCGTAATATCTCCAATATAAGAATGGCGGGATCCAACTTTATTCAAAACAAAACAAAAATAAAAACAAACCGACGCTCCAAGTAAAGAACATAAGAATGTGACAGAATAAAAATATAGTTTCACTAGAAGTGACCTGATAATGTTGTCGATGAAGAAGGGGATGCCTTGGGCATCCCCAAGCTTAGATGCTTGAGTCTTCTTAAAATATGCAGGGATGAACCACCGGGCATCCCCAAGCTTAGACCTTTCACTCTTCTTGATCATAGTATATCATCCTCTTCTCTTGACCCTTGAAAACTTCCTTCACACAAACTTCAAGCAAACTCATGAGAGGGTTAGTGCATAACCACAAATTCACATATTCAGAGGTGACACAATCATTCTTAACACTTCTGGACATTGCACATAGCTTCTGAAAGTTAATGGAACAAAGAAACTCATTCAACATAGTAAAAAGGGCAATGCGAAATAAAAGACAGAATCTGTCAAAAACAGAACAGTCCGTAAAGATGCATCTGGACTGGGCACTTAACTTGCTCAAATGGAAAAACTCAAAACTAATGAAAGTTGCGTACATATCTGAGGATCACGCTTGTAAATTTGCAGATTTTTTCGAATTTTTTACAGAGACTTGTGCCAGAATTCGTGACAGACAGCAATGCTGTTTCTGCGCAGCGATCCCAAATATAACATCAACTTTAGCATAGAAATTTTACTTGGCACAAAAACATGATAAGGAGAGGTTGCTACAGTAGTAAACAACTTCCAAGACTTAACAAAACAAAAATTGCTGTAGTAAAATAAACACATGGGTTATCTCCCAAGAAGTGCTTTTTTTAACGCCTTTCAGCTAGGCGCAAAAGTGCAAATCAAGTAACATCAAGAGTAGAAGCATCAACATCATAACTTGTTCTAATGATAGAATCAAAAGGCAACTTCATTCTCTTTCTAGGGAAGTGTTCCATACCTTTCTTGAGAGGAAATTGATATTTAATATTACCTTCCCTCATATCAATAACAGCACCAACGTTCGAAGAAAAGGTCTTCCCAACACAATAGGACAAGATGCATTGCATTCGATATCCAAGACAACAAAATCAACGGGGACAAGGTTATTGTTAACCGTAATGTGAACATTATCAATCCTCCCCAAAGGTTTCTTTTTAACATTATCGGCAAGATTAACATCCAAATAACAATTCTTCAATGGTGGCAAGTCAAGCATATCATAAATCTTTTTAGGCATAACGGAAATACTTGCACCAAGATCACATAAAGCATTACACTCAAAATCATTGAATTTCATCTTAATGATGGGCTCCCAACCATCTTCTAATTTCCTAGGAATAGAAGCTTCAAGTTTTAATTTCTCTTCCCTAGCTTTAATGAGAGCATTTGTAATGTTTGTAAAGGCTAAATTTATAGCACTAGCATTGGGACTTCTAGCAAGTTTTTGTAAGAACTTTATAACTTCAGTAATATGACAATCATCAAAATCTAAACCATTATGTTCTACAACAATGGAATCATTGTCACCAATATTTTGAAAAATTTCAGCAGTTTTATCACAAACAGCAGTTTCAGCAGTTTCAGGCAATTTTGTGCTTTGCACTAGGAGTAGAAACATTGCCAACACCAATTATTTTACCATTAATAGTAGGAGGTGCAGCAACATGTGAAGAATCAACATTACTAGTGGTGGTAATAGTCCATACTTTAGCTACATTATTTTCTTTAGCAAGTTTTTTTTTTCTTCTCTATCCCACCTAGCATGCAATTCAGCCAACAATCTAATATTATCATTAATTTGAACTTGGATGGCATTTGTTTTAGCAAACCTAGCATCTTCAACTTTCTCAGGCATAACTTTCAATTTTAAAAGATCAACATCAAGAGCAAGACTATCAACCTTAGAAGCAAGAATATCAATTTTACTAAGCTTTTCTTCAACAGTTTTATTGAAAGCAGTTTGTGTACTAATAAATTCTTTAAGCATCACTTCAAGACCAGAGGGTACACTCTTATTATTATTGTAAGAATTACCATAAGAATTACCATAACCATTACCATTATTAGAAGGATATGGCCTAAAGTTGTTGTTACCATAATTATTCCTATAAGCATTGTTGTTGAAATTATTGTTCTTAATGAACTTCACATCAACATTTTCTTCTTGAGCAACTAATGAAGCTAAAGGAACATTATTAGGATCAATATGAGATCTACCATTTGCAAGCATAGACATAATAGCATCAATCTTATCACCCAAAGAAGAGGTTTCTTCAACAGAATTTACCTTCTTACCTTGAGGAGTTCTTTCAGTGTGCCATTCAGAGTAATTGATCATCATATCATCAAGTAATTTAGTTGCGGCGCCCAGGGTGATGGACATAAAAGTACCTCCAGCAGCTGAATCCAATAGGTTCCTTGAGGAAAAATTCAATCCTGCATAAAAGGTTTGGATGATCATCCAAGTAGTCAGTCCATGGGTTGGGCAATTCTTTACCAAAGATTTCATTCTCTCCCATGCTTGAGCAACATGTTCATTATCAAATTGTTTAAAATTCATTATGCTACTTCTCAAAGATATAATCTTAGCAGGAGGATAATATTTACTAATAAAAGCATCTTTGCATTTAGTCCATGAATCAATACTATTCTTAGGCAAAGATAGCAACCAATCTTTAGCTCTTCCTCTTAATGAGAAAGGAAACAATTTCAGTTTTATAATATCACCATCTATATCCTTATACTTTTGCATTTCACAAAGTTCAACAAAATTATTAAGATGGGCAGCAGCATCATCAGTACTAACACCAGAAAATTGCTCTCTCATAACAAGATTCAGTAAAGCAGGTTTAATTTCATAGAATTCTGCTGTAGTAGCAGGTGGAGCAATAGGAGTACATATAAAATCATTATTATTTGTGCTAGTGAAGTCACACAACTTAGTATTTTCAGGAGTACCCATTATAACAGTAGTAAAGTAAACTAGGCAAATAAAGTAAAGACAAGTAACTAATTTTTTTGTGTTTTTGATATAGAGAACAAGACAGTAAATAAAGTAAAGCTAGCAACTAATTTTTTTGTGTTTTGTTTAAGTGCAGCAAACAAAGTAGTAAATAAAATAAAGCAAGACAAAAACAAAGTAAAGAGATTGGAAGTGGAGACTCCCCTTGCAGCGTGTCTGATCTCCCCGGCAACGCGCCAGAAAAAGCTGCTTGATGCGCGTAGATGTACACGTCCGTTTGGGAACCCCAAGAGGAAGGTATGATGCGCACAGCGGCAAGTTTTCCCTCAGAAAGAAACCAAGGTTACCAGTAGGAGCCAAGAAGCACGTGAAGGTTGTTGGTGGAGGAATGTAGTGCGGCGCAACACCGTGAAACCGGCGCCAACGTGGAACCCGCACAACACAATCAAAGTACTTTGCCCCAACGTAATGTGAGGTTGTCAATCTCACCGGCTTGCCGAAACAAAGGATTAAGCGTATCGAGTGGAAGATGGTGTTTGTTTGCAAAGAACAGTAAAAGCAGTAGAATGTATTCAGATGTAAAAGAATGGACCCACAGTTCACTAGTGGTGTCTCTCCAATAAGATAACTAACATGCTGGGTGAACAAATTACAGAGCAATTGACAAATAAAGATTCAATACATATCAACGATGATTACTATGTGATTTAATCAGGGCATTACGACAAAGTACATAGACCGCTATCCAGCATGCATCTATGCCTAAATAATCCACCTTCAAGTTATCATCCGAACCCCTTCCGTATTAAGTTGTAAACAACATATAATTGCATTAAGTATGGTAATGTAATCAACACAAATATCCTTAGACAAAGCATCAATGTTTTATCCCTAGTAACAACAGCACATCCACAATCTTAGAACTTTCTCTCACTGTCCCAGATTAAATGGAGGCATGAACCCACTATCGAGCATAATTACTCCCTCTTGAGTTACAAGTATCAACTTGGCCAGAGCCTCTACTAGCAACGGAGAGCTGCAAGAACATAAACAACACATATATGATAGATTGATAATCAACTTAACATAGTATTCTCTATTCATCGGATCTCACCAAACACAACATGTAGCATTACAAATAGATGATCTTGATCATGTTAGGCAGCTCACAAGATCTATAACAATGAAAGCACAAGCGGAGAAGACAACCATCTAGCTACTGCTATGGACCCATAGTCCAAGGATGAACTACTCACGCATCAATCCGGAGGCGGGCAGGATGATGTACCCCTCCGTGATGATTCCCCTCCGCAGGTGCCGGAGGCGATCTCCGAATCCCCGAGATGGGATTGGCGACGGCGGCCTCTCAGTAATGTTTTCCGTATCGTGGCTCTCGGTACAGGGGGTTTTACGACGGAGGCTTTAAGTAGGCGGAAGGGTAGGTCAAAGGGCGTCACGAGGGGCCCACACCACAGGCCGCGCGGCCAGGGCCTGGGCCGCGCCGCCTGGTGAGTCGCCACCTCGTGGCCCCACTTCGTCTCCTCCCCTTCGGAAGCTTCGTGCAAAAATAGGCCCCGGGCGTTGATTTCGTCCAATTCCGAGAATATTTCCTTACTAGGATTTCTGAAACCAAAAACAGCAGAAAAACAGAACTGGCACTTCGAGCATCTTGTTAATAGGTTAGTGCCGGAAAATGTAAAATAACGATGTATATGTAAAACACTCAAGTATTGTAATAAAAGTAGCATGGAACATAAGAAATTATAGATACGTTTGCGACGTATCACCCCCTACCCCCCCTCCCCGTTGTCGTGGGGGGCTCCCAACCGCCTCCTCGTTCGATGGGTCAGCCGTGATGGCTCCTTTGGGTCCGGATATGGCGTAGCCGCCGACGTCAGGATGTATTTCAACGCGACAAGCAGCGTTGAGGCCTTCTCCGGGTAGGACGATGGTGGGTGGTGTAGAGGTGGCCTTCCCCTTCCGTGGCTCGGCCTCTCTGGCTGCTGTGCATGGTTTGGTACCGAGGCAGGTGGTCGGTGAGGTCTAGGATCCGACACAGTCAGAGCCGATGATGGTGACATCCTTTAGAGTCGCACCTTGTTCAAGGTGGTGTTGTTGGGATTCTCCCGCTTCATGCCTAGAGGTTCGAGGGAAAACCCTAGATCTAGGTCTCTAGGATCGGACAATGTCGACATTGTGTCGCTCTCCCTGTTGGGGGCATCGTCTTGAAACACGTGATGCCTAGAGAGGTCTTCTGGTGGAGCTTTGTTTCATCTACTGTGTCGACGGCGGCGGATCTCGGCGGCATGGTGCAGCGGGGTCTCGGCGGCGGACGCATGATGATGAATGCGGGCAGGGTGGTGGCGCTCTTTGGGGCTATGGCGGCATCGTCGGCAGGAACAATAGTGATTATTTGGAATTTATTCTGAAGATTGCTCAACAGTTTATTGACGGTAACAACTTCTATAGTGTGTGCATGAGATGCTCGCTAAGAGTTTGCTAGACGGGATACGCGTTCTAATTTTGCTTAATGGGTGTCTCGGGTATGTGATACATCTTTAGGATACAAGGACATCTAAAGGTATAATTGATGCAACCCCATGGGCTCCTCACAGCGATTAGCGCTTCGTGATCGTTGGATTTTGTCAAATGGTTAATCTTGACCGTCATTTTTTTCACTGCCTCCATATAAAAACGAGCCTCTCACTAGAAAACCCTAGCCTCCATCATCTTCTGCCCCTCACGCCCGCACCCGCCCCCAATCAGCTGCCCCCGTTTCTGCCCAATCCCCACCTCCATCTCTTGCCCAATCCTCTCCTCCATCTCTCCCCCAATCACCTCCAGCTCCTCTGCACCGCTTCTCCTCCACTGGCCTTCTCCATGGCTGGAGAGGCAAAGGGACAACCATAGCGCCATGGATGAGGAGGCAGAGCTCGTTGTGGAGGAGCACTCGGGACCGTAGCGCCCCATGGAGGATTTCCTCGCCATCAACGCATCATCCCTAGGTGGAGCTGTCATTCTTACCTTGGTTTCCCATCTCCTTCCTAAAACATCTTCTTATCTGCTCCCTGTTGCGAGGTTGTTATGTGTGCAGGTAAGGTGTTTGTGTAAATGCTAAGGGCAAAAACAACAATGGAAAGATGTTAATTTATGTGCATCTAGAAAAATGTATGTTGTGGTAAGGTGCGTGTGTTGATTTTACCCGCCTCCATGCAGCTTGAGATGTTGCTGCCCTCATCCTTGTCAAGGTGAAGCGGCCGATGGATAAGAGGATTGGCCGTCGGAGAAGAAGTTAGCGTTGCCAAGGCGTTGTGGTGAGCAGAGCCATGGCGGACCTGTACTTCGACGGAAGGGCGGCAGCCGAGGCTGGAAGTACCGCTGGAGATGGAGGATCACCTCCACAGCTTTGTTTCATCGGGATTTGTCGGCTGGCCGGAGGCCTCGGCTTGCAGGATGACGACGAGCTCAACGAGGGATGGGGAGGCGGCGGGACATGAATCAGCGCAAGCTCGAGAGGGCAGGAGACCATGGCGACTAGGGTTTCCACATTTGCCCTGCGCCGATGAAGATGGTGAGTCTAGACGTGCTTGTCCCCTAGGAAGCGATGACCGCCCGTGTTGCGCTGGAGTTGGAGGATCCCCTCCACAACTTAGTTTCGTCCGCGTCAAGCTCACGTGTAAAGGTAAGCTCCTGATCTGATCCCCTTGCCCAGACCTAAAACATGATTCAGTTCATCTTTTTCTTGCGCCCATGTTTGTTATATGGAGTGCACAGGAATTCTTGAATTGCTTGATTGAGGTTCTAAGATTGTTGGCACTTGTTAGGTCTGTCATATAGAACCAGTTTGCTGAAACTCTATAATACGAGGCCAGGGATTAGTACTGTATTGTTAACACCTAACAAAAGCAAGACTTTCATTGATAAAAGCGGCTGCGAGGATCACCTGGTGGTCTGATGGGGGAAGTTAGCACTGCTGCCTCTATGATCTTTTCCCACTGCTAAGATAATAATGCTTGGATTTTTGGTTTTTTTTTCTTTGCTTGTATTTACTCTCCATCGTAAGCTCCCTGGATTATCTCCGAAACTGACTTGCCTGTTATGCAGCATGGCCTGTGTGGCATTCCTACCACACAACTTTGGTTATGCTCCAAGGTACTAATGAATTGATTGCATGGCTATCGCCGTCAGCGGTTCTTCTTATATTCAGGTCAGAAGTTGATCTCTCAAGATTAATTGCATTTTGATTATTTTCCTGTTTTCTCATTTGATTGCATAATATGTATATATATGTGCGATGACCTGAAGATTGATTCCTGTAGTGCCATATGAGTGCATTAAAAGGAACAAGATTTGAATCAGCCAAATTGATACTGAGAAAGCACATGGCGGCAGCCATGATCTCTACCCCGGCAGAAGAAAAGGTGCCGTGGCTAGAGGAGGCAGAGTTCGGCATGGGGAGCAGGCGAGGAATATGCAGAGGCGATGCATCGGTGTGAGGAAGCTGTTGCAGCTACATGTTGAACGAGAAAAGATAGTTTCCGGCAACATCCTCCAAGATTCCTCCATTCGTGAACTACGAATATCGAATGACTCAGGTTAATATCTCCTCTTCTTTCATTTGTTTTACACCCGTTTCTAGAAGGGAATTGGCAAATAAGGCCATGGGAGACCAACACAGAAGGCATCTCAGCCCAGCGACCAGGTGTTCTTTTTTAGGTGATGTTACTCTGTGAGCTTTCTTTATGACGCAAACAGAGGTGCAGCGTTGGCGGCTTCTAATGTGTCGCCACCACCTGGAGTCGCTTTGTCGCCGTGACCATTTCCGCTGCCTAACAAGGTACCTTTCCAAATACCAATCCCTACTCTCCTCATAGTTGCTTGTTGTGTGTGACCTATGTGCTTGCTACTATGCTTGCGTTTAGCTGTCTGCCTATTTGATGTTGGAGATATGCCCAAGAGGCAATAATAAAATGGTTATTATATATCTTTGTGTTTATGATAAATGTTTACATATCATGCTATAATTGTATTAACCGAAACATTGATACATGTGTGTTGTGTAAACAACAAGGAGTCCCTAGTAAGCCTCTTGAGTAACTAGCTTGTTGATTAATAGATGATCAAGGTTTCATGATCATGAACATTGGATGTTATTAATAACAAGGTTATGTCATTAAGTGAATGATATAATGGACATACACCCAATTAAGCGTAGCATAAGATCACGTCATTAAGTTCAAGTTGCTATAAGCTTTCCGATACATAGTTACCTAATCCTTCGACCATGAGATCATATAAATCACTTATATCGGAAGGGTACTTTGATTACATCAAACGCCACTGCGTAAATGGGTGGTTATAAAGGTGGGATTAAGTATTCAGAAAGTATGAGTTGAGGCATATGGATCAAGAGTGGGATTTGTCCATCCCGATGACGGATAGATATACTCTGGGCCCTCTCGGTGGAATGTCGTCTAATTGGCTTGCAAGCATATGAATGGTTCATAAGAGACCACATACCACGGTACGAGTAAAGAGTACTTGTCAGGAGACGAGGTTGAACAAGGTATCGTGATACCGATGATCAAACCTCGACAAGTAAAATATCGCGTGACAAAGGGAATCGGTATCGTATGTAATGGTTCAATCGATCACTAAAGTCATCGTTGAATATGTGGGAGCCATTATGGATCTCCAGGTCCCGCTATTGGTTATTGGTTGAGAGAAGTCTCAACCATGTCGCATAGTTCACGAACCGTAGGGTGACACACTTAAGGTTTGATGTCGTTTAAGTAGATATGGAATATGGAATGGAGTTCGAAGTTTTGTTCGGAGTCTCGGATGGGATCCAGGACATCACGAGGAGGTCCGAAATGGTCCGGAGAATAAGATTCATATATAGGAAGTCATATTCCAAGTTTGGAAATGATCCGGTGCATTTATGGAAGGTTCTAGAAGGTTCTAGAAAAGTCCGGAAGAAATCACCATGGAAAGTGGAGTCCCGGAGGGACTCCACCTAGCATGGCCTGCCAAACCCTAAGGGGGAGGAGTCCCAGGTGGGCTCCTCATGGTTGGCCGGCCAACCCCCCAAGGAAGGGGTGGGAGTCCCACCTTGAGTGGGATTCCCCCCTTGGGAAGGTTTCCCACCTTAGGCAAGTATTGGGTTGGGGTCTTATTCGAAGACTTGTAGCCTAACTCTTGGGGGTTCCACCTATAAAAAGAGGGACAAGGGGAGGGGGCCGGCCACTTCAAGCCACAACCTTGGCCGCCCCCTTTGTGGCCGGCCAAGCCCCTCTCCCCAAACCCTAGCACCTCTCCTCCACATACAACTCCCGCATACGCTTAGCGAAGCCCTGCCGGAGCTCTCCACCACCACCGCCACCACGCCGTCGTGCCGCTGGGATTCCGAGAGGATCTACTACTTCCGCTGCCCGCTGGAACGGGGAGGAGGACGTCGTCTTCATCAACACCGTAGGTGTGACCGAGTACGGAGGTGCTGCCCGATTGTGGCACCGTCAAGATCTTCACGCGCTTTTGCAAGCGGTAAGATCTTCTACGCGCTTGCAAGCGGCAAGTGATCGTCTACCGCAGCAACAAGAGCCTCATCTTGTAGGCTTTGGAAATCTTCAAGGGTGAGTCTCGATCATCTCCTCTCTCGTCTTCTAGATTGCATCTTGACTTGGATTGCGTTCTCGGTAGGAATTTTTTGTTTTCTATGCAACGAATCCCTACAGTGGTATCAAAGCCGTGTCTATGCATAGATGGTTGCACGTAGAACACAATTCTTTTGTGGGCGTTGATGATTTGTTGTCTTTAGTTCGAGTACTTTGCATCTTTGTGGCATGGTGGGATGAAGCGGCTCGGGCTAACTTTACATGACCGCGTTCATGAGACTTGCTCCACGTTCGACATGCAACTTGTATTGCATAAGTGGCTTTGGGGTGTCTGTCTCTCCCACCATAGTGAAGATTCAATTTACTCTTTCTATTGACAACACTAGTATCACCGTTGTGGTTCATGTTCGTAGGTAGATTAGATCTTACTCGAAAACCCTAAACCACGTAAATATGCAAACCAAATTAGAGACGTCTAACTTGTTTTTGCAGGGTTTGGTGATGTGATATGGCCATGATGTGATGATGAATATGTATGAGATGATCATTATTGTATTATAGCCCGGCAGGAGCCTTATGGTTGTCTTTAAATTTCATGTTGAGTAGTATTTCAAAATAGTTGTAATAGTTGCTACATGAGGTGAACAACCATGAAGACGCGCCATGGACCTTGACGCTACGCCACGATGATGGAGATCATGCCCGTTGATGATGGAGATCATGTCCGTGCTTTGGAGATGAAGATCAAAGGCGCAAAGACTAAAGGGGCATATCATATCACATATGAATTGCACGTGATGTTAATCCTTTATGCATCTTATTTTGCTTAGAACGCGACGTAGCATTATAAGATGATCCCTCACATTAATATCAAGATAATAAAGTGTTCTCCTCGTATGCACTCGTTGATATAGTTCGTCGTTTCGAAGCATCTCGTGATGATCGGATGTGATAGACTCAACGTTCACATACAACGGGTGTAAGCCATGTTGCACACGCGGAATACTTGGTTTGCTTGACGAGCCTAGCATGTACGACATGGCCTCGGACAACGGAAACCGAAAGGTTGAACACGAGTCATATGGATGATATGATCAACATGTTGATGTTCACCATTGAAGCTACATCATCTCACGTGATGATCGGTTTTGGTATAGTGGATGTGGATCGTGTACCACTTAACAACTATGAGGGATGTTGTATTAAGTGGGAGTTCATTAGTAATTAGATTAAAACATGAACTAATTATCATAAACATAATCTGAGTAGTATTTTTAATTAATTTGTAGTATTGGCATCCGTTTTTCTACCATGCGTTAGTCTTGTAATTGAGATTGAAATACTGTTAAATCTGACAAGTAACTTTACGGACTGGTACCGTATTGTTAAAGAATCAAGAAATGATTAAGTCCTATTGCAAACTTTTAGTAAAAACCTCACATTGTTGATTCAAAGAGCTATGGTTTCAATTAGTACCTAAAGTCATCTTGTCTCCGTGAAACTTGAAGTTCAAATCTGTTTGAAAAGTAAGGAGCTGAAAATTTAGTTTTCAGAAATAAGCGAGGTATGAGATATATGTGATATCTAAGACCTTGTTGCAAGATGATAGAATATAATTTGGTGAGACTACATAAACTCATAAATTTTATGGGAATGTATGAAGGTTGAAGACGCCAGGCGTCCCAATCCTCCAAACTATTGGGGCACTAACAATATTCGCATATCCATGAAGTGGTCATCCTTAGTATGCACCGTTGCTAAGACTCGTCGTTTCGAAGCATCTCGTGATGATAGGGTGTTATTGATTCCACGAGTGCATACAACGGGTGCAAGCCAGATTTGCACATGCAAATACTAAGGTTAAACTTTACGAGCCTAGCATGTACACATGGTCTCGAAAAGTCGTCATGATATGATGGATAAAATTATGAGTGAAATTTTTCATCATATTACGAAGTTACTAATAGTGAAATCTGGAACACTTGTCATATGATGATCAACTTCAAAGTAAGAACCTCAAGGTTATCGGTATTTGACCAACAAACCTAGAAGTTATTGAAGGTGAAGTGTTTTCTGAGAATGAGGAAAGCTAAAAGAGAAACTACAAAAGATATTTTGGCAGAAAGAAAGAAAATACTAGAAAGTCTAGCTCAGGTGTATATAAATGATATACATGTTATGGATGTATTCCTTGTTTGGTCACATAATGAAATTCTTGGGTATTTGTACTAGATTGGTTGGTATGAGATGTCATACAATATAACACAATACAAGAATATGATGGCCTAAGTGACTAATAAGGAATATGGTAATAATGCACATCTGGAACATAATAAAGTGTTATTATGCTTGTCGTTGGCATTCTACCTAGCCCTTATAATTTATAATAAAGAACTTAATAATTGTTATTTTGCTCTGGTCAAATGAAAACAATGAGTTGTTCAAATTATGACATTAATCCATGTACGATGGATAAGTTATTATAAATCTTAATGGTGAAACACACATACATAACACTGACACTAAAATGCCATAAGGCAAATGATTTGAATTCCACTTATTTGTGGAACCGCCATTTAGGTCATGTTAGAAAGGAACGTATGAAGGAACTCCATGCAAATGGATTTTTGGAGTCATTTGATTTTTGAATCGTTTGGCGCTTGCAAATCTTTTCTAAAGAGAATGACTGAAATACCGTTCATAGGCCAAGAGTTGAACGGGAAACTAACTTAGTGAAAACATATATGATGATGTATGTGGTTCACTGGGCATAGTTATGTGCGGGAGATTCTTCTACTTCATGAAAACTTACAACAATGAATTGAGTACATATATGTGGATATATTCGATAAGGAAGAAGTTTGAAACATTTGAATGGATTCAAATAAATTTCAGCATGAAGTGGAAATCATCGTAATAGAAAAGTCAAATATCTATGATTGGATCATAGTGGAAATATTTGAATTACGAGTTTTAGCGAACATCTAAGAGAGTTATGAAGTTGTTCTACAACTCACGTTTCTTGGAGTATCATAGTAATGATGGAGTATCCGAGAGATGTATCCAAACCTTGTTGGATCAATGATGAGATAAAATATTGATGCCATTATATTTTTGTGGATTATGCTTTAGAGACTACCGCTTTTACACTGAATAGAGCATCATCATGATCCGTTGAAATGACACCATACGAGTTATGGCATGGGTATGAACCCTAATAGTCCTTTCTTAAATTTTGGTATGCATAGCATAAGGTGAACCAAAATCGGATGAATGTCTTTGTGGGTTATCCCAAAGAATTAATTGGGAATTCTTTCCACTATGGAGACAAAGACAAAAGTGTTTGTCGATGTTTCTTACTTATTTCCAAGAAATTGTTTTTAGCAAAGTATTTGAGTGGGGGACAATAGAACTTGATAAGGTTTATGAACCTGAGCATAATGATCGAGTAGCGTAGCATCGAATTAGTTCGAGCGGCCACGACGATCATGGCTCCCATGTCTACAAAATGTTATAGTCATGGAGATCAAAGTACTTATTGAACCTTGTAGGTATGATTTACTTTGTGAAAATAAATGATTTGTGAACAAAGGATTGTTTTTGAACAATGATAAACCAACTACAAACAAAGAAGTTATGATGGGCCTGACTCCGTTAAAATGGCTATACACCATGAAATCCAAGATAGATGAATATTTTTGAAAGTAAATGGATCTATAAAATTGATGAACTTGGATGGAATATCCTTGAATAAGCTCATTTGTCGAAAAGTTGTTTACGATAAAGTTCAAAGAGTTGACTACTATAAGATTAGATCTTCCGTAGCAATGCTTATAGTCTATGTGGATTATTCTAGTAATCGCTACATATTTCTTTCATGAGATATGATAGTAGGATGGCAAAATACATTACTTATCAGAAGTGTGTATTAAAGGTGTATACAAGATACAACCAATTGTTTTGCTAGTCCGTGGAATACTAGATAGGTATACGAACTTCAATTGGATGAAGTGAGTATCATGGAATTGGAATCTTCACCGGATGAAATAGTCAAAGAGTTTTTGATTTCATCAGAAACGATGAAGGTGCTTGCATTTGCAAGAAATTAAGTGGGAGCGCTAAGACATATTTGTAATACTTTATGTAGCTGACATATCGTTGATTATAAATAGTGTAATTATATAATTGATTAAAAGGTTTCATTGAGAATTAGCTTCAATGAAAGGATATGGACTGAAACATATTTAGTGACAAGATCTATGAAGATAGATTGAAACACATAATAAGTTTAAGTTAAAATACATAGAATGAATATTGAAATAGTTCAATATAAAGAAGGTGTTCTTTTCATGTGAAGGATTAACAAGACTTGAGTGTATATGACACTCAATGAGTTAAAACACATGAGTGATTATGATCACGTATAATATGTACATAATCAGATGTCCTGTGCTCTAAAGTGTTATGAGCATATACCAGAATGATTCATGTGATGATCATTGACAGTAAGAATATCCTTGAGTACTTTAGAAGAACCAAGGATATATATAAATATATTTTTGTATGGGGTAATGACAAACAAATCGCTGTAAAGTGTTGCACCAATATTAGTTTGGTCACATATAAAAATGAATTTCAAATCTAAATTAGGCTAAGTGTTGTTTAAAAGGTAGCACAATGCTAGATTTAGAAGAGTTCTAAATATTGTGACGGATTCTACAAGCGAAGGCAGTGTATGTCATTGTTTTGACAATGACTAAAGATGTTAAGTCAAAAAGTTCTTTGAGAACTTGGTGTAGTTCCGATAGTGTCAGAACTTTGAAGCTATATTGTGTATGACAATATTAGTGACATATTTCAGACCACGGAATTAAGGTTCCACCAGAGACTAAGCATATATGCCGACTCATTTGGAAAATGAGTGATGCGTTGAGACGCAAATGAATTGCAAAATACATACGTTTCTGAGCATGTCAGATCCGTTGACTAAAACCTCTCCCATGAACATAACATGATAAAGCACCAGAAGGCCAAGTTGTATCTTTACAAATGTAAACTAGATTATTGACTCTAGTGCAAGTGGAGACTGTTGGAGATATGCCCAAGAGGCAATAATAAAATGGTTATTATATATCTTTGTGTTTATGATAAATGTTTACATATCATGCTATAATTGTATTAACCGAAACATTGATACATGTGTGTTATGTAAACAACAAGGAGTCCCTAGTAAGCCTCTTGAGTAACTAGCTTGTTGATTAATAGATGATCAAGGTTTCATGACCATGAACATTGGATGTTATTAATAACAAGGTTATGTCATTAAGTGAATGATATAATGGACATACACCCAATTAAGCGTAGTAAGATCACGTCATTAAGTTCAAGTTGCTATAAGCTTTCCGATACATAGTTACCTAATCCTTTGACCATGAGATCATATAAATCACTTATATCGGAAGGGTACTTTGATTACATCAAACGCCATTGCGTAAATGGGTGGTTATAAAGGTGGGATTAAGTATTCTGTAAAGTATGAGTTGAGGCATATGGATCAAGAGTGGATTTGTCCATCCCGATGACCGATAGATATACTCTGGGCCCTCTCTGGTGGAATGTCGTCTAATTGGCTTGCAAGCATATGAATGGTTCATAAGAGACCACATACCACGGTACGAGTAAAGAGTACTTGTCGAGACGAGGCTGAACAAGGTATCGTGATACCGATGATCAAACCCTGACAAGTAAAATATCGCGTGACAAAGGGAATCGGTATCGTATGTAAATGGTTCAATCGATCACTAAAGTCATCGAATATGTGGGAGCCATTATGGATCTCCGTGTCCCGCTATTGGTTATTGGTCGGAGAGAAGTCTCAACCATGTCCAGCATAGTTCACGAACCGTAGGGTGACACACTTAAGGTTTGATGTCGTTTAAGTAGATATGGAATATGGAATTGTTGCTGCCAAAACCCACCGGCGAGGTGGTTAAGCAACACGAAGAGCCGGAGGCTGCCAAGACTGGCCGGGTGGGCCATGGTCCCTCGACGTCGTCCCGCAATGTTCCGGCACACGTCCTGGGCGTGCCACCTGACCTATACCTGGTCAGGAAGGTGTTGGATTGCTTCGATTAGTCTCCTGCATGGTAGACACGTAAACATTAAATACGAGCCCGATCGTCTCTCAGGTGATCGGCTCAACAAGCCGATTGCCCCATGGTTCACGTTGGGTTTACGGTGACATGGGGATCCTGCTTGATCAATATAAAGTTAAACCAATCTACGACAGTTTAGGGTTTTCACCGCATGATCGGAACATCCTACGCGTAGTTGAGCCTAATAGACACGAAAGATGATGGAAAACTAACCCTAAAAGAGGCCTAAAAACCAACATTAAGTCAATTCCCGGAACATCCCTCTTAGGACTAACAAACCATACCTTACGCACTACCGGATCGTTCAACCCGTTTGCAAGGCCTAACCAGACGGATATTAAACCAATCCTTGAAGAATCAAGGAGCAACTATAACAGATTGGATCTACTAAATAACGAACAAGCAAGGTGCTGCCCTTACACCTAGATAGGTATAAGGGCAGCTAGATATCGAGGGACGGCATAGCTAAGCAAATATGCATAAGAAAAGCATCAATGCAAGCCCCAAAACACCTATGATAAGTAGTGCTACTCGCCATCAACAACGCTTCAGCACGAGCAACACAAGGTAACGAATAACGCGTCACCAGATCGCAAGATGCGATCTAGCAACATGATGCTTACCTAGGAAACCTCGAACAAGGGGTGGGATGCGCCTGGTTTGTGTTTGTTGTGAACGTGATTGTCCTCCTTTCTCGATAACCCTAGGTACATATTTATAGTCCAAGGACTTTCTAATTCGGCGTACACCCCATGCACGGGTTAAACTCTATCTTTTAATTCTAAACTAAGATGCAATCTACTATAATATACAGATACACGGGCAATCTAGCCCAAATTCTTCATGCAAGGCCGCTTCGAGATCCTCCACGTGTATATCCTTCAAGCCCATCTCAATTACGGCCCATCTCTGATTTGGCCAAAATCTGGTGATAACACATGCCCCTGGTTTTGGTAATGATAATTTCAAAACCACTCCGTTTTTCCTTCGAAGGGTCATGTCGTGGCAGAACCCGTCGCAGTATTCTTCATCATGACGCCTTGCCACCTCAACTTCTCTCGAGTGATTTGATTGTTGGCACCACGTCCTCGGAAATCACCGCAACATTAAGTCTCCACTATATCCCCTTTATTTAACCGCATCGAGCAGTCGCGTCCTCATCCCCTTGCTCCGTACTAGCCATCAGCCCAAAAACCCTCTTCCTCCACAGCCATGTCTTCTTCATCCTCCTCCTCCACAGCCTCCTCAGACTTTCCTGCGTATCCTCTCCTCGAGAGTCGACGCCAGAGGGCACGCAAGCGGCGTACGACATCCTCGCCCCATCGTGGTGGGACGCGGAGGACCATGCTTCCTCCGTCCGGTCCGAGGACGACAAGCCTTGACCGACGGAGAAGACGACTCAGCCTCGTTGACGGGGAGATGGAGGCGGAGAGCGAGGATGATGCATTCTCCTGGGACGACTTCACCACCTCCGACGAAGAGGAGGAAGAGGAGAGGACCTTACCAGGCCGCTAAAGATTGCCCTGCCGCGACGACCGACGACGAGACGAGGACGAGGACAAGGAGGAGTACGGCCCTGCCGGAGGCTACGGCAGCAGCGACGAGGAGCCCCAGCAGCAGCGCCGATGGCACCGACGAGGGCAGCGACGGCCCTTAGGCTAGGATTAGTAGCATAAGACTAGTATTAGCAATCGGCTCTTTTGTTCTTCCTCTTTTGAGCAATCGGCTCTTCTCTGTAAAAACCCTCTTATCAATGAAGAAAGTGTTTTTATGCCAAATTTGCTTCCTTATCGATTTTGCCGATTGTCAACACGAGTTAACGCGCAAAGAGCCGATGGCAGCACATCGGCCTTTACCACAGAATGTTTGCCGATTGTCAATGCGAGTCAACGCGCAAAGAGCCGATGGCAATACGTCGGCCTTTATCACAAAACGCGAGCAAGGGCAACCCAGTTGCCTATTCAAACGGTAACCTGCAACCCTTGCCTACAAGAGCAAACTCAGATCCCCAAATCGCCGCTCGCACAGATCCAACTTCCAGCCACACAACTCTCAGATCCCAATCGCGCAGACTCCTCCGCGGCGAATCCAATGGCGGAATCGTTCAACGCCAACACTGAGGTCTCTGGCTTGAAGGTAATCCCCAACCGTTCCTCACCATCCGAGTAAATTGCTGGAATTATCAACAAACACCTGAATTAATGTCTCATTACGTCATTAATTTTTAGGTATCAGATATTCTGCTGTCGCATCCTTCCCTTCCGAATTCTCTTTGTCTTGGCCCTCGCTCCACCGAGAGTCCTGCTCATCTGATTTCATGCGAGGCCAATAGGATTCCCTTTGTGAACCAGAACTTAGATCCATCTTCTTGGGCCGATTGCTTACGAGCCTGGCCTAATCCTCCTGAGGATTGGGTTTCATGGTATAATAGGGTAGCCAAGACCCACCAATCCACCTGGGAAACTGGGAATAGCCGATGCCTTAGCCTTATCATTGTCTCCACTTGAAAAACATGAAAACCTTTTGAAAACCATCGGCTACTTTTGGTCTGATGCTTTGAATTGTTTCATGTTTGGTCATGGTCCCATGACCCCAACACCGCTAGACGTGGCCATGATCATGGGTCTAGATATTGCCTCCCAAGCCCCTCTTCTTTTGCCAGGTTCCTTTCATTTCCTCCAAAAAGGAATGCACAAATGGGGTGCTTATCTTCGACGCCACATGAAAAACAAAGGCCCCGTAACAGGAGAAAGAACACACGGCCTTCTTAAACTTCTGGTTGGAGCACTTCATATTTTGTGGCCCCTCCTTGCTCCAACCAAGAACTACCTTCCCTCGGCCCATGAACTTGCCAGGGCACCCAACTTGGCATTAGCAAACCGACCTTGGAGAGGTCTATCGATATCTCCAGCTGATGTCTGTCAAACTGTTTTCCCAAAAGACAGTTAAAACAGGAGGTCCTTGGTGGTTTATTCAATTATGGGCCCAGCTATACTTCCAGACCCACATCCCAAACTTCCCTCGTCTGGCCACTCGCACCTTTCCAGATGCCACTGGGAAGCAAATCCGATGCACTAGCTACGACCAAGCTTTGTACAGCCTCCCAGGCAGTAAGCTGATTCCCCAAGAAGCCTCAAAATGGTTCAGCACCTTCTTCCAAGGCCTGGACAATCCTCTCTTCTTCCCTTACACGGAGTCTGAGCATTCCGATGCACTAGCTACGGCCAAGCTTTGTACAGCCTCCCAGGCAGTAAGCTGATCCCCCAAGAAGCCTCAAAATGGTTCAGGATCTTCTTCCAAGGCCCGGACAATCCTCTCTTCTTCCCTTACACGGAGTCTGAGCATTTCGAGAATCCAGCTCCTTCAGTTAGACAGTTTAAGTCGATGACACCAGCACCCATAATTATACTCCATCATACTGCCCCCTCGCTTTCTTCCTATGGCATGAGTACCTCCAATGATTATCAAATCCTGTTATGAGTCCTATCACCAGGCCGTAGCAGCTCTGCCAGCCTGGTCTTGGGCAAGGTGTGTCTCCCCATTTCTTCCTCCACATCTTAACAGAAGCAGGGCTGACTTGCCCGATGTCCTCACTAGTCGAGGTGTTACTCTTTCTTTGATGCTCTACTATCCCACCCTCACAACCTCTTTCACCTCATCAACTGATGATTTCGAGGCCTGGTGGGCAATGTGGAAGACTCATGCCTCCAGGACAGGACCATTGCTGAAACAACTTGATGTTGAATATGATATCCCTGCACAGGTACCACTACTCATAATTTTGCCTTGAAGTGGCTTACACGCGGTTTCCTCTTTTTTACAACCCCCGCTCTGTTTTCTTGCAAGAACAAGATGGTCCAGGCCTGCATATGATGACTCGATCCCCTCTCTTCACACTCCACCCACCTGCCTCGGTGGTCCTTTTCTCGCAAAATCACCATCCCTGAAGAAGGTCGTGAGTCAGCCGATTTTACTAAAATCGCCCCAAGAGCGGAGTATCTTCTAGGCCACCGTCCCCCGAGCTCCCGCCGAGAATAATGTTGAGGAAAGTAGCCGGCCAGAAGACCTTGGAAGCGCCAAACCTCCTCTCTCCAAATTTCAAGAAATTTTGCACGTAAGCTAATCCATGCCTTGGCTGGTTTCATCCATTCTTCTAGGCTTTTGTAACATGTTCGTATTTCTTTCACAGACCTCTACTGAAGAAATCTCCAGCGAGGATACACAATCCAGTCGAGGGGACTCAAGCTCAGGCACCTCCGGGGAGAACACCACGCCGAGCCAGCCAGACTTGCCACCGTCGGCTTCTAAGAAAAGGTCAGCTCCCGAACCTGCTTCTTCCCAGGCTTCTCCAAAAGCAAGACAGGGTGGTCTACGCACAAAGAGCCGATGCATCAAGAGGGCTCGCAAGACGCCACAAACCTCTTCATCAGACCAGGAGCTTTCGAATGTAATTGCTTTCCACACTCTCCTTAACTCATATTTTGTGCCGACCTATTGTTGTTCCCATCGGCTAACCATTCCCTTTTCAGACTGATGACACCTCTAGTGGGGAAGTCAAGGAGGTAGTGATGCCATCCACCACCCTGGACCTAGCAACCTCCAAAAGCGGAGCCGACAAGGCTGCTACCTTGGCCACACCCTCAACAGAAACACAAAAGCCGGTCGCCTCTTCATCAGCTGCCCCTATGGTCTTAGGAGAGGTATATTTCCTTCCCTTAGCTCTTCCTTACTTTTTTGCTGTGTACTGACGTTGTTCTTATGGTTTGCCAGGGTTATGACCTCTCACGCTTGCTCACGTTCGACCCTGACTTCATCGAACCAGCTGCCTCTAAAGCAAGTGAAGAGTCCGGACCCGCCATCCATGGTCAACTCCAACAGCTCAAGGCCTTGCTCTCCTCCTCAATCGAAACATTGGTTGAAGACACCGAGGGAATAAAGAGCATTCTTGAAGACATCCCTCATCTCCAAGTGATGATTATGGTGAAGCTCCTCACACAGACTGTCGCTTACAAGTCAAGGGGTGACATTGGTTACACAGAATTGGCTTACTTACGCTCAGCCCCATTGAAAGCCGAGGAGCTGCGCATAAGTGTCGGCGGGCTTAATGAGAAAAAAGGCAACTTGATGCAAAGATCGACACTTCACAAGATCGCTGAACTGGAGGTTCATAAAGGAGTTGAGGACTCCAAAGAAAGGGTCCGGTAACCAAACAGCTGCCCAGATAAGGAAGCTCTCATTGCCCACTCCTCACGGCGCTGCATGGGTCTCAAAGCTGAATCAAGACTCCATCTACGAAATCGCGCTTGAACAAGCAAACGGTGACGGCCAGGATGAAGATGATGAGGCTGAGATCGCCGAGGTAGACCGTGTTCGTGCTTCCGCACTTCGTGCCCTTGAGGCATTCCTTCAGTAGAGCTCCTCCATGTAACGATAACCGCTCCACTGAGCATGTACTTCTGTTGTAACAGCTTGTACCTCTTGAGTCGATGGCTGTGCATCGGCTTTTTATTCTTAAGTCGATGTCCGAGCATCGACTGTGCTTAAAATTTTTCTATTTTCGATTTTTTTTACTGGCCGATCGATTTATGCACGGTCCTCTGGTACATACTTCGTGGCCTCGTACCCTCTCCGTGTGTATGCCCCCGAGCCGAATCTTCAAGTAATTGAAGATATCTGCTCTCCAATCTATAAGCCTGCCACAAAACACACCATGCTAAATAGCACAGAGGCTAACACGTGTGGTGAGGATAATTTAGCCGATTGTTTGAATCGGCCTCCCTTGCGCTGCATCACTAAGAAAGGTCTATACTCTACCCGTATTCCACTACTACGTGACATGTTTGATGAGATCATTGCTTTTTTTGGGGGGGATCGCAGGATCGGCCTTGCCACGAGGTCCACAGACTGGACCTGCTACTCGGTCAGGCCGATGGATAAGACCAGCCTCACCCCGTTTTTTGAAGCTTCATCACACACAAACCCGTCCAAATGGATTCCGCAGAGCGGCTCTCTGGTCGTCTCGTATCCCAAATGTTCATGCCGCCTAATGAGATCTCGACGAGTCATCTCCAGACATGAACAACCTCCACTTCATCTCCATCCCATCGATGATGCACCGATGCATTGTGGACAGATGGAATGCAAAGAAGCATGCGGATCCAATCCCCTTCCTAAGGTGGCAGCGTAAGTGCTTTTGCATCGACGATGAAGAATGACGTAGGGATGGTTTTTCGGCCGACGGTTAAGGGCCCTTTTGTTGTGGCTTTTTTTGGCTTTTTGGCTTTGGCAAAAGCCAAAAAAAGCACCTTTAGGATTTTGGAAGCCAAAAAACAAAGATCCTATTTTTGGCTTCCAAAATCCAAAAGCCAAAAAAGCACCTATTTAGGTGTTTTTTTGCTTTGCCAAAGCCAAAAGCCAAAAAAAGCCACAACAAAGGGGCCCTGAGTATGTTCGGGACACCCTTGGCTTCTGACGGCTGGCCGTTGAAATCGCTTAGTGTGACGTTGGTCTTGACGATCTTCATTGGAACGCCCCAAACGGCCGTAACACGGAGTACAAAGCATTATATTGACTGCCGTTCCCGTGTCAACCAACATCTTGGCGAGTTAGGCTGCCCATTGATGTAACCTCTCGGGTATAGGGCTTTCAAATGCCTGTAGCCTCTCTCTCGTGGCTTCTCAAAGATGACCGGCCGTGGACCGCAATCTGTGCCACCGACACTTCCTCGTTCTTTGAGCATGTAAATTCTCGCCTGAGTATGAACACCAGGCGAGACGCGATGCCTCTACATCGGCTTTTGTCCGTTTGGGGCGCCACACTTTCTTTGGTGGGCGAGTCTCCATCTCCAATGTTTGCTAAATTTTACGCCAGATCGGGCCGTGCTTTCCTCAACGGGTACAGGTACTGCGCCTCGGCTTCCTCAGCTCGTAGCCGTTGCACTCGCGCTTTTTGGGAGTGGCTGAGTCCATCGTGGCACCACCTTGGCTTCAAGTGATACTCCATCTTCTCTTCATCTCGACTCCTCAAAATCTTCATCTCGAGATGACTCACCACCGCCTTCCGAAAGGAGAGGCCCCAGACGCTGAACACCGAAAACTTCATTTGTCTCCCTTCCTCTCGCTGTCCACATTCTCGGGCGCTTCTCGATTGTAGCACCGCTCATTCCTCGAGTCCCAAGCAGTTGTTTAAAGAAAGGACAGCCCAATGCTTATCCAGGTCTTCTCCCCGCTCTCCTGCCTCCCTCCCGCGTGGCGCTTATACCCTCTTCATCATCATATCGATCTATTTCCTCGTCATCCGCATCGTAATCGACGATATCTCTCATCATCTCCGTCGTAGCGCCGACGCCGGTCATACGGCTGCTCATATTTGTTAAGGAGATGCGGGAGAGAGTGGCCGTTGATACCGCACGCTCCTCACTTGCTCCTCGGTGACGTCCCCTGGTCATCATACTGGGTCGCCGCGTGGATCGGCCTCCCCTTTATCTTTGCCACGGGAGTGACTGCTTTCTGCTTTATCCTTGCTATGGCGATCTACCAGCCCTGCCATGTTGATATCACAAGAGAAACCTGGCTCGTATCTTATGCAGTGACTGAGATCCACCATGTTGACGTCAGAAAACGGATGTGTGTCAACTTTCATGGCAACCTGACCGAAGAGTAATCGGCTTTGTTCTATCGCCATTTGACCCTGGCCCGCGCCAGCATTTTGCAAGCCGTTGGTGGCGCCAAGAACGTGTGATGCGATTTGCGTATGTGGCCTGCCGTTCATCTCTTGTAACGTGGGAATTTTGTGGCCTTCGGGTTACTTCAGCTGTTTTTCCTTCAGCAACAAATCAAAAAATCTGCTCTGTCTTGCTTAAATCAAAGTCAAACCCGTTGGCCTTGGTTGTTTCACCCATTTGCAGAACACAGGTACTGCCGTCCGAGTCCAGCCACCCGCGACTTCCCGATCTTCATAATCTTCATCTTCTTCCGTCTCTGACTGTGCATGCACGCGCTGAACTTTCCATGTCCCGTGCTATTCCCGGGGGTGGCAATCACCATACGATGTCAATTTCGAACCATATGCGCTGCTGAATTGTAGTCCGCTTTGAAAGTCGATCCCTGAGCGGCGCCGAAAAGGCCTGCTATTGCCGTGACGACGTTTCCTTTTCCGATAAATCCAACCGACAACATCGGTTCCCCGACAAATTCCAAACGTCAATGTATTCAGACACCGCCTCTTCCTCGCCTTGCCGCACTGAAGCCTGACGGCAATGCCACGTAGCTTCGAATGATATCAGACAGAAACTGCTCTTCCAAATGCTTCCATGTTCGAACCGAATCTGTAATAACGAGGTGTACCACCCAAAGGTCGGGCCCGTGAGAGATTGTGAAAAGAACCTCACACGCGCCTGGTCTCGAAGTCGGTGACCATGCCTAACCGTGCCAAATATCGGCTCACGTGCTCAATTGAGCTAGACCCTTCGGATCCACTGAATTTTGTGAAGTCAGTGAGCCGATATTTAGGCGGTAGTGGGATTAGGTCATACTGCTGGGATACGGCTTGGAATAGCCGATTGTTCTCTTCTTTGTCGCAGGATGCCGAATCGGTCTCTCAAGATTGCGTAATCCGATCCACCGAGGAGCTGCGAGGTTGAGCTATGACTTGTTCCAAGGCATATTTAGCTAGCCACTACTGCTTCTCAGCATCTCGCTTCCGTAACTCCCTTCGCTTCCCAAGTGAATCCTCCCGTCGTAATCGCATGCGCCCAATTGTTGCAGTATCAGGGACGTATGTGCACACGTATCCATGGGGAATCTCCTTGGGCGGCTCATAAGAACTGGTAGTCGCCCAGATCACCTCCAACCTTGTAGACGACGTACGGCGGTGTTGCTGTGGAGCTGCCAATGTGAATGGCGGGTGGCCTAGTGTAGAACGTATTTCTCCCTCGGTGCGTTCCTAGAGCAGTCCCGACGGAGAATACCGATGCTTCGATTTCTTGAACTACACGAAGCGCAACACGCTCAAGAGTGTTCACCAAGCTCTCGTAATGCTTGCAGGCAGGCGAGCCACGCATAGTTAATTTCGGCGCAGGCTCTCGCACGTTCCTCCGAAGGGAGAGATAGATCTAGTCCCTCAAACACGCCTTCTGGTTGGAATCCTTTGAACCTAATGCCGTGTGAACGGGTCTTTCAAAAGAGCGATGAGATCGGCTTCAAGATTGCCTGAGACCATCATATTTCTTCTTGTGCTCGGGCAGTGCATCTTCGTATTTCTGATCGGTTCGGGGTCTCGCCATCTTGGATGCAAAAGCTGACGGGGTTGCCGTAGAAAGTGTCCCACCGGGCATGCGAATGTGTTGCCTGCCAAAACCCACCTGCGCGTGGGTTAAGCAACACGAAGAGCCGGGAGGCTGCCAAGATTGCTGGGTGGGCCCCTGGTCCCTCGACGCCGTCCCGCAATGTTCCGGCACACGTCCCGGCGGTTGCAAGGGCGTGCCACCTGACCTATACCCGGTCAGAAGGTGTTGGATTGCTTCGATTAGTCTCCATGGTAGACATGTAAACATTAAATACGGTAGCCCGACGCAGCCTCAGTTGTCCCTGTGGATCGGCTCACAAAGCCGACCGCCCCATGGTTCACGTTGGGTTTACTTGGGCAGGACATGGGGATCCCGTTGATCATGGGGTTAAACCAATCTACTTACAGCTTAGGTTTTCACCGCATGATCTAACATCCTACGCGTAGTTGGGCCTAATAGATACTAAAGATGATGGAAAACTAACCCAAAAGAGGCTTTAAAAACCAACATTAAGTCAATTCCTAACATCCCTCTAGGACTAACAAACCATACCTTTCGTGCTATCGCTCAACCCGTTTGCAAGGCCTAAACATACGGTATTAATCCAATCCTTGAAGAATCAAGGAGCAACTATAACAGATTGGATCTACTAAATAACGAATAAGCAAGGTGCTGCCCTTACACCTAGGTAGGTATAAAGGGCAGCTAGATATCGAGGGACGGCATAGCTAAGCAAATATGCATAAGAAAAGCATCAATGCAAGCCCCAAAACACCTATGATAAGTAGTGCTACTCGCCATCAACAACGCTTCAGCACGGGCAACACAAGGTAACGGTAACGTATAAACGCGTACTGCAAGATGCGATCTAGGCAAGATGATGCTTGCATCTTTAAGAAACCTCGAACAAGGGGTATGCATGCGCCTGGTTTGTGTTTGTTGTGAACGTGATTGTCCTCCTTCTCGATAACCCTAGGTACATATTTATAGTCCAAGGGACTTTCTAATTCAGCGCATACCCGCGTACGGGTTAAACTCTATCTTTTAATTCTAAACTAAGATGCAATCTACTATAATATACAGATACACTGCAATCTAGCCCAAATTCTTCATGCAAGGCCGGCTTCAGAGATGCTCCACGTGTATATCCTTCAAGCCCATCTCACTTACGGCCCATCTCCTGATTTGGCCAAAATCTCGTGATAACAGAGGTATATGTTAGTTTGTTCGGGAGTCCTATGGGATCCAGACATCACGAGGGAGGTCCAGAATGGTCCTGAGAATAAGATCATATATAGGAAGTCATATTCCAAGTTTGGAAATGATCCTGTGTATTTATGCAGGTGTTCTAGAAGGTTCTAGAAAAGTCCTGAAGAAATCACCATGGAAAGTGGGACTCGAAGGGAGGGACTCCACCTAGCATGGCCTGCCAAACCCTAAGGGGAGGAGTCCTAGGTGGGCTCCACCCAAGGGTGGCCGACCAACCCCCCAAGGAAGGGGTGGGAGTCCCACCTGGAGTGGGATTCTTGGGAAGGTTTCCCACCTTAGGCAAGTATTGGGGGTCTTATTCGAAGAGTTGTAGCCTAACTCTTTGGGGTTCCACCCATAAAAAGAGGGACAAGGGGAGGGGGCCGGCCACTTCAAGCCACAACCTCGCCGCCCCCTTGTGGCCGGCCAAGCCCCCTCTCCCCAAACCCTAGCACCTCTCCTCCACATACAACTCCCGCATACGTTAGGCGAAAGTCCCGCCGGAGTTCTCCACCACCACCGCCACCACGCCGTCGTGCCGTCGGGATTCGAGGAGGATCTACTACTCTTCCGCTGCCCGCTGGAACTAGGAGGAGGACGTCGTTCTCATCAACACCGCAGGACCTAGCACGGAGGTGTCGCCTGACAGTAATCACAAGATCTTCTACGCGCTTGCAAGCCGCCAAGATCTTCTACGCGCTTGCAAGCGGCAAGTGATCGTCTACCGCAGCAACAGAGCCTCATCTTGTGGCTTTGGAAATCTTCAAGGGTGAGTCTCATCATCTCCTCGTTGTTCTCGTCTTCTAGATTGCATCTTTGGCTTGGATTGCGTTCTCGCTGTAGGAATTTTTTGTTTTATGCTAACCCATCCCTACATTTGATTATTTGTGTGGTGATGTTGATCTGCTGGCTTCCTTACTTCCTACTAGGTTGGTGACTGATGCTACTCGTATTTAATTTGAGGGATGCATACTTCGACGTGGATTTCTTGTTTGGGTGCTCTGCTTATGGCCATTGATACATCTGCTGGTGAATTGGCTAAATCAGGTTGGCTTCAACTATGAATCCCTGTTCCTTGCCTATTTTTTCTCCATGTATTGATGGAGATCATGAATCTTAATTCATATGTATCTCATGGATTCTTGTATATTTTTTCCAACATGAACCAATGAAAAAATACTTACTTTTTCTTGCATAAAATCGGGGTCATGTATTCGAAGCTTTATATTCATGGTAAGCACATTTTGAATACAATGAAAATTGCAATTTTCTGACTGAAATGATTTCTATATAGAATGTAATTATCGAGTTACAGATATATGATTTCTTAAGACTGATTTTTTGCATTCTTTTTGTCCAGGGAGTTGATTGGCTGCATTCTCTATAGAGCTTTCTGTAAATTTTTGTCGTTGCATTCTTCCAGTACTAACTAGCTACTCCTATCCAAAACCTAAGAAGAAGATCATATAAAAATGGCAATCAATTGCCATCTTATAGGAATATTAAACAAGGAATCCTGTCATT